>CM067217.1:188848031-189409999 GCA_034190945.1 Octodonta nipae
GTACACTAGAGATTTCAAGGAATGGCCAATAGAAAGAAATCTAAACTATTTTAAAATTGGGGATCTGGCGGGCTTATACATGGCTGACGAGTGTCCCACTCGTCAAATCCACCTGTATACATAATTTCGTTCAAATACTCTCTAGCCAAAGTGAAAAATGAGCAGCGAAGCACCGTCGTGATGAAACCACATTTCACGTTCGCATCATAAGAGGTATATCATCCAATAACAAGGGAAATCGTTCTCTAAAAAATGTCTGTATGATTGACCAGTAAGTCGCCCTGGCAAGAAGAAAGGACCAATCAAATAATCGCCAATATTACCACCCCACACATTTAATGAAAATTCCTCTTGAAAATAAGCTTCTGCAATTTCATGTGGATTCTCCTCAGCCAATATGTGTTCATTATGAAAATTTATGATTGAAGTCCTTGAGAAACAGGCTTAATCGTGAATAGGATTTGGCAATCAAATGAGAATTGTTCAATAGTCTGTTGAGGTTCCACTGACAAAAAATAATTCCTGGATAACAATCTCGAGGCAAGAGCGCCTGCACCCTCTGAATGTGATAAGGATAGAGCAAAGAATCCCGCAAGATCCGCCAAACAACTTGATGACTTGTATTTAAGGTAACACTAAATTTTTCTTTTACTGGTTCATGGATGTACTTCTATTTCGTTCAGCACTGCCTCTTCGAGTCGTGGTGTTCTCACACTTCGTGGTCTACCTGCATTAATATTTTTCGCAGAAATAGATCCAGTTTCTGAAAGACCCCTGTGAATATTAGAGAACATCCGACGACCAGGCATCACTCTATTGGGATAGTGTTCCATTTAAAGACGCTTAGCTTCTCTTGAATTACCATTTGCAAGACCATACATGAAATGCATGTCAGCCATTTCGGAATTCGTAAAATTCGGCATGTTTTGATATTAAAATGCAACCATCTTTAATTTTCAAAACACAGAAGTTTAATTTGATGTGTCAAAACTAACAATAAATTTGGGTAGGTAGGTAAATAGATTTCTATGACAATTAGGAATTTTCTGAGGATTTCAAGAGAATTATTCAAAATTTTTTTCTCGAAACCGGTAGTAGATACGACAAAACTACAAGAGAACATAAAGTTTGGTATAACAACAAAGCTTTTCTTTACAATTTTTTAAAGTACCAGTGGCTCACAAAAAAAAGTTCTGAAGGACAACAGTGGACAGTGTTCCCGAAAAAATATCACCCTGTAGATTTGCAATCGAAATTGGCATGTCACAAGGTGTAAACTCTTAATTGTAATATCTATGCCACATTTCATTTGAATATCTTGTGAAATGCAGATACTATGAGAAAAAAACTTGAAAACAATTCAAATTTTAACACTCTGTATCTTGAAAACGAAACGTTTGCGGACCCATGTTTATGGAACTTTTTCTTCCTAAAACTATTCAAGGAATCTCCCCTTTTCGTTTGTACCTCCAATTTAGGAACACCCTGTATACATTTATTTCACGAACATCGTCACTTCAAGTGATAGATAAAATAAGTTGTAAGTTAATATAATCTCCAAAATATTTAGCGGTATGGTAAGAACATTAGTTTATTTCATTACAAGATATAGTTTTTCCGTTTACATTTTTATTCGGACCAAAAGTCATAGTACATTGGTGATATTAACAAATTTACATTTCAAAACTGGTAGATAGTATCAGGGTCTTCATTAATAAACCCTTAAAGAAGAAGAAGAATTTTTGTTCGTACGGTTAATAGCTACGAAATTAATTTAGTAGGAAATTTTGGAGGTGTATTGTACCCCAGTCAATAGACAATCTGAAGTGACATAAAATTCAACAGCAAGCTGCATAAGCCATCACGTAAATAATTATATCAAAATACAACTCTAGCAACTAAATAACACATTCAATGTTGTTAGGTACCTACCCAAGAAGTAAAAAATGTAAACATTAAAAGGTACTCATTCTGTACAAATTAAATACCTACCAATCTAGTATATTTTGAAGCCGGTGCTAAAAATAATTATAACAAAATACCACTCTAGTAAATAAATAACACATTAAATGTTGTTAGGTACCTACCCAGGAAGTAAAAAATGTAAACATTAAAAGGTGCTCATTCTGTACAAATTACTTACCTACCAATCTAGTATATTTTTGAAGTCGGTGCCAAGTAACAATCAAGTTTGATCAATTAGTAGATAAGTACGCAATGAAAAATTTTATAGATTTGCTAAAATCTTTAGTATATCCCATTCGGATTAGTCTCGTTAATATGGTGGGATTTTTAAAATATCTCTCAAAACTATTTAAATTCCAATTCTTCAAAACTACTTATTAAATAGTAGGTATCCGTTGTGGGTCCATATAAACTTAACATCACAAACTATCGTTTTAACAATAATTAACATTCCAGTATCAGTTACCAGAAAGTTATGAATTTTGTTTAAAAATTCCACCCTTGAGCAGTTATTTTGAGTATACTCGGTAAAAAATGATCCAATCAGGATGTGTAAACGCTCTTTTAGAAATATTTCTAATTTTCTACAACTTTTCTGTAGACGGCAGTACGATTCCTTCAGTGTTTTTCATTATATAAGCAAAAAACAAAAGAACTTATTTTGCGGTTTTTTATTATTTAAATAGTTTACTTGGACGAGTTTGCTGTTAAAATCTTAGCAATAATTATGTTGAACTGATGTTGAATTTTAAGTCCGAAAATGAGTTCAATTTTCCTCTATAAAATGTTGTATATTTATTGGTTAGTATCTTTTAGATATTTTTACAGCGCCATCTGTACGTCGAAGTAGCAGTTAAATGTTCAGCCTTATGTATGAAATACTCAAATTTTGCAGTTCAATTCAACATGTTTTTCTAATATTTTTTATTCATCATTAACTGAAGAAATATGGGTCTAGCAGAGGAGGTTTAGTTCTGTTGTTACCAAATCACTTATATAAAAGAAAGGCAGTCATTGAGACTGTAGTATGTTATTTTGCAAAATAATATACTACCTTTCTTAGATATTTTAATGATAAAAGCCCAATCGTCATTTAATACACAAGTCTACAGAAAGCCGACTCACACTAAGAGATCATTCAGCTGATGACCATAGCATATACACAGCTATTGAAAGGTAGTGAGATCAACCACTTCAAGACGATGGAAGAAGGAAGAATGAAACCTCGAAGAACGAGTTACATTATCTACCAATTACAAACTAACATCTTCAACAAATTATTTCAAATTATTCTCTAGTTATTCAAATACCGTAAAAAATGCACAATTTAAATCTTTATGTGATAGAGCAAAAACCAACTATTATGATATGGATAAATTTAATGAAGAAAAATTATTTATAAAAATTGTACTATCTGCTAACTTATTGGGAAATAACATCACAGTCACGAAAATTTCTGTATATTCCAAACGTTTCGGGGTCTAGGTCAGAGCCCGGTTTCAATGGTTAAGAAACTAAATAAAACAGGCACAATTCTAAGATGTAAAATTAAAATATTGTCAAATATTTTAATTTATTTTTTCTAATATTTTTCGACCAGCAAACGTCCATTCCATCCTGTATCCCAACCATCCTGTACATACGGCTGCCTATGGGCCACTATAATTTTTTCCCTAAACTCCTGATTGAATTGAACTTTTATTATTAGGAGCGATTGCTTTTAACTTACCGTGATGAACACACACTTCTAAAAAAGTTACTGTATAATTGAATCGGCTGTGAAATTTGCATTAAAACATGATATATTATTTATTTTATATATCGATATAATTCCGACCGATGCATCTGTGTTAATGTTATTGCTTTCATCACTTTACTTTGTGGTGTTGTTTGCTATAACTAAACACCCTGTGTATAATAGCATCAAATAGTAGTTTAGAATTTGACATGTGTTGTCACTGAATTTTTTTCTATTAGGGCGGGAGCAGGTAACACGAAAAGCACCGTTATCGTAAAATTGAAAATTTTTCACATAAATCGGTATTTGTCGGATGTACAAACAAAATGAACTTGGTAATCATTGATTTCAGAAGCCGAATATACTATAATATACTACCTATATGCTTGGGATGTAAATAAAAAATCTTCAGATTCGCAATTAACTTCTAGTGCCTGCAATTAAATATTTATGACGAAATGTCAGTTACATCACTTCGATGGACGTTTTGATAAGAATATTGAATTTTCAGCAAAATTGCATGTTGCAAGTCGCAGAGAAATATATGAGACCACCTACGGATCTTTCTTAATAGATTACATCTTAAAAAACTATGCACATCGATAAAGGGTGTGGGAAAAATCGACCAATATGTTAGGTATATTGGTCGATTTCCATGCATGCATGTGTTCATTCAAATTTCATCACTTTACCAATAGAATTCTTCTCCTACATTTCAAGTTTCACCAATCCGGATTTATACTATATTAAACAAGACCAGAATCATTCAAATCCATGCACAACTGGAGAAGAAATCAGGTAACATACATAGAAAAAAAAAATACTGGCCGAATTGATATAAGGCTTCCCTGACAGTTTATTAGTAAAATCAAACTCTAATGTTAATTTTGGGGGCAAATTAAATAATTAAATACATATTTTTACAAAAATCAAGCGAATAAAAATTCTATGTATGGAAAATAAAAGTGTATGTTTTTTATAAATTTAAAACGCTTCCTTTAAAAGATATTAGGGTAAATATAACAGAATGCACTCATTCCCTGCTTGACTGAAACTCGAAAATTAGAATCTTGAAGGTGATACAGAACCCTTAGTATGCAAGTCCAACTCGCACTTGACCAAATTATTTTAAAACTAATTAACTACAACAATGATAATCATCATACAGATAATCCGAGTTTACATTATTAGATTCTATTTATTTCTGTAGGGAGCAAAATGCTGACTTCATATGCAGTTTTACGATAAAACTTTCCATCATCCTGTTGAGTAATTTCAGTTAGCAACGAATTGTGCCCCGGAGGAATTAATCATATAATTTTTGTTCCACATAATAGCTTTTTTTGAGGTTCATTCTGTCAAGAACAAAACTCCCACAATTGTACGGATTCCATCACGGATTTTTTCACAAACAGAGACAGCGAACACTTTATCTTCATAAATTACCAGTGACCATTACACGTAGTAATTTTCAGTTTTTAAAGGCAACGTAATTATTCAAAACTTTTTCCCGTGTATGAATAAAATACAACTCAATAAAAAAAACGCTATTATGATCCTGAAAACGACTGCTGTAAAACTCGACTCTAAATTTTTAATGCGCTTTTTACGCATTTTTTGCGTTTAAAGTCCGTCTCTCCTGACGTACTACGACCTCTCCAATAGACATGAGTTGAGGCTCTCATCAATTACCTTTTTCATAACTTTCCCTCATCTACCATATACGTTAACATGTAACAAACTTTCCCGTCGTGCGGTTCTTATGCTCCGTTGGTGCTTCAACTTCTCTCGTAATACAAAAGAGGGAATACGATAACGTCACTCTCTTGGCAGTTCTTTAATACGCCCTCAGGAGATAAATGCATGTACGCATTAAATTATTTAGATAACTGCTTTATTGCAAAAAAATCTTCGTGAATGTTTTATCTTGTACGGATGAATAAACGAGTTTTAAAACAGCCATTGGTGAAACATGAACAGAAAACATTATGGCAATTAGCATTTAATGAATAGATCTAATATAGATAGAAAAGAGAGCGTCAATATAGTGGATCTCCTTATTCATTGAGATTTTCTCACATCAGTTCTTTTATGTAACAGATAAGTATTCTTTATGACAGATGTCCTAGAGAAAGAAATGTGTACAATATGTCCAACCAGACATACTGTCTGTAAAAATACTAGATGGAACCAATGCAAATTATTGCGAACCGAGGTTTTCGCGGCCAGAGTCATAGCTAATTCTGCTTTCCGGATTTGGACTGCGTCATTTTTTTTTTCGAATTAATTTATTTATATACCTAAACCGGGATATAAAGAAAGTTTTCCGATATTTCCCCACACTTATAAGGAGCTTTTTCAAGGATGAGACAAAAATCAAAACAAATGTTACTTACCTTGCGGCTACTCCATTCAATTCATCTTTTTCTCACGAACACTTCAAATTCACATTTTATTCAACTTGTCACAATGATGCACAAAATCTAAATGAGTAATAGGCACGAAGAAATAATAATTGGCTTCCCGAAATTTTTAGGTAAAAGAAGGGTAGGAGGCACTTAATGGGATTATTTTATGATTTTGATGAAATTTCGTATACGTTCCTCGAATTTTATTAGTAGATAATGTAAGTGGTTTATTTTGTGGAAATGATGCAAGATTGCTAGATGGACGAAAGTTCAAAACCTTTGGGTTGAAACTGGTGAAATAATACGGAAATGTGGCCACGACAGAGGAGCTGTAGAAGAGGATTTGGTGACCCGTTTCGTGATTATGTTCAGCTACAGCAGAGTTTGAAAACAGGCCCGTTTTCAAACAACGTTTCTGCTCACCTAGACGAGAGTTTATAGACCGACCTGTTTAACCGATGTATACTGCCCCACACGAGCATGGAATAGAATAAAGACCTTTAGATGAAAGAGGATTTTGTTTATCCTTTGGAGAGGGTAACATTTGTGAGATTTTGGATAGTGGTTTGTAGACTGTTTTCACCTCGTGCTTATGGAGAAGCTTCCCAATCCTATCCATGACCTTGCTGATATATGGCAAATATGCTACTGATTTATTAGGTGAGAGTTCTTTCTTAGAAAGGGGGAAAGGGGGATGTTGGTGACGACAAATGGAATTGCGAATCTCTCGTTTGGTGTAGCCGTTGTTTAGTAGGCTACCCTCAACCCAAGCTAATTCCCTTCTCAAACTTTTGGTTTCGGATGCTCGATGCACCAGGCAGTTCACGACTGACCGTTTATGAGATGGGTGATGATGGGACCGGGCGTGCAGATATCTGTCGGTATGTGTTGGTTTTCTGTATACAGAGTGACCCAGGCGACCATTTGGCAACCGTGAAACCAACACGTCTAGGAAGGACAGGGATCCATTGTACACAATTTTCATAGTGAATTTGATGTTTGAATGTTGGGTATTAATGTGGTTAAAGAACAATTCGAGAGCCATGTGGCCAGATGACAAAAGTGTCATCAACATATCTCAGCCAAATTTTGTGTTTGTGGCTTAAAGATTACAGAGCCACTGCTTTAAAGGCTTCCATAAATATATTTGCCACTACCGGTGATAGCGGCGAACCCATGGGGGTACCAGAAGTTTGCATGTAATATTTATTTTGAAAAAGAAAATACGTCGACGTAAGACATTTTTCGATCAACATGAGTAAATACAAGGTTTGTCCGTTTTCCGAAAGCAGTTCTCTAATAATCGATAGGGAGTCTGAGATAGGAACTTTGGTGAACAGTGATGTCACATCAAAACTAACTAAAATGTCTTGGGATTCAATTTGTATCTCTGACAGAAGACTTACGAAATGGGATGAGTTTAAAACATGTGAGGGCGATTTTCCAGTGAATGTCTTAAGAATGTCCGCTAAATATTTGGCAATGTTGTATATTGGAGAGCCGATTAGGTTCACAATCTGTCGTACCGGAACTTGTTCGTTACGAATTTTCGGCAGGCCATATAGGCGTGGAGAGGTGCAACTCCGAGGAATTAGATGTTTTTGTGTTGCTTTGGGAATGTTCGACTCTCTAATCAATGAAGTTATGTCACGTACAATTTTAGGAGTGGGATCCCGATGAATGGGAGAATAGGATCCAGCTTGAAGTAAATCATTTATCTTATTGGCATATTCTGGAAAATCTATCACAACCGTTGCATTGCCTTTATGCGCCGGAAGAATGACAATGTCACGGTTTTCCCGGAGCTTGCTAAGGGCGATTCATTCAGTTCTGGGGAAGTTTGATGGCGGAGGTTTTGCCTTTCGGAGAATGTTATTCGTTTCAAAACGTATGCTGTCGGTTTCGGGTTTTGGAAGATCTCGGATACAAGATTCAATTGAGCTAATCAGGTCTTCGATGGGAGTTTTTCTAGGGGCAACTGCAAAGTTGAGTCCTTTTGAGAGTACGGAGTTTTCATCTGGAGTTAATGTGTGTGAAGAAAGGTTTACCACGGTTTTTACACCATTTGCTGACCTAGGGTATTCAGCGCCAAGTTTTCGTCATTTGCGGTTTCAATCAAGTTCAGGAATATTAAAGAAAAGAGAGGACCAACAACCCTAGGAGAACTTAAATATTTAATACATTCTCTATTGTCCGCTGTCTGACAACACCTTCGGGAAGGTTGTGGTAATAATATATTATTCAAATAATTAAATTCACATTAAAAAAAGAATATTTAATATGAAAGTTACTGCGACGCGTCCGAAAAATCAATACTGATCTACTACATTGATTATTTTACCACTAAACAATAACAACTCCTGCATGCCACTTCCAGAAGTACATGCTTTAAAAATATAACAGCATATAACGATCGCTCCCTCCCTATATAATTACTCAATGTTTTGAATTCTGACCGGCTGCCGGCGGCGGCATTGTTAGTTGTTTGGCGTTGACAGTATGGACGCAAATAAAGATTTTTCATTATATTTTATTTAATGAATGAACCAATATTATAAATTAATATTAGCATCCTGCACTGAAGGTCGTCAGTAGCTGCTAAACAAAACAAAAATGAAGAAAATCGGTTGAGAGACAGAGATGAAAATGTTACCTAATTGTTTTGACTTTGCCTATTTATATATAGATTAACAGTCGGTTAACATGTTCTTTAAAAAATGTTATGTTGACCTTATTTCTCGACAATGTATTAATTAGTATAAAATGAAATAAGTAAGAAGTTTCAGTCATACGTTCCTCTAGCTCTCCTACTATGACAAGGTCTTCCTGTAATAGTTGTCATCAACCTAATACCTAATTCCAGAATCAACTATTAATTTATATAATTCGCAGCCGGTAGCACATAAAATGTAATCCAGTAGCTCAATGCCCAGAATTTTAAGTGTGTAGCCTGTCAACCTCAACGATACGAACAAGGAAAGAGGCAGTGCGACGGCATCCTACAGGATCGACGTCGTCCTGAAACATCTGAAAACGATGAATAGACGGAATATAAGTAGGACATCAAAGAATTTGAATTCAGCTCGAATTTTCTCATTGTCTTCACAAAAAGAATCGGAAAATTTAAACCCCTCTTCTCGATCGAGTCGAAATAATTTATGTGGTATTACCGCGAAAGGTATTATTATGAAGAATCTTTTGTTGATTGTGGGATATTAATAACAGGATTTTATAAAAATTGCTATTGAATGAAAAAACCAAGTTAAAAAAGACTTTAAAGGAATCAATTTACCTCCATAATGCAGTTATTGTAGTACAGAGTTAATATAAAACATTAAAACAATATATATAACCGACTTCTACCTATAACTAAAAAGCTAAAAATAATTATAACAAAATACAACTCTAGTAAATAAATAACACATTCAATGTTGTTAGGTACCTACCCAGGAAGTAAAAAATGTAAACATTAAAATGTAATCATTCTGTATAAATTAATTACGAACCATTCTAGTATATTTTGAAGCCGGTGCCAAGCAAATCTAAAATCCTTCATTGCGTACTTATCTACTAATTCATCAAACTTGATTGTTGCTTGGCACCGACTTCAAAAATATATTAGAATGGTAGGTAATTAATTTGTACAGAATTAGCACCTTTTAATGTTTACATTTTTTACTTCCTGGGTAGGTACCTAACAACATTGAATGTGTTATTTATTTGCTAGAGTTGTATTTTGTTATAATTATTTTTAGCTTTTTAGTTATAGGTAGAAGTCGGTTATATATATATTTTTTAAATGTTTTATTTTTAAACTTTTTAGTATTTTTAAATTCAGGTAGTTTTCATTCTTTATTTTTTATTTTGTATGTATAACCTTAATAGACAGAACCAGGTAACATAGAAAGCCTCAACATTACACAATGATACTTTCCCATTTAAATTGAGAGGTAAATCTTTACGAACAAATGTACTAGTACGCGTTGACTTAATAAGCCCAAGATATATTTATGCCTTATGGACCACGCCAGGTAACCTTTTTCAATTTTTTTTGACAACTCTGTATAACCATAGATAAATGCACTCCGCCCTATGTACTAACCATCATGTACATAAGACATGCCACGGACAAGCATAAATTTGTTAGCTACCTTCTGTAAACTATAGGACGGAGTAGAATCCATCCCATATTTTACGGAGTCAAATCCGTCCTATATTTCAACCATAATATATAACTCTTTGTGGGCTAGCCCATAAATTAGTTCATTTTTTACATTTTATATTATCGTCCTGTGTAACATTAATTCATCTCCACACTTTATGCAACTTCTTATGGGCTATAAAAGAAATAATTTTTTAATAACACTGTGTAAATACAATTCAACTGCAGCGTATATTTCAACCATCCTATATATGATTTGCTAATTTTACATTTTTTCCAACAGTCCACCCTATATCCCAACCATCCTGTATACACAGCCTACGGACCACTATTATTCTAGTCCGTCCTACATTTCAATCTTCATATAAATGCAACTCATTCTATCACTATACTTTGTGATCTTGTTTGCTATAACTAAACACCCTGTCTATATACGTACCAAGTAGCAGTTTAAAGTTTGACATGTGTTGTCTATTAGGCCGGGAGAATGTGGCAACTAAAAGCATTGTCTTCGCAAAATGGAAAAATTTGCATTTAAATAGGTATTTGCCTGGTATACAAACAAACCGAGCTTGGTACTAATTTTCTGCAAAACTGCAAGTTGCACGTCGCAGAAAAGTATACGAGATCACTTAGGGATCTTCCTTAATATATTAAAAGTTAAAAAACTATTCACATCCATAAGGGGTTTTCGAAAAATCGACCAATAGGTTAGGGATATTGGTCGGTTTCCATGCATGCATGTGTTCATTCACAAATTTCATCACTATAACAATATAATTCTTTTCCCAAATTTGAAGTTTCACCAATCGGATATATACTCTATTAAACAAGACCATATTCATTCAAAACGGTTCACCACAGGAGAAGAAACCAGGTAATATTCATACAAAACTAATACGCGACGAATTGATAACCTCCTCCTTTTTGGAAGTCGGTTAAAAAAATTTCTTCGTTGTGACATGTAGCATTACCCCACCCCTAAGCAAAAAAACCTCTTGATTACGCTCTACCATGCGGATTTCCCCATTTAAGCAGCTAAAAGGGTTATAGACCCGGCACAGTAGTTCTTCGTGAAATTCGTCGCTACAAAAAAAAAGTAAAGAATTGTTGATCAGAAAACGTCTTGTTGGGAAACTCGCACCGAACTACACCAGCAGGCATCCAAACTTAGATCGTCAACATATTTTGGTATTTTTTATCAAGAAACAGTATAAGTTGTTCCAATAACAAAATGAATTATGGTAAATTTGTCAAAGACTGCTGAAACTATATTTCCACATGCCATTGCTCGCACTGTCGAAGCTCAAAACTCGTTCAGCAGGTCAAAGTTCTCGCATATAATTCACCAACATGATGGCGGTAAACGGCGCTGTTAACGCTCGAGATTTTCTTCATAAATTAACAATACCAGTCGAGTTATGGTGATGTTTTCCGAATGTAAAGCACACAATCACTTATGCAATGTAAACAACCTGGGAAGGCGAAACGGAACCCAACAGTCGTTGGCACACTTGAGTTAACCGAAATGTAAAACAATGGAAAGCCGGGTCCCCAGCTAAAGTACAAGACAAATAATATGGATCTGCAAAATTAACATTTACCTACACGACCGACACATAGAGGTCGGATTCGCGTTTGGTGCTATTTGGCGAATTTTGCGTTCTGTGCGGTTAACGTTGTTCCGTAATTCTGTGTTTTATGTGTAACATACGCACAGATTTGACGTCATTGTTTGGTTAGGTTTGTTTTGGATTTGAACTGAAAGTTGATTACTACTTGAAATAGTAAAATAATATTTTATTTCTACCAATATACAGGGTATTCCATCTCAAACGAGCCACCTTGAATAACTTGGTTATTTATAAAACTATTGCAATGAGAAAAAACACTACTCTCTTCGAGGTCTCACTCTTTTGTACGCTATGTTATGATTATAAACGAAACAAAAATGAAGAAAATCGGTTGAGAGACAGAGGAGAAAATGATACCTAATCATTTTGTCTTTGCCTGTTTATATATAGACTAGCTCTCGCCAAGTGGTCGAAATTCTACCAATTGTGTCAATATCTCTTTCATGTTAAGTAACCTGAAAATTTCATCGTGACATTCTATCCTAGCACTTTAGGGAGAACAGCAATTATAAGGAACGGATCCAGATTCGGACGTCTGTGTGATAGTTTCCTAGGAAATCCTAGATGTAGGTCTTACATCTCGCTTCTGCAAGTAAATAACGGAATTCAAGTTTTTTTCAGATATAATTTATAAGACTTTATTTGTGTTCAAATTCGTAATTCTTAATTTAATATGACAACAATTCAATCGCTAATGGGTTACCCTACATATTTATTTTTTCTAACCTCCCTGTATAGCTATAATTGCACTCAATTCTCGAACATTTATTAAAATCCTCAATATAATAATTCCATCTCATTATATATTTCCACCACCCTGCTCATGGACCACGCATAATATTTTTTAACATTTTTGAACCACCCGGTAAACCATTCTGTATATGCGACCTGTTTATATGCCACCCACGAAAAAAATGATTTCTAACATATCTGGAATCGCCCTGTATAATTATAAATTCATCGATTACTTTAGCACAATACAATAACAACGTTTGCATGCCACTTCTAGAAGTACATGCTCTAAGTACATAATAGCATTGGTCCCTCTATATATAATTACTCAATGTTTTGAGTCTGGCGGCGGCACTTTCAGTTGTTTGGCGGTAACATTATGGAGGTAAATAATGAATTTTTATTATAATTTATTTAAGGAATGAACCAATATTATATATTAATCTTCGCATTCTGCACTGAAAGTCGTCAGTAGCTACCAAACAAAACAAAAATGAAGAAAATAGGTTGAGAGACAGAGGAGAAAATGGTACCTAAATGTTTTGTCTTTGCCTATTTATATATAGATTGTCTAAAAAGTGATGATTTTAATTTGCTCGTCATTACCAAATTAGTCACAAAATTTTGCTCAAGAAATGTTGGTACTTTTACAAAATACATGTTTATAATAGATCACTGACAGTTATATTTTTCTTTCAGATAACGTCACAGTTAATGTCGTCATGTAACGCATTATTTCGGTTGTAGACTACAGCAAAGCTGGTGGACATTATGAATACGTCTTGTCAACATTTATGGATTTGTCTAGTGGTTTTTCAATGTGGTAAGTATTCTTGAAATGCGGCTAATTTACTGAATTTTCATATCAAATAACAAATACCTATAAATAATACTCAGATAAGTATTCGTCTCAAAGAAAATCACTTGTACATTAGCTTGTAAGCAAATATAAAAGAAACGACACCTCACATGCCCACCCCACAGCCAAGTCAATTAGTTCTTTTCTATTTAAACCCTAGGACTACCGCATGATGGCGCTACATCATTTAATTCGAAGTTTCCTACCTGCACTGGCCGCAGCCCTCTACCCAACTTTGTTCATTTACTTCTATACAGTGAGGATGCGTGGGTTGGAACAAATTCATGTAAAATTCAGGTGCTGTTTTTTGGAAATACGCTTCGTCACGTCGGTTTTTTTTGACGGCGGTTTTTGTGATGATTTGTTTTTTATTTTATTTTTGAATTCTGCATTGAATTTTAAGTAATTTTTATATACAATGTCCTATTCCGAAAATTAACAGTTATTAAAAAAATACATTTATTTCAAAGTTCAAGAAAAAAAGAACATTAAATTAAATGTTCAAATTGTTCACCATTTCCTGACAATACCTAAGACGGTTTTCAAATTCTCGTAATACTTCATGTAGCGTTTGTGGCAGGATTCGTTGTATCTCGTCCCTAATTCTATTCTTTAATTCCTCGACATTTTCCGGCTTCTTGAAGTAGACTTTCGATTTCACGTAACCCCAAAGATAAAAATCTATCTATCTGGAGAGCTAGCCATTCGATATTACCTCCCTTGCACTGTTCGTGAATAGTGCGGGGACGCTCTGTCCTGTTGAAATCCATACCAAATCTACCAGTAGGTATATTGGGGTTGTCTCCACTCGGGTAAAGTTCTGTTAAACAGAGTATTATGTCATTTTGTAATAGGTCTAAAGACTTTCCCCAGTTAAGTGTTCCCTCAATAAAAAATGGACTCACAATTGAAGTACCCACAATTTCGGCCCATACGTTAACTTTCTTAGAAAACTGTGTATGACTTTCCATAATCCAATGTGGGTTCTTTGATTCCCAATATCGAAAATTTTGCCTGTTTACTGAACCATTTAAACTAAATGTTGCCTAGTCCGAAAAAACAATTTGACTTGAAAAGTGCGGGTTGATATTGCATCTATCCATTATGATTTCGCAAAATGCTATTCTCCGGTGCAAATCATCTTCAGTAAGTTCCTGAACTAAATGAACTTTGTATGGGTGCCATTTATTTAACGTAAATAAATGGGTTCAAACCAACAAACGCCTTATTTTTACCGTTATTTTCTTAACTTTAGAAAGAAATGTAATTTTTTGACAACTGTTAATTTTCGGTATAGGACATTGTACATAAAAAATACTTAAAATTCAATGCATAATTCAAAAATAAAATAGAAAACATATGTTTCCATCAGAAAAAATGAAGTTGATGGCCGCAATTTATTTCTGGCTCACCCTGTATAAATGGATTTATCATAATGAAAACCGCAGTCCGAAAAAAACCTACGTGTTTGAGCCTTTTTCAAAAAAAACTAAAACCTGAATTTTAAATGAATTTGTTCCAACTCACTTACTGTATATCCATGAAATTCTACCATTTAAAATATAATTGCGCAAGTTGAACTGATCTGGAAAATTGAAATGATATCCTACAAATGATTAAACAAGCTTTTTCCATAAAAGATATCTCGATAAAAAATGTTAAGGGTAGCAGGGAATTTTTGTGCCAAATTAAAAATTAAAATTCATTTTATAGAGCAATATCAGTTAATTCTTACTCCTATAAATACACGAGTACATGACCCTCTACTTATATAAATATATAAACCATAAGGACATTTTCAGTACTTGGTTATTTAGTAATCTCTTGATCAATAAACACAACACCACACAAAGTCATTTTACCTATTAGGCAGTGTGGAAACTACTTAAGGAATAAAATTTGCAAAGCAACTCTCAAGAAAAGGGCCAATTTTTATGAAAATAGTGTTAAGTGCAAACTGGACAACTCATGCATATATATTCATCTACCAGGAAAAACCTGGTTCTGGTAATTGGTTTGATGGGGAGAATTAAGCAGTTTGGGTTCTTGGTTATGATAGACGTATCTACATCCATAACGTTGCTGAATTTTGTTTTCTGCCCTATATTGACGTAGAAGATGTAAAGTTCGGAAGGTAGGGCTCTTCTCTTTCCCAGCGTGAATTCTATATTAGAACCTTTGCCATTCATGGTCTCAACAAGACAGTGAACGACGGCATATTGTCAGAATTACATATGGCAACTTTGATAAATAATCAAATTGATATGCTTAGCCACCAAGATCTCCTGATCTCACCCCCATTGAACGTGTGTGAGATAATGTAGATAGAAACTGTTAAGTTTGCTCCATCCTCAACAAATTCTAGCGGTACATCCTCATCAGGTACTTTTGTCGTAAAACGAAATTCATCAGGAGGATATGCAACACATATTTAAGAGCATGCCCAAAAGAACTAATGAGTGTATATATAGCGCAAAATCTCTATTCATTATTATTTCTTTTCGAATTTATAACAATACTCTCAAAACAAATTGCAATCCAGACCTGCTAGATCAAGAAATATCATGTTGTTTCTCATCAATCAAACCTGACACCATCGATCCAAACACCAAAACATTTTCGGAGACTAAAATACCAATTTAAACCGTTTTTCACGGAATAACGACCCCATAACAGACGAAAACAATAGCCGAGGATGGCAAATCATGACGTTCTTACGTATCCATAACATACGCGATTTCGCGTGGCAAACAACGTCCAAAAAAATGCAATCTCGCCGAGATGTGACGTGCGATTGGCTTATCCTGTAGTGACAAGTGAATAATTATCCAATTTAGAGGGAAACGAGGTGGTGAGGTCTCTCTAGGATATAGTTACCATTTGTATTGTGTGATTACAGCGTGGAGCAGAGCAGAGTTTGCGGTGTGGTGTACACCGGGGTGTACTTCGTCGATGTTGAACGTTTGGAAGTTGTGAGAGCTTTAAGCTGCCGCGTGAAGATGACTATAAAGTTTGCTTTGTGATAGGGTGTCGATTTGAAAAGCAAAGTTTGTTGTGGAGTATTATCAGTTGCGACGTGTTTTGTTGTGCCCTTTGGGTCCTTCTATACAACTAATTTTATATGACAAGCATTATCGCGAAAGACATGTCATAGTTGAAAAATATCTGAAGGACATAAAATAGAGTGAAACTTTATAAATCCTGAAGAGATCTGCCTTATAATAGTTCTTAATTACTTAGAACATGACAAAAAGCTAGGCTATCAGATAAAGTTGATCCTGGTATGCGAGAGTGTATGAATGGAGTCATCGAACCTCTGGTGCATGACAATGCATGTACATCAAGTTTTGTACCTTCACATCAAAGTCATTTCAACAACAAAGATGACTTCTTTACCAACTTCCAAAAAGGAGGAGGTTATCAATTATGTATGTATGTATGTTACCTGATTTCTTCTCCTGTGGTGAACCGTTTTGAATAAATATGGTCTTGTTTAATAGAGTATAATCCGGATTGGTGAAACTTCAAATTTGGGAGAAGAATTCTATTGGTAAAGTGATGAAATTTGTGAATGAACACATGCGTGCATAGCATAGTCGATTTTTCGAAAACTCCTTATGGATGTGTATAGTTTTTTAACGTTTAATCAATTAAGGAAGATCCCTAGGTGATCTCATATACTTTTCTGCCACATGCATGTTGCAGTTGTGTAGAAAATCGCTGAAAATTCCAAAATTCTTATCAAAAATTCCATAGAAATGACATAACGGACATTTCCCCATAAATATTTTAATTCCAACGTAATAGTGCGGGAATTTTTAGAACTGGAAATTTTAATTGCGAATTTGAAAATTTTCTATGTACATCTCAAGCATATAGGTAGTAAAGCATAGTATTTTCGGCTCCTTAAATCAATGAATACCAAGCTCGTGTTGTTTGTATACCTATTTAAATGAAAATTTTTCCATTTTGCGAAGACGGTGCTTTTGGTTGTCACATTTTCCCGGCCTAATAGAAAATTCAGTGACAACACATGTCAAACTCTAAACTGCTATTTGGTGCGTTTATACACAGGGTGTTTAGTTATAACAAACATAATCACAAAGTAAAGTGTAAAGGAGTTGCATTTATATGATGACGAAGTAGAATGATAGTGATCCATAGGCAGCCATATATAAAGGATATATGGAATATAAGGTGGAGTAGACGTTTGGTAGTATACAAATGTTGGATAAAATGTGAAATTAAAATTATATAGGGAGATTAAAAAACTGTTATCTGATGTGGACGTAAACAAATCATAAACAGGATGGTTGAAATATATGCTGAAGTCGAATTATATTTATACAGTTTTATTAAAAAAAATATTTTATAGCTCATAAAAAGTTGCATAAAGCGTGGAGAGGAATTAATGTTACACAGGGCGATAATATAACATGTTAAAATTGAAATAGTTTATGGGGTAGCCCACAAAGGGATTGATTATATACGAAGGTTGAAATATATGTTGGATTTGACCCCGTAAATATGGGATGGATTCTATTCCGTCCTATAATTTACAGAAGGCAGCTAACAAATTTAAACTTGTACGTTGCCAGTCATATCTACAGGATGCTTGGTACGTAGGGTGGAGTGGAATTATCTATAATTATACAGAGTTGTCAAAAAAAGTTGAAAAAATATTACTTGGCGTGGTCCATAAGGCATAACTATATTTTGGGCTTATTAAGTCAACACGTAATAGTACATTTTGTTCGTAAACATTTACCTGTCACTTTAAATGAAAATGTATCATTGTGTAATGGTGAGGCTTTCGATGTTACCTGGTCCTGTATCTTAAGGTTATACTTACAAAATAAAAAATAAAGAATGAAAACTACCTGAGTTCAAAAAACTAAAAAGTTGAAAGTAAAACATTTAAAAAATATATATAACCGACTTCCACCTATAACTAAAAAGCTAAAAATAATTATAACAAAATACATCTATAGTAAATAAATGTTATATCACACTTTCAAAATTTATCTTTTTAAAAAAGATTTTATTTATACTTGCACAAATAATATAACTTTTAATACAAACCTGAAAATAATTAAAATAACAATAAAACCTTTATAACAATTAAAATGATAAAAATGAGTGGTAAACTAAACTTGACAGAACTGTAAATAATAATGAACAATGATATAAGGAAAAAGTATAATTTATAACCTAAGAACGCTGACTAAGGTGTCGCAGCGCTTGCAGTTCTCACGGATGTTCGTCTGCGGGTAACTGGAGACGACACGTGTTATGCTGAGTCAGCTGGGAACTTGTTGCTTGGTGTTTCCATATAAGTCGATGGAATTAACTTATATAACATAAATAACTCATTCAATGTTGTTAGGTACCTACCCAGGAAGTAAAATACGTAAACATTAAAAGGTGCTCATTCTGTACAAATTAATTACCTACCAATCTAGTATATTTTTGAAGTTGGTTGCCAAGCAACAATCAAGTTTGATGAAGTAGTAGATAAGTACGCAGTGAAAGATTTGCTTAACACCGAATTCAAAAATATACTAGATTGGTAGGTAGTTAATTTGTACAGAATGAGCACCTTTTAATGTTTACATTTTTTACTTCCTGGGTAGGTACGTAATAACATTGAATGTGTTATTTATTTGCTAGAATTGTATTTTGATATAATTATTTTCATTATATATTATAGATTTTTTAAAATGTTTTATTTATATTATGTTTATCATCGCTTTTTAAAAGTGGTGTAATATATGAGACTTTCCATTTAGTTGGGAAACATGCATTTTTGATAGACGTATTAAAATTAAATGAAGTGGTATTATCAAATTATCTTTGCACTCTTTTATAAAAAATGATGGTAAATTATCAGGAACTAGGGATTTATTGCAATCAAGATTATTAATTACTTCTTGAATTTGGTATTGTTTGATGACTAATTATTCATTCAGATTATTGTTCGTAAACGCACGTTGTAATAGATATCATTCAAAATATGTGTGCCTCAAATTTCTTGTCACACCTCTGGACGCTTCGTTAAAAAACTGTATCATTTCATTTCTTCCCACGTTGCATGAAAGTGCTCTGATTCCTGCAATCAATTCGCAGTCGAGTTCTTTTCCTCTATTTGTCAGGCACGTGCTCTTTGCACGTTGCTCTAAGGTGATGTTAGTTGTTCTTTACAAAAGTAAATTCTATAAACGGAGCTCTTTGATATACTACAGTTCATATCTCGTTAGTTGTTTTCAATGATCTTTGAACTATTAGTCTTTTGTTATTTTATAGGTTATGTAAATTGGTACAAAATGAGAGAAACGTCGTTATTTTGTTAAAAGTATTTATTGACAAATGAATTTCTGTTACCCGAAAATTTTATGCAAATTGAAAAATTGTAAAACGTAATTGATGTTTTCTAGTAAACTAAATTCAACTAATGCAATTTTGAGAGGAAACAGCTTACAACTACAACTCCCTGGTTATAGAAACAATTTATATTTAAAAAAGAACCGACTTCAGCTGACTTAAAATAAAAACAGTTTCTCCAGAACTTCTCCTAACTATTTTAAAAGATGCGACGAAACTTTATGAGATCATTTTTTGACCCTACGCCTCCCTTTGTCTTATTATAAAAATGGATAATTTGTGAAAGATTGATTTCATTATTGTTCACTGGAGAGTTATGGAGTAGTGACAACATGACTATATATTAATAAACAAACAATTCTCATTTGATATAATAAAATCGAACAAATCACTCTGTATAGAAGTTTTTTTAAAAATCAAATTCTTTTACCATCTGTCAGAGTGACAGTTACTATCGATAATAATTATTGTTAGCAGTTCCCCTCAACAATTTTTGCTAATATTTCACGTATATTTCACACACATTTAATGAAAAATGAAAATAGAGGCGTTGTAGAATGATACCTTCTACTTTCAACATCTCTATTCTGAATACTCTCTTCGAGGTGTCATTCCTTTGTTCGCAAGACAATATATATTATATATAAATAAAATATATATTGTTTCTGGTCGGGAACCTTCATCAGTTGCGCTTCCCACAATTGAATGTCCTCTCGAACACTTCTTTATGCATTTGATGCATTTCGTTAAATTTGAAGACGCGAGATGTAAGACCGACATCTAAGATTTACAAGAGAATCTGGAGCTGTTCCCTGTAATTGCTGTTCTCCCTTAACTCCTAGGACAGAAGGTTCCCGACCAGAAACAATATATATTATATTTATATATAATATATATTGTCTTGCGTACAAAGGAATGACACTTCGAAGAGAGTATTCAATATCTCTGACAGGTGAAGTAACCTGAAAAATTTTATCGTGACATTCTGTCCTAGGAGTTAAGGGAGAACAGCAATTACACGGAACGGCTTCAGATTCGGAACCTCTGTGTACTGATTCTCTTGAAAATCCTAGATGTCGCTCTTACATCTCGCGTCTTCAAATTTAACGAAATTACATCAAATGCATAAAGAAGTGTTCGAGAGGACATTCAATTGTGGGAAGCGCAACTGATGAAGTTTCCCGACCAGAAACAATATATATTATATTTATATATAATATATATTGTCTTGCGTACAAAGGAATGACACCTCGAAGAGAGTATTCAATATCTCTGACAGGTGAAGTAACCTGAAAATTTTTTTGTGACATTCTGTCCTAGGAGTTAAGGGAGAACAGCAATTACACGGAACGGCACCAGATTCGGAATCTCTGTGTACTGATTCTCTTGAAAATCCTAGATGTCGCTCTTACATCTCGCGTCTTCAAATTTAACGAAATTGCATCAAATGCATAAAGAAGTGTTCGAGAGGACATTCAATTGTGGGAAGCGCAACTGATGAAGGTTCCCGACCAGAAACAATATATATTATATTTATATATAATATATATTGTCTTGCGTACAAAGGAATGACACCTCGAAGAGAGTATTCAATATCTCTGACAGGTGAAGTATCCTGAAAATTTTTTTGTGACATTCTGTCCTAGGAGTTAAGGGAGAACAGCAGTTACGCGGAACAGCTCCAGATTTGGAACCTCTGTGTACTGATTCTCTTGAAAATCCTAGATGTCGGTCTTACATCTCGCGTCTTCAAATCTCTATTCTGAATTGATATTAGACAATCCATGTCGCATGGAGACACACTGCAAGAATTGTGGACTAAAAACTTCAGATAGCAATTATTCAAAAACTAATAAACCGATAGCGCCTGGTTTAGTCACGCATAAGGCAGATATCAATTACTATCAATTCCCACAAGCCCAGTTCTACAACTTCGATAGTGACGGAGTTATAATAATATAAAAAAAGCTGCTAAATTTTCCAGTATTTTTTGTTTTTCTCTGTTACTAAAGATCTTATCGGATCGATCCTGGGCTCATTTCATTGGTATTTCCATACTTCACAATTCACCTGTTGACACCATTGAGATTAGTTTCTTATTTTTCATTTTATAAACATGCAACGAAAAAAAAAACGCAATTTTCTTGTTTCAATTGTTTATAATAAAGTAATAAACCATAGTTGCGAGTGGAAAATGTAACAAAATATCACTACAAATCATTCTTAATGTGATGGCACAGGCAGTATCCTGATAGTATTTTTTGCACGACAAAATCTCTATTGATTGGTCTATAGAACAAATTAACCAATATTACCGTTTTTTACCTTCATTGACTGGACTATACAACTGTGGCTTAAATCGACCGTGGATTGTTCTTGTCTGCCCAGCAGATGTCGAGATCCTTCTATTACAAATTTCTTCTCCAAAAGCAAACAACAGAGCGAATTTAACAATTAAATATGGTGTATGTTTAATTCCCTTTTAGAATTGTTAATTCCAACAGACATTTTTGACGTCGGACCAGAACCGAAATAAAACGAAACGAAACTAGCCCCTCGGAACGCAGTTCGCGTCCATTTGCTCTAATTAACAACCATAGAACAAAAGGAATTAAAAAACAACAACGATGAACTCCCGGTTTTCCTTTCCTCGCTATAATTAACCATTCATAATCACCGACTCTACTACCCAGCCGTAGGCTCGACTACTATGTAAAGCTATTCAAATCTTTTTTAAGAACCCTCGCACAGCCGCTTGATTTGAGAGCTGAGAGCTGGGATGTGGCTTAAGGGATAGAGCAACGGAGGATCGCGAGGGCAACACCTCAGCACTTCATATCCTCAACCATACTCTCTCGTGTTAAATCGTCTAGACGTTCTCCTGCTATATTTAGTAGAGTTGTGCGTCATCGGCATCCGCATAAAGATAGAAGAGTCGTTCCTGCTGCTCTGTGGAAGCTCTCTACGCTTTGCATGTATAATTTCCCATCAACGATATAATCTTGTGAAGTTCACGGTTTGTTAATAACCTTTTGTTTGCAGAATAAGAATGAAGTGAGCAGTCTTTGGTCCTGGTGACGTAAAACTGTTAACGAACTACGTGTTGCAAGCTGGCAAAAATTCATAAACGCTTTTAGCTGGTGTGTAAACACTATAAAAGGTAATTTTCAAAGGGTACATATACGAAGTGGGGTTAAGGTTTTACACACGGAGATAATGATATACTATAAGCCACGTATAAGTATAAAGCGTACAAACTAACTGTAGATACAAGTATAATTCAACTTCGCACGATGCTGCAACCACCCTGTTTAAGTCTTAATCCTCTTCTCATTATTGACTGTTTCTATTTTTCTATTGTTTAAATCAACTTTTATACCTGTAATTTTACTTCGCCCCAGTATAAGCAACCACTTATGCTCCACACTATATAACATTTTTTAACCACAAGTATAACTATAATTCTACTCCACCTTATTTATCAACCGTCCTGTATATGTTTTTTGTTCCAGTCGATATCACTACAGTTTCACTTCACTCTTATTTCAACCATTTTGTATACTCAACTATTTATGTGCCACCCAATACAACATTTTTTAACCAATTTGTTCAAAAAAAATGATTGCGGAAGCCGTTACTTTGGGATACTCGATCATATTCATAATGAAAGAAAACTTTTTATTTTCACTTTACTGTGACTAGTTTCGGCAAGAGGCTATGTCATTATCAAACCAGAGCGAACTAATGAATGAATTACAGATACACACACCCATGCGCGAGCCCAGGAACTAGATTTGCCCTTCAGAAAATTTTTACTGATGAGCACTTCCAGCCCCCTTGCCATCCACCCCCTGAGACTTAACTCAGGTCCTCACGCTAACGCAGTTTTCCTTCTGCATAATCGCTGTCTTCTTGTTGGGATAGCTTGGCTTTGGTTTGGTTCCGTTGCTTTACCTTATTGGTACTACAGCAACTGTCTTATTTGTGTTACGTGGCTCATTCTTTGCTATGATATATAGCTAATTGTACCCTTCTGTGGGCGTGCACGTTGTCGTCGTTTGTTTTGTGGGTGTGTGTTCTTCTGTCTTCTCTTTGTTTGGTAGGTTGGTTTCCCCCCGGGCCCCCATTGTTGTCTCCTGAAAAAAAGATTGTTATATACTTCATTTTTAACTTACCTGTCCTCTATCTCTGGGCTTCTTTGTCCTCTTCCCCTTCGCTAAGGCAGAGCTGGTTCTTAGGCCGTTTGTATTTGTCAATAAATCTGGGGTCATAGTCGATTAGTTGTCGTAGGTGAAGGTTTGGGTGTTGTTCCAGTTTGGCGTAAGCCTCTCTGGCCCTCCTCTTCATTTCTGCAAGCACTGGTTGGTGTCGTAAATCGTTGAAAATCACCGTGTTACGAACGAACCAGGGTGCGTCGACTGCGAGGCGTAGGCATAGGTTCTCCTGCGTTTGGATGGCCTGCCTGTTGCTCTTGCTAGTGTGTCCCCATACTGTTGAAGCGTACGTCAGCATTGGTCTTGATGAGAGTCAGCTTGTTTAAGAGTCCCAGCTTGCTTCCTCTTTCTATTAAGGGGTAAAGTTTGGCACGGGCAGCCCGGACTTTATTACGAGTCTCTTGGACATGCCTCGTGAAAGTCAACCCCTTGTCGATGGTGACTCCAAGGTATTTGACTTCGTTCTTCCATGGAATTTGTCTGCCGTTGACGGTCAGGTTTCCTGTTGGAACGATCGTGCGGCTTCTCCCGTTGACGAACAGAGCTTGGGTTGTGTCCTCGTTGATGGCTATCTTCCACTGAAGGCACCATTCAGCTAAATTGTCAGTGGCTTGCTGCAGCCGCCTCAAGGCTGGCTTGAATCTGAAAGATTGGCATCCTATGGCGGTGTCGTCGGCGAACTGGGCAATTATAGCGTCGGCTGGTCTTGGAATGTCTGCAGTGTAGATTGAAAATAGCATCGGGGACAGGACTGCTCCTTGGGGAACCCCTGCCTCGGTGGTCCGGTATCTGTAGTGCTCTTGGCCTACTCGTACTCTTACTCTTCGATGTCTCAAAAAGGAGCCCACTAGCTGGATGATGTTAGTGGGAAATCCTAATTGGTCCATCTTGACTAATAGTCCGTCATGCCATACTCGGTCGAAGGCTTTTTCTACATCCAGGAAGATGAAGGCTGTTCTTCGATTCCGGTTGAGTCCGTCTGAGGCGTATCCTACAAGGCGTAGAATTTGATGTTCGGTGGCGTGTCGCTGTCTGAATCCAAACTGCTGATCTGGAATCACATTCAGATCGTCTATGGTCTCTTGGAGTCGATTCGCGAAGATCCTTTCTGCTACTTTACTCATGGCTGGTAGTAGACTAATAGGGCGATAGTTTTGTGAAAAAGTACCGTCCTTATTGGCCTTAGGCAGCATGATAATGTCGGCATACTTCCATCTCCTCGGGTAGTATCTGAGTCTTAGCATTGCATTGATGATGTTTGTCAAGGAAACGACAGCCTTCCTGGTGAACCGTTTGACTATCCTGTTGGATATACGGTCATGTCCAGGTGCTTTTCGTTGCTTGAGACGTCTGATCTGGTCCCGTACCTCTTCGGGGGTTGTGGTCCTGATCGGTGGGATGTCCTCATGTCGTTGTCGTCATCGTCGTGTTGGTTCAGTCTACATTCTCTCTCAAGGCTGTCAGCGAATGCTTCTGCATTTTCAAGGTCTGAGTAGACTATACCTTGCTCGCCATGAAGTGGGGGTACTGGACGCCTGTCCGTTCTCAGCATTTTTTGCAGATTCCAGAAGCCTGGTTTCTGCGGGTCCAGTTGCCCCAGATAACCATTCCATCGATCATTGTAATGCGTTCTTAGAGCTTCAGTGACTGCCCGATTCAATGCGTTGGCTCTACGCTTGTCGTCCGGTTGCCTTGTTCTTTGAGCTCGTCTTCTCGCTCTGTTTTTCTCTAGGATTAGCTCCCTGATGTCATCTGGAAGGTTTGCGTACTTCTTGTCTCTGTGTTTTCGGATGCTACGAGCCCTGGCTTCCAGAGCTGCATTGATTCCATCCTCTAGGAGTTGAATCGCCGCTTCGACCTCTTCCCTACTTTCGATCACAGGGATTGGTCTCAGTGTGCGGTCCAGGTTCCTTCGGAATAGGTCCCAATTCACCTTCTGGAAGCGTTGCTCTTCTTCGTCTCTATGCTCGTCTGGATCCCCTACAAGCAGGTCACCGAATTGTGGTCCGTTGATCCCTCTTGGACTGTATGGATGTCTGCAAGATGTGTCGGATTCTTGATGACTGCGATGTCCAGGACATCCTATCTTCTGTTTATGTCGTGAGGATAGTGTGTATGTGAGATAGGCCCCATGACTGTTATGTCGTGGGTATCCGCATAGGCCACTAGCCTCGCGCCATTTCCGTTTGTGGTCCTGCTGTTCCACTGTGGTGATTTGCAGTTCATGTCACCAATAAGGATTGTGTGCTGACGATCTGGCAGGAGAGCGTCGAAATCAGCATCCGAAAATCCAGGATTCGGAGGAATGTATACTGAAAAAATGGTAATACTTTGGTTATTAGTCATACTTACCTGAATGCCTGTTGCTTCAGTCGATGCAAGGTTGTCCGGGGTCAGGATTCTGTGGTGTGGTATTGTTGTCTTCACGAGAAGGGCTGTTCCCCCTCGAATTACAGATTGTTACAATGTTGGAATTTATACACAAATATATAATGGTTGTTACTTAAGTATAATGATGGATTATATTAATGACATGAAAAATCCATGAAGGTATTTTATTACATTGTAAAAAGATTAATAAATTTTTAGAATACAGACATACTAGTTAAAAATAAAGGTGGATTAAAGTATGACAGCCTGAAAATTTGGGAAAACCCACAAAGATATTATTTGAATACTTCGAAGAGGACACTTTTTTGCAACTCTACCTGGTCATTTAAGATTAAACTCGACGGTAAAGGGTCGTTAATACTCTTGAAAATTTGAACTGATTCTAAAATGGTGATTATCGGTTTAAAACTGTGTACTTGAATAATTTCTGTATCTTCTAATTTTGGGAAGGGATGACCTGTTTGTAAGCAGTGATTTGCAAATGTTGAGTTTGTTTTGTTATCTCTAAATGATCGAAAATGTTCATCGTAGCGGGTGTTGAAATTTCTGCATGTCATACCAATGTAAAAACTGTTGCATTCCGAACATGAAAGCCTTTAAACTCTAGAATTTAAATATTTGTTAATTGGTTTAGCTTTGGCATTGAATAAAAGATTACTAAGTTTGTGTTGTGATTTAAATGGGTTTTTCCCAATTTTCATGTCATAAATATAATCTATCATTATACTTAAGTAACACCCATTGTATATTTGTGTATAAATTGTAACATTTTAACAATCTATAATTTATTCATCAGTTCGCTCTTGTTTGATGATGGCATAGCCTCTTGCCTAAACTAGTCACAGTAAAGTGAAAATAAAAAGTGATATAAAAACTAAGTTAAATTCTGTTTTCTTTCATTATGAACACATTGTATAACTTTAATTCAATTCCAACTTTTTTCTTTTCGATATAATAATAGGATATTTTGTACAATTTCACTCGACTGTAAGTCTCATAAAATGAAAACAGTTGACATATCTTGAATTTAGGCTATATATTTATGCTGAAAATTTGAAATTTACATTGATGATTGCCGTTTTTTTGTACATATTTTTCCTATTTTCAGAAAAACGGTATGTTCTACATTATAGAAAATTATACGGAATCAAGCTGGAACATCACTTTGTAGAATACATTTTAAAATATTTAAATTGATTGGGCCTTTTTAAGCAAAACAGTGCAGATTTCTTGAAATTCACTGAAGTGTCCCTTAATTACTGTTTTTCCTGATTTTCTGGAAAACGGTAAATCTCACGTTATAGAAAATTATATGGTACCTTTCTGTAATATTCCTTAATACAATGCCGTATAAATCATCAAAATTGCCCAAGCCATTTTTGAATAATCATTTGTATATATAAAAAAATGCCGACTAATTGATAACCTCCTCCTTTTTACCGCTTGCTAATTTGCCCACAGTAAGATATTTTAAATATTTTGAGAATATCATTAAAATATTTAAAAAAATTGACATTAAATTCAGGCAAAAAATATGTTAGGTGTCTTAATTTTTTTAAATATTTTAATATTACTAAAATAATTTAAATATCTGTCTGTGGGTCAAAGTAGCCAAGTTCAGGAGCAATTGATTACCGCTTACTCCAACTGAAAATAACATTTTATTTTGGAATTATAGCTGTTGAAAACTGAAAGATATTTAGTTTTTTTTTGAAAAATATAAGACGAGGTAATTAATAATATAAACGTTGTTAAAAGGGAAAATGAAAATCTGTAGATACGTATACAGTGTGGAACAGCCAAATGGAATAAATTCGATAACAAATAAAGAAGAGATTATAGGGAAAAACTCTTGAACACGTCGATTTGTATTTTTAAATGTGCATTTGTTAATATATATATATATATATATATATATATATATATATATATATATATATATGTTTTAGGTGGTTTCCGGGAATTCATCCGCGCAGTTGATAACTGATCCCTGCCGGGATCGATGGTAAAATGACGACGTTTCGGCAGAGTCACATCTGCCCTCTTCAGGTCGGTTCGCATAATTCTCGTAGCCTTCTGCTTTCGCTTTCTAGTTACTCGAATACTAAGATTTTCTGGAGCGAGCGCGCTGTTATATAGTCGCGGCTCGGCGCCTATCGGTTGACACCGTGAACGGCTGCGTGTGAT
Organism: Octodonta nipae; assembly: GCA_034190945.1. Taxonomy (NCBI): domain Eukaryota; kingdom Metazoa; phylum Arthropoda; class Insecta; order Coleoptera; family Chrysomelidae; genus Octodonta; species Octodonta nipae. The sequence goes on from CM067217.1 coordinate 188,876,703, forward strand.
TGGCCCTTGGCGTTCAGTGGGCACGGCTCCATCCTGCTGATTTGTTATTTTCGGTTGAGTTGTTATTGGACGGGTACGGGCCGGTACGGTGTTTAATAGGATTTTCCAACAATTTGATAAGTTCTGAATTTCATTGCGTGCGTTTAGACTGTGAGGTCTCTTCGCTATTTTAATTGCCTCTCTTACGAGTCTTGATTTAGGGATGTTCTATATTCCCGGAAACCACCTAAAACATTTAGTGCCCGCGAAACCTTGAAAACAAATATATATATATATATATATATATATATATATATATATATATATATAGGGTGTGTCATGTGACAGTGACTAATACCAACTTTCGTATTTTCAATGCAAGTTCCTGCATATTGATTAAATTTTAGATTCTCCAGAAAATTCTAGATATAATTCATGTACAATGTCCTACACCTGTATCCATCTGTTTCGGAAATATTAAATGTTATAAGATATTTGTATTGTAAAAATTAAAAAAGGAAATAATTTTATTACACAAATTCGCTACATTGCACTTAATACTTGATTCCCATTTAACTCTTGATATTGAGATAGTAAGCAAAAAACATTTCTGCGTTACTTTATACTGATTAAATGATTGTTTATTTTCGTCACAACTCAGCTAGTTTGTCTGTTCATTGGGTTTTCTCTCCTCAAAATATTTTCCTGCAACAGATAAGTATTTAAAAATTGTATATGTAGAACAAAGTGTAGTAAGGCAATTTCGTAGAATTGCCCAGATTACTAGCTGTCTGTACAGAGATTCTTCCTCACAGTTATTCGGAGAGAAAGAGATGTCTACAAAATTACAACTCATAGCCTTAGCATCTTGTTGTCTATCTGCATGACAGTGGTGATCAGTGTCAGTGCTATTGTCGTTTGAATTTCGTTAACTGTACGTAGTAATATCAGGAAAATGTTTCATTTAACAGAAATGAACAAAATAACCATTCTACAAAAGATTGGATATGAAGATAAAACGCAAAGACAAATGGAAGTTTCTAGCTTAAATTAAGAAAGTTGTCAAATTTGCCGCCCGTAACAATTAGCAAAATAGATTAACAGTTTCTCTTGGTCATTTAAGACTAAAAAAGTAGTTGCCAATGCTCTAAGTGATAATACGAAATTGGATATTATGCTTGAGTTTCAAGAAAACCCACATAATTCTGGTCGAAAAGCAGCCCTAGTGTTCAACATTAGTAAACACAAGTAAAATGCATCCCAATAAAATGATGTCGAAATAGGAGCTCATGGAAGATGATTTCGATAGGAGAGAGTATTTCTGTGAAAAAATGATGGTGAGGTTAAATAACAGTGTGATCAATTAGAAGATGTTTTGTTTTCTGATGAGAGTACATTTACAACTCACGGTCATGTTAATCGTCAAAATTGCCACTATTGGTCTAATAAGAATCCTTACTAGATGATAGAGAAACATTCGCAATATCCTGAAAAAGTTAATGTTTGGGCAGAAATTGTTGGAAATCATATCGTAGGTCCTTTTTGAATGATGGCAACGTTAATGGATGTAAATATTTAGAACTGCTAAAAAAAATGTCGTGTCAACTTTGACAAACTTATATCCTGATCGAGTAAACACAAAAGTTCCTGCCAATACAATATGGTTTCAGCAAGATGGAGCACCGTCCCATTACGAAATCAATGTTCGACAGTACCTGAACCATTTTTTTCCAAATCGGTGGATTGTGAGGCGGGTATCGATAGAATGACCAGCACGATCTCCTGATTTGACGTCATTGGACTAATTTTTTTGAGAATATGAACTCTATAAAAATTAAACCCCTCAACTTAGATGACGAAAGACGAATCACGCTTGCTATTATATCAGTAACGCCTGAGATGTTGAGTAATGTTAGAAGACATTTCTGTAGCAGATTAGCATGTTGCCCAGACGTTTATGGCAAGCATTCTGAACATTCCCTAAATTGACATTACTGGTTTTTTGTTGTTTTTTATATTATAAATTAAGAAATAATAAGTATTACTTATTAGTTTTTTAGTGTAATGTAGTGAATTTGTCAAATAAAATGGTTTAATGCTAATTTTTGTAATAAATCTGAAAACACTTAATATTTCCGAAACAGTTGAAGATAGCTGTAGGACACTCTACATGAATTATGTCCACAATTTCCTGGAGAATCCAAAAAATAAATAATATATATAGAGGCTTGCATTTAAAATAACAAAGTTGGTATTGGCGACAGTCACATGAAATATAATTTTTTTGTTGGAAAAATGCGCATTTAAAAATACAAATCGATGTGTTATGGCATTTATTTCATTTAGCTGTTCCTCACAGTATTTCTTTACTGTATAAGTTAATCTGCCTAGGCTGATCTGGGTGTGGTAATAAAAAGATATTAGAATATACTACAAATAAGATTAAAAAAAAATAAAGAAAAGTTTCTCACCATCATATCCGCGATTTTAAACGCAAAACTTGTGTCGATTTACTTTACCCATGAACTTAAAACGTATAGAAAAAAAACAAAACCAGTAATATTCGCTGTTGCCGTGTAATTTCGTAAACGTCAATATGACTCTCCACAGAACATCTCCATTCCTGTGGGATATTTTCATTATTTATATATTTCCACCCTCTTATCAAGTCACGTCCATATGTCATCGATTCGTTGCGCATTGCTCGTGTCGCTCATAATTATCGTTCCGTGCCGTATGTTTGATTTGCTGTCATGTGGAAAAAGTTTATTTCGTGATCTATATCTCGCACTATTCCAGATGATTATTTTAGCGGTAACGGCGGGCTGTTATTAGCCGTTATGAATTAGTCGGTTTTTTGATAAAAGCGATAAATATACAGTCAAAACAGAATTTTAAATTCAATGTACGGTTTTATCAAAACTAATGACGAAATTTTGAACATTAATGATGAGTCTCGGTAACCCAGTGGTAGAAATTCGATTAGAGTTCATTGAATTTTTAAGTTTGAGTAATATTGATGTTATCTGTTGGGGTGGGTTGGATAATTTTTTCCAGGAGGTTTTTGATAACAGCAATAAACATACATTCAAAACGAAATTTTAAATTTAATGTACGGTTTTATCAAAACTAATGAGGAAATTTTGAATATTAATGACGACTCTCGGTAACCCAGTGGTAGAAATTCGATTAGAGTTCATTGAATTATTAAGTTTGAATATTATTGAGGTTGTTCTGTTGAGGTGGGTTGGATAATTTTTTCCAGGGGGTTTTTGATAGCAGCGACAAATATAATTCAAAATGAAATTTTAAATTTAATTTACGGTTTTATCAAAACTTATGACGTAAAACTCAAACTGTTTACACCCTGTATATATTTCTAGCTTCATATATCTGATTCTGAGCAAAGCGAGAATTCAAAATTTCCTTCGCCGTTAGATAATTGACGTTAAAATCTATCACCATACAAAATTAGTTATGTTTAACCTCCTTATATTTCAAAGTCAATCAAATTTTCCACAATAATACTCGGATGCTAGATGGCGAAGCGAGAGCATCACATTTCCCTATTCGAGTTGTCTGATCTGAAATGCAGATATTATACGCCGACCAGGAAATAAATGTGGACATTCGATTTCCTTATCAACTGCCAATTTGATATCCGATGCTCTGGCGCTATGTTACAGCGAAGCGCACGCCACTAACGATGACGACGCCATCTACAGATAGATAATGTGTTATTGGAGCTGTGGAAACAGCAGAAAATTACAATCGCAAATGCAATTTAATCGTCTTGAATTTCGATATGACCTGAGAGAACAGTAAAGATAAAGACAGAGCGAGAGACACTATTAGTTCGGCTCCTTTCGGAATAAGTTTCCTCGCGAAAGTGCAGTAGAAAGGCGATGATAGAGTTTATTTTCGGAATATTATTGTCTGCAGAATACGAGGATGTCATGGAAGCGATTTGCATTTCCTTTGCCTCACTTTTATCCAATATTTATGATATTTGCTAAGAAAATGCTAGAAATAGATAGCTCACTCGATTACTCAAAATTATGGAATAAATTGTCTCTTGACGACAGATATACCATTTCAATGGAAGGATTCTTTAATAACCTCAATATTTGTTATTATTTTATTTATGTGTTGTTATGTGTTGCATGTTTATTCTTCGATCTGTGCTTTCGACTGTTTAAATTTCAATTTTCTTGAGCATAAGCTGCACCTATTAGGTTTTAGACGTAATTTTATATTATTTATTGTTTCGTTCTTAAAAAATAAAGAAATTTGTGTCAAAATACATGATACAACTTCAGAAATGGATAAGCTAAATATGGGTGTTCCACAGGGGTCTGTATTGGGTCCACTCTTATTTTTAATATATATAAATGATATGCCTCTCAATATGAATTTACACGATGTAAAAATTGTGATTTTTGCGGTCTCAGCAAAGAACCCTGAGCAATTATAAGTAAAAATGTGTCACATTGTCCAAGTTTTTAGAAAGTAGTGTGGCAAAAACAACCTTGTTTTAAACATCGACATGACTGTTGGCATAACATTTTATAATAGGAAATATACCTCATCACTTAGACTTAATATAGATAATATCCAAGTAGACACAAAATTGGAAACAAAATTTTTGGGTGTCCATGTAAACGACAACTTCAGATGGATCTCTGATAGAAATCACGTTTGCAAACAACCAAACAATGCAAAGTTTGCAATAATCAATCTAAGATATACTTTACCAACAAACTATCTTATAAACTTTTACTATTGTCTAGTTTATTGCCATCTTTCATATAATATCATGCTTTGGGGTAGTTCTCTTTACGCTATCCGTGTATTTCTAGCACAAAAAAAATTAATACGTCTAATCTTTAACTAAAACTACACTGACAGTACCATCTATATTTATATTTAAATGTATTTTATTTGTAAAAAGCAATAGTAATAAGTTTGTTAGAAACTCCAATGTCCATGATTACCCTATTAGGTATAACGCTGAATACAGAGTAGAAAAACATAACACTACTTTGTATGAGAGTTCACCTTACTTTTTTGCCAAAAATTGTTTAATCATTTACCTAATAAATTGAAACTACACCCTGGCACCAAATCTAAAATTTACTTACCAAAATGTTACTATTTGGTTTCTGAGTATTATGATTTTATTATGTTCTAAATTTGTTTTTATTTTTTGATATTAAATATGTATGTGTAACTTGTGTAATGCTTATTGGTATATATGTATATATATATATATATATATATATATATATATATATTTGTTTTTAAGTTTTCGTGGGCACTAAATGTTTTAGAGGGTTTCCGGGAATTCATCTGCGTAGTTGATAACTGATCCCTGCCGAGATCGATGGTAAAATGAGTACGTTTCGGCAGAGTCACATCTGCCCTCTTCAGGTCGGTTCGCATAATTCTCGTAGCCTTCTGCTTTCGCTTCTAGTTACTCGAATACTGTATTCGAGTATTGTTCCTATTGAGATATACATAGAACATTTTCAAATTCGCAATTAAAACTTCCAGTGCCTTAAATTACCGCACTATTACGTTGGAATTAAAATATTTATGAGGAAATGTCCGTTATGTAATTTCGATGAAATTTTTGATAAGAATTTTCGGCGATTTTCTGCAAAACTGCAAGTTGCACGTCGCAGAAAAGTATATGAGATCACCTAAGGATCTTCCTTAATAGATTAACCGTTAAAAAACTATACAAATCTATAAGGAGTTATCGAAAAATGGACTAAAATATTAACAAATTTTATCACTTTACCAATAGAATTCTTTTCCAAAATTTGAAGTTTCATCAATCCGGATATATACTCTATTAAACAAGATGATATTCATTCAAAACGATGCACCACAGGAGAAGAAATCAGGTAACATACATACAAAAAAAGCGAAAAAAAAAAATACGCGACGAATTGATAACCTCCTCCTTTTTGGAAGTCGGTTAAAAACTTCAGAAAATAAGTTGAAAAACAGAAGAAAATAGTACCGAATTCATTCGCATTTGTGCATTTTTGTATAGAATTTTACTAAAATATACATCTTTAAAATATCAATTTGTTCATTTTAGGTAAAAGTAATCAACCTTGTATTATTACTTAAAATAATTGTAATACATTTTCCCCTTTTATATACTTACTAGCGGATTCGGCGAACTTCGTACCGCCTAACAGTCAGGAATGAGGTGTTAACTTTTAACTGAACTTAATTTAGGATTTTATTAATAAATGAATACAAATATTGTATTAAGAGCAATAGTTTATTATTACTTTGTCCTGTACACCCGTCTTTAATTCTACAATTTCAAACTTTTCTGAATAAGCTGTAACAATCTGGATAAGTTTTATAGTACCAAATATTAGATAAATAATGTGTAATTTTATTTTTTTCCTTTTTTAATTTAATATTTCCAAAAAGGAATAAAAAAGTTGAAGAAATGTGTTATCAAATCAATTGATTTCATAGTAAACCTCACCTAACCTAACCTAATCCACACAGATAAATTTGTAAGTTGGGTGGTTGTTAATCAAAGATCGTGTAAATTAATTTTATTTTATCCTATTTTTATTTAATATTTCCACAAAGGAATAAAACAATTAAAAAAATTGTTATGAAATGAATTGATTTGTTTAACTATAATTCCGCTACACCCTCTATATGCAACCAAGTAACCAAATATAACATTTTTGTGCTAACATATTTTAAATCACACTGTGTAACTGTAATTTCAGACCATCATATGTCTTAACTACCTTATGGCTACCTATTGTAATATTTTTTGAACCTCCATATATAATTAAAATTCCAATACATCCTATATTGCAACCACACTGTAAATGCAAATTCTTATGAGTTACCCTATTGAACATTCCATTAGAAATTGTTTAACGACCATACATAACAAAACTTTTACTCCGCCCTGTATACCAGCTATCATTAATTTCCAAATGCTTATGGGCTACCCCATATATTTATTTTTTCTTTCTTGTTTCTTACCATACTATAATTCCTTTCAACGCTATACTTTAACCATCCTGTATATCAACTCTTATGGACTATCTAATATATTTTGAACTACCCGATATAATATCATAATTTCACACCACCAATTCATAATATATGCATCAAATTATCATGCGAAATCATCCAAAAATTTCCTACCGGGCTAATTTTTTCACCTTGAAAACTTGAAATGTGCAGCTATAAAAATATAATGGTAGGAAAATATAACGGAGGCATAAAATAAGTTACATGTTCGGAACATACAAATACAATTTGTATTGAAAGAATGTTTACAAGAACAATTTCACTCTCAAATAGGTCACCAAATCACCCTGTATTGAAAGAATTTTTACAATAGGAGTTTCAGTCTTATGTAGGTTACCCAATCACCTAGTATTGAACGCCTTGAAATTACAAGGCAGCCGCAAACTGTCATACATTTTTTAATAATTTAATTTCTCAGTAAAAGGATTTTTCCCAAAGATGAGACCGTGTCCAATCGATTTCTATCCATCGAAACTTTTAAATGGGAAAATTTCATCAAAATCGTTAGAGCCGTTTTTTAGAACTGAATTACATATATATACTAACATTGCTCGTATTATAGTATTAGATTTAATATTATTGTTAGTTGATATTATTCAATACTTCGTAGATTTTTTTGTTAATTAATTTGCCCAGTCAGCAACTTTATAAAATCCATGTTAATTAATATTTTGTTTTCAATTAAGATATAGATTTCCCTTTTTACATTATTTTAGAGTATGAAAATTTTTGAACGAAGAGATAAAAGAACAAGCTCGAATTTCAACTCGAAACGAATAAAATTTCCTCTAACTCGATAAAAACTCCTTTTAACTTTCCTTTATGTCCGGAGGTTGCTGAATTACATTGGATGAAACTTTTAATAACTCCAATCTTCCTTAGCTCGGGGTCTATTTAAAAGGCGATATTTTTTCTGCTATATTGTGATATGACAGAGATTAATTTTCATAATGGAGTCTCTCATTTCGCATAGTGATGATGAGTTCAGAGAGGAGTTCGATGATACGTTGGGGAATGTAGAAATTTCAATATATATATATATATATATATATATATGAACAAGGCTAAGTTTTCCGGGTGAGAACCGCGTCTGAATTTATTATATACTCGACGTTTCGACTCTTGCTTTGGAGCCATTATCAAGAGAGAGAAGTGAAAAAGAGTTTCAGAGTCTAGATCGAACTCGGCGCCACAATCTGCCTACTCCCCAAGAGACACTAGGTAACTGAAATTAAATTTGAGTCTGCTCGGCTTCTTTTATTTATAGTTAGCGCTGGGTTAGAAGGGGATGTCACGTGGTGAGAGTGTGTTGTGATTGGTTGGGTGTTGGTGGGCGTGTCAGATTTGTTTATTCTGGCAATTACGGAGGTCCATGCTGTGGGAAGGCGAGAGCAGTCATCGCGTCGGTATAAACCGACTTTTCTCTATTTCTATTGCTTCGCGAATAGTAGATGCCTTGATAATGGCTCCAAAGCATGTAGTGTAAGTAGATCACTAATTTGGTGATTTCTTAATTTATATATATATATATATATATATATATATATATATATATTACAAGAAAATATCAGGACGCAGACAAACGTCTTGGGTTATAAGGAAATACTCTTTGAACTTATTTTTGAGAACTTTCGAAATTATTTTATTTCATCGTCAGTCAATATACTAGAAATAACACAAATATTAACAATTAAGAAGTAAAAAACAAATAACTTACGTTAGTCGAGGTTGTGTAAGCAGAAAAATATCTATAAAACTTTAAAATAATCTTAAATTTTTTTTGGCAATTCAACTAACAAAATTATCACGTTGGCATATTTGAATTGAAAACATGTGATAAATATTTTTTAAAGTACGGGTAAACTATTTTTATTCTTTGTAACTTACTGATGAGTTAAAATATTACTAAGGAAACAAAAATTCATAGAGTAGCAAAAATGTTGGCTTTTTATTGAATCAATCTGAGAAATCTGTATTATATTCAGATTGATTATGAGTGTTTGAAAACTTCTTCTCCATTTCCAGTAAGTTACAATAAATCACATTTAAATTTAGTAACCCTGTCTTTTTATTGATTGTATTAGACTGACCGTTAATGAAGACCATCTCCAAGAAGCTACGTTTAAAACTGTTACGTTCAATGGCCAGAACTTGCGTATTTTCAAAGGAGGGATAATGGTTATGTTCTAAACAGTGGGTGGCTAAAGCACAACTTTTCTTTTTTAGTTTTATATCACTCTTGTGTAAGGTCATTCGGTGTTTCAAATTTCTTGACGTCTGACCAATATAGGAAGCAGGGCAGTTGCTACAGTCGATTTTATAAACGTTGGATTTATGATCATTAGGAATTTTATCTTTTGTTCTGCTAAATAGATGATTGACAGTTTTTATAGATTCATGAGCAAATTTTACAATAATTTCGTTTTTGAAGATCTTCAATACTTTATATATATATATATATATATATATATATATATATATATATATATATATATATATATATATTTGTTCGTATTGTTTCACCGATGGAGCTATGTGGTCCAAGTTTTCTTCCGGTGTACATCCGTTTGTCTGTTAAATTTCGCTGAACTCTTGCTTGATGTTTCGCCAGAAGCTTATCTGGCATTTTCAAAAGATTATTGTATAATAGTTCCTATACCTGTAGAATTTGTTATTTTCTAAGAAAACAACATTTAATACATTTAGATATTACATAATAATTGTTAGTTTAACTGATCCGAAATTCTCTAGGGAGATTATTCGATAAACTATTTTCAGTAATCGGCTCGGCTTCTTTTTTACTTTATTACACTAAATATTAATAATAACGATATTGAAATCATCTTCCATGGAATAATTACTCATATTTCGCTTCGTGTTTGAATCTTGCAGACGTTTCGCCAAGGTCTCTCTTGACATTTTCAATGTGTTGGCACGGTGAACTGAGTAGAGATCTATCTAAGCTTTTTATTTTATATGTCTCCGTGGGTGGTCGTATCGCGCATGATTGATCGTTGTTGACTCCGCCCCCTTCCCTGCATTGTCGGGTAGGTGGCTTGTTGGCGGGTTTGTATTTTGCATAGCTAATTCTGTTTTATTACGCGCAAAATACAAACCCGTCAACAAACGACCTACCCGGCACGGCTGCGAAAGGGGCGGAGTCAATACCGACCAATTAACCGCTGTACGACTTCAGACGGAGACATATAAAATAAAAAGCTCAGATGAAGTTTTGTTTTGATAAACTCTACCTCATCTACTTCCGAATAAACGATGTTATTACTCACCGAGCGTGATACTAGCAGTTAGTAACTCATTTTGTAGGTTTTTCATGTATCTACAACATTGTTCATAGTAGAAAAAACAATATCACGAGTGGATATCGTATAAAAGGCAGAGAACTAAGAACATTTTGATTCTGGTTTGGTTCTACTATTAATTTTGTCACCAAAAGGACTTTTTTGTTAAAATGCCTGAACCAATTGCAATTTCTTCAGAACGTTACATCTACAACTGCGACAGATATGTTCAGCGGTGCGGGATTAAAGGATGTAGATTGTAGTCAAGGGGTGTGGCTTGCGAGTCTCATCAATGGCTCTAGTTTCACACGAACAGTCTGTCCAGTAAAGTCCTGATGGAGCCAGTTAATCACTCAGATTTGACGAGGGTCTAAATGTGTGACGAAACTGTTAAGTATGTCTACTGATCGTGTTAACCTAGTGCTTTCTGGGCCCTTTCTATTGAGGTCTATTGAATTTTTCGTATAGACAACTAAGTTTTCTTTAAAGTGTCAAGTGATTGTTGATTCTTCCCCTGATCAGAATTCCGTATCTATTTTTTATTTAAACCGTAGATTGTCTGTAAGATCTGGTATCAGTATTACAAACAGAGTTTGTTCGAAAAATCTCAGGTAAATCACAGGTATTAATTTCCATGAGCAAATAAGGCAAATGCGGGCAATTCTAATACTTTTGAAGTAGATGCGGAGCAGTTATAAAATTATGTTTTGTTTACTTCCTCAAACTTTTAATAAATTTCAGATTTCAAAAACAAGTTTTCAAATTAGATTTGTCATTACTTTATATTTTAAATTTTTCTTTCTTAGCAGTTAAACTATATTGTACGAAATGACTTCAGAAATTTATATACCAAAGGTTCATCATTTATATTCTTGATCAAGAAAATGTCCCAATTATAAATTTCAGTCTCTACCATCGTTATCCAGTTGTGTTTAATCCAGTGCTTTTGCTGTCAATTAAATATTCATTTCTTCATTGATTTTGAAAATCGATACCCAACCGGGCAGTTTTTATCAACTCCTGCTTCTAACTTGGTGGAATGATTAACGATTCGATTTAAAGGGGTTAATTTTCGACCGAAATCTGCATTTGCGGAAAACTTTGTTATCTTTTTGGTTTTGTAATTTGATCGAGGTGTTTGGTAGTTGATATTGAACTTTTGCATTTAGGGGAGGTTTTTAATGAACTTCGGTATTCTGTTAGAGTTAATTATGAAAAAAGTTGTTGAATTGTTGAGGTATGTTAGAGCTTTGCTCCGGCTTAGACTCTTTAGCAGTTAAGCATAAGTGCCAACACTGTCGAGGTATTACTCTACAAGATTTAGCATATTAAATCTAATATATAAAAGTCTCATGTGACGGTGTTTGTGTTCGAACTCCTCTGAAACGGCTTGACAGATTTCTATGATTTTTTTTGTGTGTATTTGACAGGCATGAGAACAGGTATTAACGTATATTACCTACGGCTAGGTGATTAGGGTGTCCCTATCCAGAGTTTTTTTTACTATTCAATTGTTATAGAGCGTAGCCTATAAGCTGTTGCATTGATAGGATAGCTGAAATATAGGGTGGAATAAAGTTATGGTTGCACTCCAGAGTGAAGTAGAGTTGCAGTTATACAATATGGTTAAAAAACATATAGCAATCCAATTGTTGTGTAGGGTGGACGATATGAACTTGCAGTTTAAGTGAAATATATTGGGGAATACTGGGTTTACATTGAATGTCGAGTCGTTGACAATTAAAAACAACTGATATGTAGGATAGCCCATATGCTATTCTTGTGAATAATTGTAAAGATTGTACCTTGTAAACCACAGACGATATTGTTAATGAATAAAATAAAATAGCAGAGGTCCAAGTACTGATCCTTGAGGTACCACAGGAGTAGCAATAATATCAAAAGACTGAAAACCCTCATAATAGACATTTAGTATTCGTTCAGTTAAGTATAATTCAATTAATTAATTAATTAAGAATGGAAACCTAAACTGGAAATTTTCTGCAGCAAAAGACCATGATCTAAACGATCAAAGGCTTTGTAAAAATCTTTATATGTGACATCAACCTGATTGCTATCAGCAATATTTTAAGCTACATACTGAGTAAAACATATTAAATTTGTAGTCGTAGACCTACCAGGAAAGAACCCATGCCCAGAGCAAATTCTGCATTTTATGTGTTGGTATGTAATATCATATATTTTCGAAAACTTTTAAAAAGTTACACAAAATGGTAATTGGCCTGTAATTTTCAATCTCTGCTTTCTTACCTTTTTTGAATATTGGGCATACATTTGAAATTTTTCATTGGGTAGGAAAAGTTCCGGTACAAAAAGATAAATTAAAAAGAGGCTTAGACAGCACAATGGAACAGTCCTTTACCAGAAAAGCCGATATATCATCTGTACCTCTGGTATGTCTCGATTTTAATTTAATAGTAGCAAGTTACAATTACTACTGGAATGTCTTCGATGGCACATTCCATAGAGAATATCCAAAATAAAATGTATGAATTAGATGTTGCGGTTTTAGTTCAATGCTGGTTCAATGCAAGTATATAATTGAAGAAGGACCTTTAGCGGAACAATCAATAAACACGTGCCGTCACATAAACGAATCACCAAATAAAAGTTAGTCACTGACCTTTTACGTCGAAGCTCTGCAAAGGGTGTTTTCTTGGTTCTTCTTTCTTCAGAGGCTAGCCCCGTGAACAGTTTTTTAGAGCTTCTTCTGGACAACACGTTACACAAAAAATAGCGACGTAATGTTCATTGATTGAGCATACAAAAAATGCGGGTTTAACAACAAATGATGCGCTTTTGTAAACACAAAAGAAACAAAATGAAAGCGGTTTAGCGGTCGTCACGAATGGAGCTAAAACTCGCGAAATCGTAACGCAAAAAACAACAATAAGCGTCGTCTCTTCAGACGGAATCAAAAATGTCCGAACAGTTCGGAGCACAATACACGAAACTCCCAAGTGTCTAAACAGAATGTTTTAGAAAAAGTGCAGAAGTTTAAAAATCAATGAAGTAATTCAATCAAATTGAACACAATACACTAAACAAATTGCGGGAACGCACCAACTACCATTACTAATTCTAGACTCTGATGTATTAAGACTAGCTGAAACTATATAGGAGGACTGAAACAACGTTGCAAATACGACAACAACATCCCGTGGATAATCCAAAGAGATATCTCCAAAGTTCATATAGTCAATATCTATGTTTATTGACAAATCATTTCAAAAAAATCTGCTTCATCAGAAAAAATATTATTTTTAATAAAATTAAGGTCTGCATTTGCCCTTTGGGTCACTAATTCGCAGAATTCTAATCTTCTGTATTAAACATCCTCAACAAGCTGTTGTAAAAGCTGTATTTTGTATGGAAATAATTTATTTAGGCTTATAGTTTCATGCACAGAGCCAGCAGAAATATTTGTTAACCTGGAAACTTTTGGTATAGATGTTTGGGGATCCATGGCAAATTGACCTAAAAGTCATTTTGTTACCTTCAAAATCTCACAACGGCGAGGCAACAGCTTTCGCTCACTTCCAGACGGCAAGAGCTCTCTCTCTCGCCTTCCCTTGGAAACTGACTACAACTTCTCAACTCCCACTTGAACCAGACTCTCATTAAAGAAACTAAGAAAGGAGCGGATTAAGAGAAATTACGAAATAGCGGATATGCATTAATCTATCAGGTTGTTTTAAAAAGAACGTATTTTCTGGATGGAAGCAAAATTAACAGACTTTATACTGTGCTAACAACAAATAATATCGTCCTGGATATTGCCGTCTTAGCGAAAAGTCGAACAGACAACGGACAAGATACTCGAAGAGGCACCAGAACGATAAGTAGTTCAGAGAACCTACAAAAAAACAACTCTAGCCACAGCAACTCCACGGTTCTAGATCTACATCTACATCTACATCAACCAAATCATAAGACTAGCCAAGAGGCTGCTACAATTTGTTAACACGTTACAACATTTAAAAAATGTAGAACGCTACCACCGAGGACACGATGTTGACAAATTTGCCATAACCGACTTCTATTCTATATGCAAATCTTCTTTGTTTTTATACTCGTAATGGAATTTCAATAAATCCTAAAATACTTTACCATATTTTAATACAGAATTTTTTTATTTTTATTTATATAATTTTAAATGATTTAACAAGAACTTGGATATGATCAATAAATTCATATTAAAAATAAGAAAAACGAAAAACGACATCCCCTCAAAACAACTCATATTTTCGACCGGGTTTTCCATATTTCCATTTTCAATTTCCTTTAACCACACTCAAATTCAAATATGGCGTGCTATCACCCTATCAAAATAAAATAAATGTCTTGGAGTTCGCAACAGATACCTTTACCGTATTGCTATACATGCACTTCGATGATATTTTCTATCAATTTCGTTAACTGAAATCATAAAAGCATATTACAGAAACTTTCAGCGAGTCTAGCAACATGTTTAGATTCGCATCGACGGATATTTACTTGCTGTTAAAAGGCAGTTTTGGAGCCAAGCGAAAATGGAACTTTTACCCATAGGCGGTTCGAACAATTTTATTTCGATTCTATTGCTGTGAATTATTTGGAAACCATTATACGGTGGAAATAATCATTAGAAGTTTAGTCGGCGGAAACAAATTTAATGAGATAAGTTGGAATTCTATTTATATTTGTCGGTATACGTTCGATTCAATAACTACCCTACCACGTCACAAAGTTCTTTGTCAAGTGCTTTTGTAATAAATTCATTAACAGTAATTAGGTTATACTTATTTGTCTATAAAATATGTAGCACCCTCACTACCGCTAAGGTTAATTTGATTGGAATGTACAAGAGTATATTATGGATAAAATTTCCTAATTCTCAATAGATTTGATAATAATATGATTTAATTCTATGGAACGTCTTTCAAGATTCTGCTAGACTGCGTTTCAAAGGTACTTTCTAAGTCTAAACATTGTTTCTGGATAGCGGTCATGTAAATAATAGAGCAAGTGTGAAATCTGAGTGGATGAGCAACACTATTTGAACTCGTTAGCGCCCAGGGATCTATTTCTTGTCTTTGACGCGTTTTTAAGGATTTTACATACAAAATTGGTATTTGCATGTAATGAGCATAGACCATGCAAAGGGAATAGATGGGAACCTCTGTGTTATAAATTTTGGTCAAAAAACGACTAGCGCCCTCTACGAGTTTCCTAGAAGCTGCGTTTACTAGACATAAACCTGTAGTAGGCTTTTTACCAAAAATAAAAAAGGAATCTATCTTACCTACATTTATTGCTTCAAGAAATACCACCAGGTAACTGTGCTACCGAATTAAAACTACCAACTGGAAATTAATTTTTATTTATAAATAATTTGGTCTCGCATACTAAGGGTTCCATACCACTTCCAAGATTCTAATATTCCAGTTTCAGACAAGCAGGGAATGAGTGCATTTTCTTATATTTAATGTCTTTTAAAGGAAGCGTTTTAAATTTATAAAAAATATACACTTTCATTTTCCACACATATTTTTTTATAAAAATACATTTGTATTTAATTTTCTAATTTGGCCCCCAAAATTAACATTAGAGTTTTATTTTACTAACAAACTTTCAGGGAAGCCTTTTATAATCTACTGTCTGAATTTTCAAGCTCTGTAGATTGGAAGATAAAGGGGAAGAAATAAGGTAAAGTTTTAAATTATGAATTACTAAATCTGATATTCAAATTATTTAAGAATGCAAATAAAATATATATTTTAAAATTTAAATAGTGTAGTTTCTACAGTGGGAATTAAGTCGATGTTTAATATTTTTGTTAATATCTTCTAAACAAATGATTTAAAGATATGATATATTTGTAATTCACAAAATGAGCCTTTTATCTGATATATTACATCAAGAGTTTGAAAATTGAATTTTTATTTTCCCGTTAATTTCGTAATTTTCTCCTAAAATTACTATGGGGGTTTTTTACTTATTTTTCTTATAGTGAGCCCTAGTACCTCTAATTATTTTGAAAATTTTAGGTAGTATGGTTTCGGAAATAAAGGATTGTTTAAATATTTTTTTTTGTTAATATCTTGTAAACAATTAATTTTAAAAATATGAAAGATATAGATTTGTATTCCTCATAAGAGCCCTTTCATTTGATGTATTGCATGATACGTTAAAAAACTATTTTTTATTTTCCGTTTAATTCTATAATTTGGCCCCCAATATTAATATTAGGGATTTCTTCGTATTTTTTAGTAAACAAAAAAATTTAGGCCTTATGGTTTGGGGAATAAAGGGGGGAATGGGTAATTTTTTTAAACATTTTTGTTAATATATTTTAAAATATTCATTTTAAATAAAAAAAAATTCGTCGTAATAAGCCGTGTGATTTGATTTGATACATGTTGCGTTAGCAATAATTTTAATTTTATGTTATCTAAAATACTTATATAGTCTGAAAATATAACAACCAGTAACTGTTTTAAGTTATCACAAGCCTCTGTTTTAAAAATGGCTAAAAAGAAAGAGTTAAGTGTTTAAAATGTTTGTTGTTTTTTCATAATACTTCATTGAGATCTTTATATCATAAATCTTTCACTGATAATACTATAAAAGAAGGTAGGTAATTGATTTGTTGACAAAAGATCAGTATATGAATTAATCAGCAACCTGTATAAAATGTTTACCATTACATATGTTTTTATTTCTTAATGTAACTGATGGAACAGCAGGTTCCACTACATCTAGACTAACAAGTTTCTTCAATTGTCTACTTTTTTAGGTTTTTACTGAATTTGAAGGTTGGATGCACTTGATGGAAATATTCCTTTTATTTTCTTGATTGTTAACATCTGCTATAAAAACATAATATATAGGTCACAAAAGTTTGGTAAATTTCAATTTTTCACCTCTTATTATTGATGAATTAATTCAATTAAGTACTAGCTTGTTTTTCTACAAACTATATTAAAATCGTCTCCTGTACTTCTTTCGTTACCTGAAATAAGAACATATATGAAACAATGGTGTAAGTATTACCGAAAAATACATTTATACCAGGTCCATTTACTGTATGCAAACAATCAGTAATTTGACATTCTGTCCAATGCATTCCATTTCAAAATATATTTCACAAATCACCTTTAGGTTTGCAGGATAGAGATCTTCATAATTTATTCTCTGAAGCCAGAGTTTCCAGCATTTCCAGTTCTGTTTAATGTAAAATGATGCCGAAAATAACAATTACTAAATTAAGCAATAAATATCATAACTCATTACCTTTTAGAGGTTTTATTAAACGCATTAGGAACATGACTTGCCTAAATAGCTATTAGCAATTCTGTCTATTGGAATGACTTTACTGGTATGATCTTTCTTATTTTGTATACTTCAGCAATATTATGATGTGCGTAACAACAGATGACCTATTAATGGCCATTACGTTTTCAAGACACCAAAACAGAAACCAATAAAATGTAATAGCCGAATGCATGGAAAATGTAAACACGATAGCGCAACAAGTTTTGACAATCGACAGTCAAGCTTGTGATAGCACCCTCACGAGGAATTTCGCTTCTAGGGAGTTTACTGAGGGCGCTGAAAAAGTAAACCGAATTCCTTATATGAGTTTCCACCCTCTGGTACTGAATGTAGAAAGTACTGAGTGTAGAAACGGCAGAGTCAGTGACGCATGATGTTTCTTCACTCAATGGCAGATGGCAGCAGTCGTTTGTTTCAGAGTCTTGCTAGTCTAGTCTACTTCTTGTCTCGGTTTCTTCATCGTATCATTAGTTTTTCTATCGAATTGTTATTTCATTTTTAATTATTAATCTTGTACTTGTAGTTTATACAATACCTTGTATAAAGTTTTTTTGACTTGTACATTGTCAAGTGGAAAGGAATGTGATGAATCCAATAATTTTTGTCATTTGTAAAGCTCTCAAATGAGGCTTGGTTCTTTCCAGTTCACTTCAATATCTTTCAGTATTTTCAATAGTGTATTCCAATCTACATATTAAACGATTTCTCCTAGTCAATAAAACACAAATGCATTCGCATTGTTCTTCTCCATCAGCCTCTCTTTTAACATTCTGACTCACCTCATACCATCGCATAATAAACATCGCATAATAAATTCAAAGCGATCTTCTCCTAAGCTTTCATAAATTTTATTTTCAATTATTTTCAACAATATTCTTGTTACTACTTTAGTGAGATGGCAGATAAGGCTTATGGTTCTATAATCTTTGCACTGTGTTGCTCTTGTAAGGGAACTATCGTTTTTAAAAAAACGTCGAGGAATATTGTTTGTAAGGTTCGTTGTTCTAGAGACAGCACTAGATCCTAAGTGCCTTAAGTCCTTCAGATGGTATTTTATCACTACCCAGTGCTTCGTTGTATTTTAATTCATTAACTGCCCTTTCCTCTTCATATTCTTCTGTTTTAGATCCAACTTTATTTCTTTCACAATGCTCTTCTGACTTTTTATTATCAAGTCACATTCATAGTATTAGTAGAGATAATATCATGTTTGAGTACCTTGTGAATTTATTACCACCATTGTGTCAACAAGTAATTATCTCGGAAGAACAAATTAATATGTAGCTAACTTGGTAAAATTTCGAATTCAAGAGCGATTCTTGTTCGCCCAGGTATTTTTAATCATTCATGTGTATTCTAAACTAGATACTTGTTTTAAAATGTATTAGATTAAACTATACTAGCTGTCGCCCAGTGGTCGAAATTGGACCAATTCTGTCAATATCTCTGGCATGTTAAGTAACCTGAAAATATTATCGTGACATTCTATCCTAGGACTTTAGGGAGAACACGGAACGGATCCAGATTCGGAACCTCTGTGTAATAGTTTCCTCGAAAATCCTAGATGTCGGTCTTACATCTCGCTTCTACAAATAAGTAACGAAATTCAAGTATTTTTCAGATATAATTCATACGACTTTATTTGTGTTCACAGTCTTAATTCTTAATTTAATATGACAACAATTCAACTGCTAATGGGCTACCCTACATATTTATTTTTTCTAACGTCCCTGTTTAGCTATAATTGCACCCAATTCTCTAACATTTATTAAAATCCTCATCATAATAAATTCATTTCATTATATATTTCCACCACCCTGCAATATATATTTGAACAACCCGGTAAACCATTCTGTATATGCCACTTCCTGTGGCCACCGTATTTACTCTTTTTGTTTATGAAATTTTTAGATATCTTCTGTAACTATAATTCTACTCCGACCTATATTTCTATGATCATATCTATGGAACTCTTCGAGGTCTACTCTATAAATCATTTCTTTTTCTAACATTTTTTATTACTATCCTGTATATCTATAATTCCTCTCACCCTATATATACAACTGCTTATGGGTTACGAAATGTTGCATTTCCATTTCCGCCACCCTGTATATACATCTCTGTATAATATTTTTTTGCACCGCCCTGTATAACTGTAATGCTACTGCTTCTTCTTCTTCTTCTATTCCAAGAACCCTGTATATTCAACCGCTAATGGGCATCCCTATATAATTATTTTATTATTTATAATTGCACTCTACTCTATATTTTAAACAGCCTGTATATGCAACTGCTTATGTGCCACCCACGAAAAAAATGATTTCTAACATATCTGGAATCGCCCTGTATAATTATAATATACAACGATTACTTTACCACTAAACAATAAGAACGCTTGCATGCCACTTCCAGAAGTACATGCTCTAAGTATATAACAGCATTGGTCCCTGTATTTTATAATTACTCAATGTTTTTGTGTCTGGCGGCGGCGGCATATTCAGTTGTTTGGCGTTGACATTATGGACGTAAATAATGAATTTTTATTATATTTTATTTAATGAATGAACCAATATTATAAATAAATATTAGCATTCTGCACTGAATGTCGTCAGTAGCTACTAAACAAAATAAAAATGAAGAAAACCGGTTGAGAGACACAGGAGAAAATGGTACCTAATCGTTTTGTCTTTGCCTATTTATATATAGATTTATTTAATGGCTTCTCAGTATCACCCCGAGATAGCTTTGTTCATAACTTTGAAATCACACTTCAACGACATTATGATGCTGGTGAGGGAGAGTGACCTAGCGCGTTCAATTGTCTTAAAATAACTTCTATAAATGACTCCTTATCCCTTCCAACACTCTCACTTTTTTCTTTTTAAATCTCAAATACGGTTGTGCTATGAATTATAAGCACAAAAATTTAAATTTTCAGCCAGATTGGTATAGAATTTCAACACAAGAATTCTACACCCTATTTTGTGTACCAGCTTACACTAAATGGAATTAAAAACTATATCATTGTTACTACCTCCCATATTTTCCAACTGATTCTAAAAAGGAAGTTTCGGCTACAGCCTGATATGCTGAACAAAGTTTCTTCACAATTATAACAAAATATGTCACGGCAGCTCCCGCCAGTTGAACAAAAACTACCCAGTTGTTGAGAAAATAAAGCAACTGCAAACCTCGATGGAGGCTTCTCACAATTTTAGTGCTCATTCATAGTTGAATTTCCATTCGATTCGACGCTAACGAAGAACCTTCTCTCCGTTTCAATATTCATAAATTATATAACTCCGACGCGCTTCCTCTCGTGTTTAAACGGCCACGCCATTTGCATTTTGCATGAAATTGTGCAGGTCATTTTCATGTTTACTGCTACGGTCTTCATCATCTTGTGAAACATTCAAATTGAGTTCCCGTTTTATGGTCTTCATTGTTCCATCACAAATTTTAATGTCTTGTTAAAATTCTTAACGATCCTTCAAAGGCCGTCTGAAAATGCGATTGGACTTTTTGAACATATCATCATTACCATTACTGTTAATCTTTGAATGAATTTATTATTTTATTAATAAAATATTTAGTTTTTATAAGAAACTCTTCACCGGTTTCGATATTATGAGATTCTTATTATAGTTGGTTATTCACATAGGAATTACCTGTCCAGCTCACTACCGTCTAGGTATATGGTTAGATTATAGTTATCAATACTGATGGACCCACGGATATTGCAATGGAAATATAGGGCGAAGTAAAATACCGAGTGGTTAAAATAAAGGCTAAAGTAAAATTATAGTTATACAATGTGCTTCAAAAATCTGACCGATTTTGTTATATAGGGTACACTATGAGCAGTTGGATATATGTACAGTGATGGGCAAATGTGTGAAACCAAGCAAATATCTCTGGAATTATTGGAGATATCAAAATGAAATTTGGAAGGAGGATACTGCAGTAGATTACCTATTTGTTTCGAAATTTTTTTACAATTTTGAAATTCCTGTTTTACCGGAAGTAATGTTGATTTTAAAATTTGCAATGAAACACCCTGTTTAGTATTTTAGTTTCTGATGGAACATTTTATTGCGGATACAAAAATATCGGGTTTGATATTGTTTACTTCAATATCTACCGAGATATTAACACAAAAATAATTAAGGAAAGGAAAAATCTAATATCCATTAAAGAAATACATAAATATTAACTAAATCTAAGTGATTTTCAAAACATTGAAACATAACTTAACTAAACTTAATGTATTAGACGTTCAAACTGAGCACTGTTTACTTCTTGACAATAAGTCGGTTTTTAAATTCTCTAGTAACATTAGCTATTACTTCTGGTGTAATTCTCTGGATGTCTTGAGTTATTCTTGCAGCTAATTCATGCAAATTATTTGGTTTATCAACATAAACCTTAGACTTTAAGTAACCCCACAGAAGATAGTCTAGTGGATTAAGCTCGGGACTTCGTGCAGGCCATTAATAAGTACCCCTTTTTCCAATCCATCTGTGATGAAATGTCCTATCTAAATGATCTCGAACAATGAGAGCGTAATGAGGTGGTGCTCCATCCTGCTGAAACCAGATATTATTTGGTAATTGTCCATTTACCTCCAATGCCGGAATAACTTGTGTATCCAAGAGCTGTAAATACTTATCTCCGTTTAAAGTTTCTTTTCGGAAGAAGGGTCCCTCGTTTCTGTTGTTATAAATGGCCGCCCAAACGTTCAATTTTTGGGGATGTTGTGTATGAGCCTCTTGTACCGAATTAGGATTACTTTGCGACCAGTAGCGGCAGTTATGTCGATTAACCGTACCATTTAAACAAAATGTAGCCTCGTCCGAAAACACCACATTTCTTATAAAACTATTATCACGGTTACAAATATCCATCATCGCTTCACAAAATTGCAAACTTCTGTCGAATTCGTCTTCGGAGAGTTCTTGAACGAGGCGAATTTTTTATGGATGATATTTTTCTCGCCTTAATATCCTTCCTACTGAACGACGCCTAATTCCATGCATATTGGCGAGGTCTGTAGTGGATAAGTGAGGATTTTCTTCCAAAGATATAGCAACATTCTGAGCTACACCTTCATTACTTGCACTTTTTTGTAAATTGCTAATTGTTCCACTTGTGTCGTACCTTCACAAAGTTTTCGTCACTACTAAACGCCACAAGCTTCTTGAGGCGTCCTTTTCCTCTCCCCATACCCAATCATCATTAATATTTCTATTTTCTTTCACTTATTCGGCCAGTGTACGATCAAATTAAAACAATACAATCTTTTTACGTTCAAATAAAAAAAAACTAATAATTTATTTTGACAACTACTGTCACTTCTGCAATGAATTTCATGGACTACTAAACTTGATTCAGATTTAATTTGCGCCTGATTAAAACAAACGCACATGTATTCGACTATGGAACAAGCAGTGCTGTTGGCTGTGACGGTATAATGCCACCGATTGGCCAATAGAAATACAAATCCTTACCGAGCGGTTTGTTTATATCGGGCGTAAATGATATCTGAACCGAGTTTCGCTACCATCGAATTTTTCCTTTCCTTAGTTACTATTCTGTTAATATCTGGGTAGGTATTGAAGTAAACAATATCAAACCCGATAATTTTGTATTCGCAATAAAATGTTTCATCAGAAACTAAAATACTATACAGGGTGTTTCATTGCAAATTTTAAAATCGACATCAAAATTGTAAAAAAAAATTGGGAACAAATAGGCAATCTACTGCAGTATCCACCTTCCAAATTTCATTTTGATATCTCCAATAATTCCAGAGATATTTACTTGGTTCCACACATTTGCCCATCACTATATAGTATACTTGAAATATGATGAAGTAGAATTATAGGCATTCTGGGTGATGTAAACAATATAAACAGTCAATACGTGACAAGGACTTATACTTATGCAAGGTGGTTTCAAAAATATCAGGACGGTTGTAACATCGTTTGGAGTTGAATTAAAGTACAGGGTGATTTCGAAAATGATAGACAAAACATAAGAGCATATACAGGGTGCTTGCAATATAGGGTGAATTAGGATTACACTTAATAGACAGTGCTCCAAATAATATATCAAAAAGAAATAAGTTAAAAAATATTTGAAAAATATATAAAAAGGATACAAATAAGAGGGAATGATGAGAATACACTAAAATTATGAATAGAATTGCAGCGAATACATCATATAAAAAAAGGTGTCAGAAAATGGTGATTGCTTGCCTACGGTTTTTATACGGCTTTTATATTAAGTAGGTATACTATTGAAAACAAGATTCACATAAGTTTTGTTGAATAAAAGCTTTCTTTGGCTGCTACCAAGTTATCACCCACTGAAACATAAAGAACTTTTTTTTTCATCACAGTAATGGGCAATATGATGCAAATCTTCTTGCAAAATTGACGAGTTTTCCGCCAGGTACCTCATATTTAAGCTGTACATTGTACACGTACTCTCTGGTACCTGTTTTTAACTAATAAATAAGATTTGGGAATATATTTCTATCTATCCCGTTGATACAGCTACAGTTTCTCATGCAACATTTCTGTGTCCCAAGTATCAAAGATAAACAATCATTGTATTGAACCTAATAGATGTCGGTGACATCTACTGTCTAGTGAGTAATTTAAGTATATGAAGGCATACTATGCTATAACATATACCATACTCTTGATAGATGGTTCGAGTGTTTTATATAAAAACACATAATTAAATATATATACAGATATCTATCCACATATTTAGAACTATATCATTCAACGTATGACAGCCGTTTCGAACCAGAAGTTCTCGTCAGATTCGCTTCCTTGAATGACAAGTTCTAAAGTGAAATACACTTTAGAACATGTCATTCAAGGAAGCGTATCTGACGAGATCTCCTGGTTCGAAACGGCTGTCATACGTTGAATAATATAGTTCTAAATATGTGGATATATATCTGTATATATATCAAAGATAAAGTTGTTACCAATAAGTTAAAAACTCTGAGAACGTAATTGCCTATTGATAAACGGGCAACATCGATTTGAATGCTTCACTAAACCTTCCTGGGTCGCTATAACGAGCACTTTTCGGAGTAGGAAATAAGAGGGCAATATTGAAACGCTTAATTGGCTTAAGAAAAGATGTACGTTGTTACAATAATTACAAAAAAAAATTGGAAAAATGAGAGGAAGTATTTGAAATACGAAGAAACTTCTAAAGAGAATTTTAAGAATTTGATCATAAAATCCTCATGAAGTTCATTAATTGTAAAATTAATTATCACTGTTTGTATCAAGTTTCATGTGAAGAAATTTGTTCAAAAGAAATACGATGTTTTTATATTTCTAAAAGTCACAATTAAAATCGTATTAAAAAAATGAGAGAAATTATTTGAAATAAGAAGAAATGTCTAGGGATAATGTTAAATATTTTATCGTAAATAGAAATCCATTCCATTAAGTCCATTACTTTTATTAATTAATACTCACTATTTATAGCAAATTTCATATGTAGGAATTTGTTCAAAAATGCGTTGTTTTATTATTCTTTAATGTGAACATAATAACGCATTTTTTAATTCACCAAAAAACTTTTGTATAAAAAAATCATGCAAATTCTCTACTGACGACACACACATTAACAATTGCCATTGCCTTATAATCGTTGAAGTCCGAGAAGATTTCGAGGAAAATCGTTGAAAACCCAGTTTCCTTTTCGAACTGTGAATTCAAATATTTTATTGAAATGTTGTCCTTAACCCCCTCCCCAATCAAAAACAAACTATGTAGTTCGAATGAATGAATTTGTGTGAGTAATACCACCACAGACCTAAATAAACCCTTCATTGAAATTGACAAATTTGCCGTGATACTAAAATATGACGTCACTTCCGGTTATGATTTTAAAAATTTAACCATTTTAAGTGCTACATATATAAAAAGAGTTGTCATCAACGGCACCTATGTAGGAGCTAGTATTTCTTATGTTGAATAATTCATTAATATAAAAGTTAAATAAAAAGCCCCAAGAACTGTACCCTGTGGTACCCCAAATTGAACTGTCTTAAATCCGCTTAGGACTTAGACCTAGCAAATTCCCCTCAAATAGTTTTAAGCACATACCCATTATAAAAAGTACGTGGTGAATGAATGAAATAATGAAAAGCATTGACCAAGAAGATAGTATAAATTTTAGAGAAAACAGTTTGTTCTTTTTTCGATACTTTAATTTACATTTTATTATTAGCAGATTTTTTACAGTTGACTCTATATGTTCTTGCCATCCAAGACATGTGTCGATTGCGATATTCAAATACTTAATATTATTTACAGCTTTAATACACATACATATATTGATAAAGGGAGGTACAACTAAACGGAAGACACGTTGTTTTATCAGATCAGTTTCGGATTTTTCCTCTAGCTAGTCCAAGGTGTTAGCACTCTAAAATTGGTTGATCATAAGCGAAAACTATGATGAAGTCATCATTACCTATGCAGAATAAATCAATTATATACATGTTAAATAAAAGAGGCCCCAGCACTGTTCCTTGTGGTACCCCAAATTTAACTGTCCATGACCGCTGAGTTCCGAGGGCAACGACTACAGTGGTTCAAAGAATGACAACATTGAAATGTGAAATGGCATCAGGTCGGCATCTCTGATGAATCTTGATTATGACCAAGAAGAGTTAGACGAAGTCTAGGTGAAAGACGTCAACCTCAAATTGAGTTTGAGCGACATGTACACAGTAAGCGTTGTTGTATGGGATGCTATTGCACATGGGCCGCCAGGCCCCCCAGTTCCCCAAGGATTCGTCATGCCGCAAGTGACCCGGATTTTAGTGCCAACTTTAACTTAGTTTAAGCAGCTGGTCCGACATCTCAAACGACGGCCTCAGAACTTGGCACCGCTGTGTTTGTCTTGGTCGTCCGACGAGTTTATCCTCCAAGCTCGAGTGTACACACCACAGGGTTAGCCTCTGTTACATCATTTCCTAAACCCATGGCATTAAAGCTTACACAGTCTGCGGCAGGCGCCTGGTATAGCGTATACCTGGCCTCTCGGCCGACTCAACCCGAAGTCCATTTCTCTAATGTGCAGACGATGGTCCCGGTCTGCTAGCGAACCTGCTTTACCGACCGTGTTAAACACAGTTTTAGGTTGCCGGTGTGGACTATGGTAGGATTTGCCTCGAATCCTACACTGGTCACTCCCTCCAGGAGGGGACCCCCAGTCCGACACCTCTAACAGTCGTCGTCTACCATCCCACGCTACAAGGGTGAATACGATCGTACGACCGACCAACGAGGTCCGACCATCCACCCAGGGGTACAATCTAGCTTTTAGCCATTGCCCGTGAGAGGTCAACCCAGTCTGGAGAGCCACCGACAACGTCACCCAGTGGGGGCTCATCTCTCCACCCGAACTCCCCATTTTGGAATCTTACGAACACTCCAGCTCGTTTAAGAGTTCCACGCCGATGGGTGGAACGTTCGACTACCTTGACGGGTATCTCCGCCTTTTACTTTTCTGGACGAGACGGACATCCGCTTTCGAGGTGTGGGTGGCTTTACTTGCGGGACGCTAGGCCCAGTTTTAGGAGTAACAGGCAAGAGGTTGCCAAAGGGATCTGGTTTCGAATACTAGGTCGCGCCCCATACCGGGCGATGACCCGACATCTCAAGCGAATCCCGAAGGAAAGCAGGTCTGACGACTACTTGTATTAATGGCTTAACAAGTCGGTCTCGTTCCCTTTCGCTCAATCCCAAAGGAAAGTGTGTCCAGCGAACTACTTGTGTTAAGTTTTGACAAGTCATACTCGAGGGTAGGGGCCCTCTCCTTCCCTAGTTACTAACGGGCACCACCTTGTCGCCATAAACGAGGTCTGAAATCGACTGCCGTGAACCCGAAAGATTTATGGGTAGCCACCGGGAAGTATTTTTGACTATCCCGACATACACATATATTGATAAAAATGGGTACACTTAAATTGCAACAACTAAACGGAATATAAGTTATTTTGTCTAAATTTGTGACATTACCATTTCGCGGTATTTTTCAGATCAGTCTCGACTTTTTACTTTCGTTAGTTCCAAGTGTTAGCACTATGAAAATAGCTGTATCATTAGTGCAGCCTATAGTTAAACCAGCAAAACTTATGCAGAATAAATCATTTATATAAATATTAAATCAAAGAAGCCCCAGAACTGTTCACTGTGATACCCCAATCTGAACTGTTTTGAACTCGCAAAAGCCATAATCTGTTGTTTACGCTCTGTTTCCTATTTAGTACATATCTCTCAAATAGCTTTAATCTCTTATACTTACTTGTATCTGCTAAGTCTGGTATTTGATTCTAACACTTTACTTCGCCAGGGTATTTTATATGGTTTCTCAGACTGACAGAGCGATTTTATGTAAAGATATTCCTGAATTTGTTCAAGTATTCTTTTTTAACCACAGTCAAGGATGTCTTGTTGAGATTAAGATAACAAAGATTTCTTCAACACCTAATACGAATACAAGTCTCACAAATGTCAACTTCACTTTGCATCTGTTCCCCAATAAGCTGCTACTTCACAATGAAAAGAGCTCTTCTACATACAAATACATACCTTCGTAAACGCTAGAATGTTGTCGGAAGTAAAATTTCTACAAATGTCGACACACCGAAATCTGGTTGTGTCTGATCGCATTGAAACGTCACATCTTATCTGTAACAAATTGAAACTTCCTTGGAGAAATCCTCCGTCTCGAGCGAAAGAAATTTTTCTTCCGACACGTTAAAAATCTAAATCCATTAGGAGTTTTTGTTGAATAAAGCTCGTGAAAATTGCAAAGATAAAGAAATGGGGAATGATCGGCGTATATATCATCGAAGCGTTAGTGAGGGAACGCCGAATGATTTAGAGGCAATATCGGTTATAGACAATAGGAAATATGAGAAACTTATAGACGAAGAAAAATAATCATTGCTTTTGAATGACGTCTGTGGAATGGTTTATCGTTGGCAGTTGATGACTGACCTTAAATTGTTTAGACATCATTCTTTGTCTTCTGCTGGAGAAAGTGATTTTTTATTTTTGTTATCCAGCGTGGGTGTTGGATGTGTTACGGATAAACTCAATCATAAAGGCAATTCGGATTCTTTGTAACTGTTCTTGAGCTTGCTGGCTGCGTCAGCTGCCGCCAGCTAAACCAGATTTGCCGACCGTATATCTCTCATACAGTTGTATACAGGGTGTTACATAATGCAGTGCAAATAGTACTCGTCAGTATGAACTAAAAACTCGTAACAGAGAAATATCTATCTTGTATAGTGAAGAACCTATTTTTAACAGACTTCCAAAAAGGAGGAGGTTATCAATTCGTCGCGTATTTTTCTTCACTTTTTTTTTATTTATGTTACCTGATTTATTCTCCTGTGGTGCACCGTTTTGAATGAATATGGTCTTGATTAATTGAGTATATATCCGGATTGGTGAATTTTTGGAAAAGAATTCTATTGATAAAGTGATAAAATTTGTGAATGAACACATGCGTGCATAGAAATCGACCAATATCCCTAATATTTTAGTCGTTTTTTCGATAACTCCTTATGGATGTGTATAGTTCTTTAACGTTTAATCTATTAAGGAAGATCCTTAGGTGATCTCATATACTTTTCTGCGACGTGCAACTTGCAGTTTTGCAGAAAATCGCCGAAAATTCCAATATTCTTATCAAAAATTTCATCGAAATGACATAACGGACATTTCCTCATAAATATTTTAATTCCAACGTAATAGTGCGGTAATTTTAGGCACTGGAAGTTTTAATTGCGAATTTAAAAATTTTATATGTACATCTCAAGCATATAGGTAGTAAAGCATAGAATTTTCGGCTCCTTAAATCAATGAGTACCAAGCTCGTTTTGTTTGTATACCAGGTAAATACCTATTTAAATGCAAATTTTTCCATTTTGCGAAGACGGTACTTTTGGTTGTCACATTCTCCCGGCCTAATAGAAAATTCAATGACAACACATGTCAAACTTTAAACAGGTACTTGGTGGCTTATAGACAGGGTGTTTTGTTATAGCAAACAAAATCACAAAGTAAAGTGGTAGAAGGAGTTGCATTTATATGAAGATTGAAATATAGGACGGACTAGAATGTAGTGGTCCGTAGGTAGCCGTATATACAGGGTGGTTGGAATATAGGGTGGACTGGACGTTTGATGGTATAGAAATCATGAAAAAAATGTGAAATTAAAATTATATAGGGTGATTAAAAAACTGTTATATGATGTGGACTTAAGCAAATCATATACAGGATGGTTGAAATATATGCTGGAGTTGAATTATATTTATACAGTGTGATTAACAAAATATTTCTTTTATAGCCCATAAGAAGTTGAATAATGTGTGGAGAGGAATTAATGTTACACAGGGCGCAACATAAAATGTTAAAAAGGAAATAATTTATGGGGTAGCCCACAAGGAATTATATACTATGGTTGAAATATAGAACGGATTTGACTCCGTAAATATAGGATGGATTCTACTCCGTCCTATAGTTTACAGAAGGCAGCTAACAAATTTATGCTTGTCCGTGGGCAGTCGTATGTACAGGATGGTTGGTACATAGGTTGAAGTGGAATTATCTAGTTATACAGGGTTGTCAAAAAAGTTGAAAAAAGGTTACATGGTGTAGTCCATAAGGCATTAATATATTTTGGGCTTATTAAGTCAACGCGTACTAGAACATTTTGTTCGTAAAGATTTACATGTCAATTTAAATGATAAAGTATCATTGTGTAATATTGAGGCTTTCGATGTTAAATTGTTGTGTCTATTAAGGTTATACATGCAAAATAAAAAATAAAGAATGTAAACTACCTGAGTTCAAAAAAAACTAAAAAGTTGAAAATAAAACATTAAAAAATATTTATATATATATAACCGACTTCTACCTATAACTAAAAAGCTAAAAATAATTATAACAAAATACAACTCTAGCAAATAAATAATACATTCAATGTTGTAAGGTACCTACCCAGGAAGTAAAAAATGTAAACATTAAAAGGTGCTCATTCTGTACAAATTTATTACCTACCAATCTAGTATATTTTTGAAGTCTACTGAACATACCGCAGTTAGTAAATCTAGTTTCATCTGACCATTACATCTTTAATGGAAACTGTGGATTGTGAAGTCACATGTCTCTAAACAATGTACAAAACAAAATACGTCGATGTTCGTCACCAGCATGCAAAAAGTTTGAGAGTTGAAGTAGATGGATTTTGATTTACCATTGCCAAAACATTTATTTGTGCTGCTTCGTTAATTTGAATACGTTCCTTTGATGGTTTAGTAAAAGATCCATATCTGCAAAAACTACTATCGTAAAGCCTCCTAAATGTATTAAGAGTAGGTTGCCGACGATTAAAATATCTATGAAAGTATTCTTCAGCTGCACGAACTGAATTTGTATAGCAAATGATATAAGATTCCGCCATATTCAGTTTTTCTTCGTCAGAATATTCCGTTTTATTACGAAAACTTGTCAATATCTACTGTCAATTCAGTACTACAAATGGAATTACTCTCAAAAAAGGAAATGTCAAAGTGAAAACAATCTTTTTCATGGCTACCTACGTTAAAAGTGAAAATAAGAGAGAAGAGCATCCATAACTCCGTTATATTTATGAATAACTATATCGAGTATTATATCATTGAAAAGCTCTAAAGATGTCCGATTTGTTGATGCCATAGCTAACTATGGTTTCCATTCAAAAAAAGATACGTTTGTGTTCTATCTCGAAAACGAGAGATATTCGGGTTACAATTCCCTTCAATGTTGATATTTGCACTTTTTTTATAAAATCAAAAACAAAGGAGCTAGAGGGATTTGACTAAATCGACAGAATTTGTTTTTTTTTTCAAAATATCTAGTAAGCCATGACTTTTTACAAAAATCCGAAAGTGGCGTTAAATTGGGCCAGTAAAACTGCAAATCTTTCCAAATTTAACCATTGCTCTATCTCCGCTAGTTTTCGAGATCCCCATACTGATCATCAAAAAAAACTCACCCTATATAGTAAATATCAGAGTGTTTTTTGGAGTTATGGTTAAATCGAGATTTGCTGGGACGAAAATGACTCTGAATTCGGTTTCAGCCACCCAAAAACATAGAGCACACATAATGGAGCCCCCAGATCAAGACCTTTTTTGTGGCTGTGTTATCGCAGTGCTTTTTTAGCGATCTTATAACTCTTCCAATTTTCAAACAAGAAGAAAAATAGGAATGAAATCTAGCCTAGTTCGAAATGGGCGTTTCAATCTGCCTACATTCTAAACCTTACTATATTACTATTAAATGAGTTTCAGAGTTTACTTAGAACTCCGGGTTTAAATTGATGATATTTTTCTAATGAATCTAGGATAGCTGTTATTGGTAAATAATGCTCACAAATCAGTGTGTCAAAATTGATTTTTAATTCATATGCTTAACACACACACACATAATCGTTCCTTCATTCTATAAATCGATTTTTATCATAATTTATTTATATGTAATTTAAGTTGATCGAATTTGGTCCTAATTTATTGTTGTTCTTCGACTGTTCAGTCTTAAATTAGATAAATTTTCTTTCCATTGACATGATTTATATTAATGATCAACAATTTTCCCAAGTAGCATACACTACCCAAACAAGTAAATCGCTGCTGGATTGCATTCGCCTTCGCCACAAAACATCGAAAGTTCTGGTCATTATTCACAGTTGACACCTGAATGTGAAATTAACAGAATAGGGGCCGTAGTGAATTCGATGTTGTACATACAAGCACAATTAGACGTTGCCGATTATCGATTTGCTAGAATTAATGGATCTACTTAGGCGAAAATAGCTAAAGATCTTATTCTTGTTGGGTTACCGAGTTTCTACAGAACATGTTTTGTTTTGTGGGCCAGTGAATATATTAATGATTTTTTTGTTGCCTTTCGATTAGTGAATGACAAACTAATGTAAGGGTGTAAGAAAGGAATAGTCGATCTATTCGCTTACATCTCTGACGTATTTACAGTATACGAAATTATAAATATACTAAAGTGTTGAAGATGGTGCTGTTGTCATAGTATTACCTAAAAATTTAGTTCTTTATTTATTTATTTATTACAGGTAATTGGAGTCACCTGTTCGTGATACTGGCATTGTACCTAAAAGTAATAATATATAAACCTATCCTATCGAGAATATAGAGAGCTCCTCCAAATGTAAAAAAATGTTAGGTAACTTCGTTTTATTCTTACGATTTTGAATAGTCTCTTCTAGTTGGTCACCCCCCAGGCAATGATTCCATAGTTGATCATGCTGTGGAAAAATGCGTAATACAACTTCATCAATGTCTTGGAGAGATTATAGAATACAAATCCTAAATACTTTGCTTTTTTTAAGAATGTATTCTCCATGTTTATCCTACTTCATTCTGTAATCAAAGATGATTCCGAAATATTTGCATGATTCGACCCTATTCAGGTTTTCTGCATTGACTGAAATATTTAGGTTTACCGGAACACTAATGTTGCAATTTCCAAATGGCATGTAAACAGTTTTGTCCAAATTTAAAGATAGTTTGTTTAAAGCTAGCCAGTTAAATATAGGTTTAAGATAGTTATTCACCTTGATCTCTACTTCATCCCAACTTTCTCCCATAGATATAGTCGTAAGTCATTAACTCACACACTGAATAACAATGGCCCCAGTACTGTTCCTTGCGGAACACTTGTTCGAACTTCACAATATTCAATTACAACCGCATTTACTTTAACACGATGTTTTCTGTCTTGCAAATGACAAGTCATGAGCTTATAAGCTTTGCCTCTTATTCCGTAACAGTATATATTTTTAAATAATATCTTGTGATTGACAGTATCAAATGCTTTCGCTAAGTCTAGAAATGTAGCTGCAATTGGGGTACTATTATCAAGCTTTTCATAAATTGTATTTAAGAAAAAAATTAAGGCATTCTTTGTACCCATTTTCTTCATGAAGTCATACTGTTTTTTTAATATTATTTTATGCTTGTTCACAAATTCTAAAATTCTATTGTAAATAATTTGTTCCAAGATTTTAACTACATTAGATATTAATGAGGTTGATCTGTAATTTGAAATGATATGCTTTTCTTTGCTTTTGTGAATTTGCTTTATATCAGCTTGTTTTTGTGCATCAGACCAAATGGATCTTTCTATACACATTTGTTGGTGTTGGAAATATAGTATTCGGGTTGTGGAAGGTTTTGTTTTTTTTTTAATTTAATTTAATATAAATAATTATGAAAACTCCTGCTAACCTAGTTTTCAAATTTATCTTATTTTTTTGCATATAGTTAATGCCGAGTGCCACTTTGTTTTCACCAGTTTCAGAGTCTGGGATATACCTAGTGTCTCTGATATAGAACTTAGGCAGAAACTCGGGGTCTCAATCTACCTATTCCGCAAGTCTCACTAGAGAGTTTAGCTAAGTGTGAATCCAAACTGCTTCTTGTGTTTATAGTTGTCGCTCGGTTGACAGATTGACACTGGATATCACGTGATGATCAGATTGAGCGTTGATGGGTCTACAAGTGGTAGGCTTGTCGGGCCGTTCATTGTTGTTCTCCATGCGGTAGGAAGGCGCGAGCTGTAGTCACGCTGGGTAAGGCAAAGGGATCGTTTCTCATTTTGGTAGCTTCACGAATCATAGAGACCATAAGTGCTATCCTCAGAATTAATAGTGTAATGTTTGCATAGGATGATATGCCACGGTTGAAGTTGCATCCTTTTTCCGTAATGACAGAGAGTGTTCACATTTATAACATAAATTCCTCGATTCTCATTATGTACCTTGCCCTTTGGAGACCTGGTTGGTTTTGAAAATTGTTTCAAATTGATTTCTGTTTAGAATATGTACTATTTTGTACGTAATTTTCCTAAAGTATGCCAAAAATACTTTACATTTCTCATCTGTTTCAGACGAAGTTGTGGTATTTGTTGGTTGTAAAGACTGTTTAATTGTCCGAATGATGTGGGCTATGTAATTCAATTAAGCAGGATGATAGTGCGACTGGGCATTAAGGTATCGATTTGTGTGGGTTGGTTTCCTGTAGACGATATTTGATAACCTACCATTATTAGTTAGTTTTGGTTAGGAAGACATGAAGAAACGGAGGAGAAGAATTACCTTTATTTCCAGAGTGAGCTGGAGCCTGGAATGTAGTATTAATAAGTTGCGGAAAGTAGTCTAGGAATTTCTGCCATCAGGCCAGATGCCAAAAGTTTCATCAAAAAATTTAAGCCAATAGGAAGGTTTTAAGGTGGACGAACTTAGGGTCCAACAAACTAGTTTGTATCTAGTATTCTGAAATAAATAATAGGTACTGGAAGAGCAGTGCTGCACCAGATTGATAAAGACAGAATTAATATTGTGGTTGGTTTTAGGATATTTATTGTTTCTGGAATATTAATATGACATTATAACTAAGCAGAATATAACTTTCAGAAATTCTACAAGAGCTTTATGTATGTAAGAGGGAAGACGAGCTCTTAATTCATAAATATGCTTGCTTGGTGATTGATTCGAGTTGTGGCCATACTCCTAGCTAATTCTTGGGTTTTAGAATGTACCGAATTGACAATGGAACTAAGAGGAATCGGGCTTATCAATGTTGGACAAACAATACATTTCTGGAATTCTAGAAGGTTTTCCTGTGTTTTTAGGGTTCCGTATATACATTATACGGATACCCTTGTAATATCACTCCGGTTTTCTGCCTCTGTCACATCACAGCAATTCTCTCCTAAAATACTGGACGGAAGAGGTTGAAATTTGGTATCAATGTATAGTTTGGTGAACCGATAAGGATTATATATTGTAAAAGAAAAAAATTTGATTTTAGGGGTACTTCTGGGGGGAAAACTAAAAAATTCGGACGTTCCCCCCCCTGATCTCCGAAACTACTGAGCCTAAAATTTTGAAAAAAATAGGAAATATAGAACGTCGCCCGAACTTTACAAGAAAAATAAGGAGAAACCATTAATATTAATTTTGGGGGGCAAATTTTAGAATTAATTAAAAATATAAAAATAAAAAAAAATTCAAATGCATGATGTAATTGAATTGAATTGAATTGATGTAATATATCAAATGAAAGGTCTCATTCTGAGGAACACATATATATTTTTTTTATATTTTTAAAATAAATTAATTAAAAGATATTAACAAAAATATTAAAAAATTACAAATCCCCCCCCTTATCTCCGAAACCATAAGCTGGAAAATTTTGAAAAACAAATGGAGGTATAGCCCCTCACCTGAACTTTACTGGAAAAATAAGGAGAATACCCTAATATTTATTTTGGGGGGCAAATTATAGAATGAAATGGAAAATTAAAATTAAAATTGTTTCTAACCCATCATGTTATATATCAAATGAAAGGGCTCATGATGAAGAAAACAGATATATATTTTTTCATATTTATAAAATAAATTAATTTAATAATATTAACAAAAATATAAAAAAATTACCAATCCCCCCCCTATCTCCGAAACCATAAGCTGGAAAATTAAATTTTGAAAAAACAATGGAGGTATAGCCCCTCACCTGAACTTTACTGGAAAAATAAGGAAAAACCCCTAATATTTTTTTGGGGTGAAATTATGGAATTAAATGGAAAATATAAAATTAAATTTGTTTATTAACCCAGCATGTTATATATCAAATAAAAGGGCTCATGATGAAGAAAACAAATATATTTTTTTCATATTTATAAAATAAATTAATTAATAGATATTAACAAAAATATTAAAAAAAATACCCATTCCCCCCCTTATCTACGAAATCATAAGCTGAAAAATTTTCAAAAACTTGAAGTATAGCCCCTCACCTGAACTTAACTGGAAAAATAAGGAGAAACCCCTAATATTCATTTTGGGGGGCAGATTATAGAATTAAATGGAAAATAAAAAATTATAATTGTTTCTAACGGGTCATGTAATATATCAAATCACAGGGCTCATTATACGAATACAAATATAGTTTTTTAATTTTTTTTAAATGAATATTTTAAAATATATTAAAAAAATATTTTAAAAAAATTACCCATTCTCCCCGTTATTCCCCAAATTCTAAGACCTCATTTTTTTTATAGGAAAAATATGAAAAAAATCCCTAATTCTATTATTTGGCCCCCAAATAATAGACTTAAACGGAAAATAAATTATTAGAAAACCCCCATAGTAATTTTAGGGACAAATTATAAAATTAAATGGAAAATAAAGATTCAATTTTCAAACGCATCATATAATATATCAGATAAAAGGCTCATTATGTGAATTACAAATATATCATATTTTTAAATCATTTGTATAAAAAATATTAACAAAAATATTAAACATTGACTTAATTCCTACTTTAAACACTACACTGTTTAAATTTTGAAAAATATATTTTATTTATATTTTTAAATAATTAGAATAACAGATTTAATAACTTATAATTTAAACTTTGACCTATTTTGCCCTTTTTCTTCCAATCTACTGAGCCTCAAAACTCAGACAGTAGATTATAAAAGGCATCTCTGAAAGTTTATTAGTAAAATAAAACACTAATGTTACTTTTTGGGGGCCAAATTAGAAAATTAAATACATATGTATTCTGAAAAAATCAAGCGAATCCTAAAGCAGATAAAATAAAAAGTCTATGTGTTGAAAATTAAGGTGTATATTTTTATAAATTTAAAACGCTTCCTTTAAAAGATATTAGGGCAAATATAAGAAAATGCACTGATTCCCTGCTTGTCTGAAACTGGAATATTCGAATCTTGAAGGTGGTACGGAACCCTAAGTATGTGAGTCCAACTCGCACTTGACCAAATTATTTTTTTTACTTACCTTTGAAGATGGGATTTGCCAATGATTCCCTTACTAATTTGTTCTAGGTAGGTGGTGTTCTTAATGATTCGACAGTCTGGAGTT
Organism: Octodonta nipae; assembly: GCA_034190945.1. Classification (NCBI taxonomy): domain Eukaryota; kingdom Metazoa; phylum Arthropoda; class Insecta; order Coleoptera; family Chrysomelidae; genus Octodonta; species Octodonta nipae. Next base: position 188,914,427 of record CM067217.1, read on the forward strand.
TTAATTAAACTATTCATTTTGTGAATGTAATCCTTAGTCTTTAGACTAAACGTCGCGTTGCCCTTATCTACTGGAAGAATGAGTATGTTCTCATTATAACCAAGTTGTTTCTTTTACTGGACATGACAAAATAAACAATAAAACAGCTTTATTGTCAAATATATTTATAAAGCGAAATTTTAAATTTGTCACTGCTAATGCTTTATTTTTTAATTTTTTTATTCAGCTGTGTTAATTTTTTATTTCCATTGAAATCCGGGTCAGATTTAGACCTAAAAAGTATTTGAAATATAGAGAATTTCTAGCAATTGTGGTGTTATCTCCAAAGAAATCATAAAAATACAAGCATAATGAGTTGTCGAACACCTTTCGGCTTACGCCAAGGTATTGTCCACCATAAATTTTCTCGGACACTTTAATCCTCCCAGTGCAAGTAGAGAGCTTTTGTTATTCTTTCGACATTCTAACTCTAGCTTACACATCTCACGAGGACACAACAACGATCTCGAGACACGCAATCAATAATTTCAAAGTTCCAGAAGTACAATGCCGTCTTTTACAAACGACTAAGTGACCCGGAAACGTCGCAGTAACTTACAAGAATATACAACTTCCAAGAGTTGATACCTCCGCCATAATGTGTGCCAAGCGAGCTCAAAACCACGGAACACCAAAGTTGTATTCAACACATATCGTTTATTGTTTCGAAATAGGGAACAATGGATGTAATTGCGCGCATAATATTTTAGTTAAATCGAGTGCATTTAATATGGTTCATTCCTCGAAGCTGGCAACTGTATGTTTGTGTGAGTGTGTGTGTGCTTGATGATGGAACCGCAGCTTGTTAGTTGACTAAACTTGTGCGGGAATTAGAAGATTTTTAGCTCATTTAGTTGTATATACGACCCAAGTGTATACATATATACATGTTTTGCATTTAATGCAACAGAAGCTTTGTTCAACAGTTTATGCGTAGATTGTCTTTAGCTGCCTGTTAATTAATATTTGCATTTGAAAATATCTGTTTTCATCTATTAGGGTAAATTTTCTTCTAACCGACATATAAACTAGGTTCAGTATCAAAATTTTACATGCTTTACATGTCAGATCTATGTAAAGTAAATAGAATATACTTAATTTTTAAAACTTGAACTCTCAACGTTTCAAGGTCTAAATCAGACCCCGTTTTCAACGGTATTACACAAAATGAACAAGAAACTAAAAAATTAAAAAATTAAAAGGATTCGCAATGACATCGTTATCTCAATTTGACATAAAACATTTAAAACATATATATAATCGACTTCCACCTATAACTAAAAAGCTATAAATAATTATAACAAAATACAACTTTAGCAAATAAATAACACATTCAATGTTGTTAGGTACCTACCCAGGAAGTAAAAAATGTAAACATTAAAAGGTGCTCATTCTGTACAAATTAATTACCTTTCAATCTAGTATATTTTGAAGCCGGTGCCAAGCAAATCAAAAATCCTTCATTGCGTACTTATCTACTAATTCTTCAAACTCGATTGTTGCTTGGCACCGACTTCAAAAATATACTAGATTGGTAGGTAACTATTTTGTACCGAATGAGCACATTAATATTTACATTTTTTACTTCCTGGGTAGGTACCTAACAACATTGAATGTGTTATTTATTTGCTAGAGTTGTATTTTGTTATAATTATTTTTAACTTTTTAGTTATAGGTAGAAGTCGGTTATATATTTTTGAAATGTTTAATTTTCAACTTTTTACTTTTTTTGAACTCAGGTGGTTTTCATTCTTTATTTTTTGTTTTGTATGTACAACCTTAATAGACAGAACATCGAAAGCCCCAACATTACACAATGATACTTTCTCATTTAAATTGACAGGTAAATCTTTACGAACAAAATGTACTAGTACGCGTTGACTTAATAAGCCCAAAATATATTTATGCCTTATGGGCTACGCCATGTAACCTTTTTTCAACTTTTTTTGACAACCCTGTATAACTATAGATAATTCCACTCCAACCTATGTACCAATCATCCTGTACATAGGACTGCCCACGGACAAGCATAAATTTGTTTGCTGCCTTCTGTAAACTATAGGACGGAGTAGAATCTATCCTATATTGACGGAGTCACATCCGTCCTATATTTTATATTATCGCCCTGTGTAACATTAATTCCTCTCCACACTTTATGCAACTTCATATGGGTTATAAAATAAATAATTTTTTAATCACACTGTATAAATAGAATTCAACTCCAGCATATATTTCAACCATCCTGTATATGATTTGCTTATGTCCACATCATATAACAGTTTTTAAATCACCCTATATAATTTTAATTCCACTTTTTTTCCAACATTCTTATACCCCCAAATGTCCAGTCCACCCTATATTCCAACCATCCTGTATATACGGCTGCTTACGGACCAATATCATTCTAGCCCGTCCTATATTTCTATCTTCATATAAATGCAACCCCTTCTATCACTTAACTTTGTGATTTTGTTTGCTATAACTAAACACCTTGTTTATTAACGCACCAAATAGCAGTTTAAAGTTTGACATGTGTTGTCACTGAATTTTCTGTTAGTTCCTGGAAAATGTAACAACCAAAAGCACTTTCTTCGCAAAATGGAAAAATTTGCATTTAAATAGGTATTTGCCTGGTATACAAACAAAACGAGCTTGGTACTCATTGATTTAAGGAGCCGAAAATACTATGCTTTACTACATATATGCTTGAGATGTACATAGAAAATTTTTAATTTCGCAATTAAAACTTCCAGTGCCTAAAATTACCGCACTATTACGTTGGAATTAAAATTGTTATGAGGAAATGTCCGTGATGTCATTTCGATGAAATTTTTGATAAGAATTTTGGAATTTTCGGCGATTTTCTGCAAAACTGCAAGTTGCACGTCACAGAAAAGTATATGAGATCACCTAAGGATCTTCCTTAATAGATTAAACGTTAAAAAACCATACACATCCATAAGGAGTTATCGAAAAATCGACTAAAATATTAGGGATAGTGGTCGATTTCCATGCACGCATGTGTTCATTCACTAATTGTATCACTTTACCAATAGAATTCTTTTCCAAAATTTGAAGTTTCACCAATCCGGATACATACTCCATTAAACAAGATCATATTTATTGAAAACGGTGCACCACAGGAGAAGAAATCAGGTAACATACATATAAAAAAAAAGCGAAAAAAAATTCGCGACGAATTGATAACCTCCTCCTTTTTGGAAGTCGGTTAATTAATGTTTGACAATAAAACTGATGTAACTAAGGGAATTTACTGCAAATTTGATATATAAAAGGTAGTACAAAAATTTGTAAAGATCATCTGAAATAAAAAAGCTTTCAAATTGAAAGAATTTGAAAGAGTTATCTTTAGAATTTCATGTGGCGTTCCTAGGTACGCCAAAAATGAGATCAAAGAAACTCGGATGTTCTACAGATCTCATTAAAATCATAAGGGAAAACCTAGGAAAAACCTTATGAACTATCTCGATATAGGGTTGTTCAAAAGAATGGCACCATTATTAATTTCATCCTTGATTATTAGCAAGCAGGAACGGCTGAATTCTATAGAAGTACTAGCTATACAATCACTTTCATTTAATTAAATTAAAGCAGAGTCTCTCAGCATTTTGTTTTGTGTTGTGTTCTTCTTTGTGTAATATGGTTGAATTTTGAAATTGTATGTTATGACCAAGGGTCCAGGCATGTTCACAAATTTTGACTTTTCGAATTGTGTTTTTTTATATATAATTTTTGTGTTCATTTATTCGCACATTTATGGGCCTAGAGGTTTCTCCAATATAAAATTTGTTACATTCGCAAGGAATCTTATAAATGCAGTTTTTTGAGTTTTGTGTTGCGTTATTTGGTTTAGTTTTTGAGCAAATTTAGTTCGGTGTATTTCTTGTTCTGAAAATTGTTTTAATATTATATCTGTTTCCCACTCTTTCCAGTCTTTCTGAAAGACACTGCTTATATGGTATGGTTGTTGTAGTAATCTGGTTATCAAGGGTATTAGTATTGTTTGGCGAAGCCTTGTGTTGAATGTTAGTTTTTGTTTTATGTTCAATTTTATCTAAATCTTTATTAATGAACTTTTGAAAATAATTGTTAGCAGATAATACATTTTAATAAATATTTTTTCTTTATTAAATTTATCCATATCAGAACAGATGGTTTTTGCTCCATCATATAAACATTTAATGATGCCTTTTTGCAGTATTTGGGTGATTAAAGTTAAAATTGAAATTATCTGTTATTGTGAGTCGGCTTTCTTTAGATTTCTGTATCAAATGACAATTGTGTTTTTGTTATTAAGATATCTAAGAAAGGTAGTATGTTATTTTGCTCAATTTCTAATGAGAATTGTATAGTTGTATAGTTTGTTATTGATGTCGTTTAGTAATTCATGTAAGTCTTCAAGAGAGTGTTTCCAGATAGTGAATATATCGTTATAACGCCACCAAACTAAAGGTTTATTTTCTTTTGTAAAAGTTATTTGTTTTTCAAATTTTTGCTTGAAAATGTTGCTCAAGGCAGGGGACAGGCAAGAACCTATTGCGAATCCTTTTAATTTTTTATTTTTTTCTTCATTTTGTGTAATACCATTGAAAACGGGGATTGATTTAGACCTTGAAATGTTTGGCCTTTTGAAATATACAGTCTTTCAAGTAAAAAATAAAGAATATACTTAGTTTTTATTACTAAACCCCAGATATCCTAGATATCAAAAGGGTTTAGCTCTGTGGGAGCCTTTGCCAGGTTATCAAAATAGAAATTTCCCATGAATTTCCTGACCGTCCGTGATGTTCCTAAAAGGACGGCTTTTTGCATTTGTTGGTAAAGATGTTCGTCCAGACCTCAGACCTAGGTATTTTAAATTGTTTAATAGATGTTTTGGGACTAGTCCTGTCGTTAACATAACAATTGGTACAGTTCGTGTGTTGCTCATGTCCCACTGAGTCTTTATTTGAAATTCCAAATCCCTACATTTGGTTATTTTCCCAGCCTGCTTTATATTTATATTATTGTTGTTAGGAATTGCTATGGTCATTAAAGTTGTTTTCCGAGCGGCTTTAACTACCAAAACTATATCTGGTCTATTGTGAGCAACAGTCCGATCAGTCAGTATCGTGCGGTCCCAGTACAGCTTGTAGTTGTTATTTTCTAAAACAGATTCTGGTTTGTATTTATAGTATGGTAATCTAACCGACTGTGATAGATCATGTTTCAGTGCTAGTTCCTGGTGCAGTATTTTTGCCACAACATCGTGTCATTCTTTGTATTTAGTTGCAGCGAACGCTTGACAACCTCCTGTGATATGCTGGATAGATTCAGATGTTTGGCAACCGTTCCTGCATCTGCCGTTGTTAATAGAACGGTCTTTAACGATGAACTTTAGATAGTTCTTAGTTGGAATTACTTGATGTTGGATTGCCAATATATAAAGCCTTGTCTTTCATGAAGGGGCTTTTCTTTCCATTTCAGCAGTTTCTGATCTGTGGTCTGGTGGTGTAATTGGACATGTTGTTGTGTCAGTCGCAGTGGTGTTGAGTCATCAACCTGGCTTATGATATGACTCTGTGTAGATAAGAAAATTCTGCGAGTTTCTGGAAATGACAACGCAAAATAGAAATTTGTTGATCTAATAGTTTGCTTAGATCTGCCAATCCTCTTCCTTCCTCATACCGTGGCAAAGTTGTACGTTCGACAGAGCTCTTTGAATGGTGATTTTGAGCTTTTGTTAGTAAAACTCGAACTTTTCGTTGTAATTGTCTAATGTCAATTTTTAGTTTGGTTTTCAACAGTCGTCTTACTCTTCTATAAAACTCTGCTCTTAGATTCTTTTTCCTGGTCAAGTGATAAATACGTTGAGCCTGCTTTATTCCAAGGTATTTATAAGTATGACCTTCAACCATAGATTCAATTGGGGTGCCATCTCCCCTGCTGTATTTTGCCTTTAACTATATTAATAATTCGTCATTTGTCCAGGCCAAATTCCATATGGATGTCACTAGAGAACCCTTCTACTATTTTAAGCATATCATGCAGCTGTTGTTTCGTAGTTGCCATCAACTTTAAGTCGTCCATGTATAACAAATGGTTTATCTTTAATGCTTGTACGTTGTAAAATTAGTCGAGTTCAGTTTGTTTGAGCGAGGGTTCATGGCAAGGCAGAACCACAGCGGGCTAAGAGAGTCTCCCTGGAATATACCCCGTCTGATTGGAATGTGGTCAGTTTGAATGTAACAGTTGGCTTCATTCAGTGAGATTTTGGTTTGTCAGGTGGACATGGCTTATTCTAAGAAGTTAATATTGCTTGCAGACAACGGAATTTTGTTGTTGAGTAATTATGTTGTTCTGCTCACAATGTTTGAAAATGCGATGAATAATGCAAGATGTTTTGAGTTTGTATAAGGTTGGAAGGCAAGTGATTGGTCGATACTTTGCTGGGTCCTGTGTACATAGGTTGGCCTTTGGTAAGAGGTATGTAGCACCATGCGTAAGGAAACTAGGCATCTTGTGTTAGTGTTTCGTGGGTTACGTACAGTTTTTTTATCCAGTAATTTTGCACACCATCTGGTCCTGGTGCTTTCCAGTTATGGAGGTGCTTCATTCTGTTGGATGTGTCTTCCGTTGTAAATGGTTGGTGTTGCATGGCATCACATTTCTGAAATGCAGCCTCCTCCTCATTAATCCAGCTGGCTCTGGAGTTAAAGGAGATTGTTGTGGAAAGCTGTGTTTTCCAGAAATCCTCGATCTCTGTTTTACTGGGGTAACTAGGGAATTCATTAATATTATTAATAATATTATTATATGTGCGGTTACATATAGTGAACATTTCTATACACTTTTATGACATATGAAAATTGAACTCTTCGTACTTTAATAAAAATTGTACTAAAAGTATGAACAGAATTTTTCTTCAGCAGTTTTTTCTAAAGCAGAAACGCCGAAGAAAGGAACTTCCAAAGAACTTCAATTCGATACATCCGAGAAATGTAAAACAAAACCGTAGCGTTACTTAAAATTACCTGACCTGCCATGAAGAAAAATCTCATTATTCGGTAGAGCCTTAAACTTATGAAAACTGCCAGAAAGAATGTTCCACTAGAAGAAGCAATTCCATTAATGCCGTCAGAAAAACAAAGACGCATTTCACTTAGAAAATAATCAAATAAAGCTGCATAATATAACGGAGGCTTTTTCATTTTCCAAGTATTAATTATGTAAGCATTCGAAAAAGTTACCTCAAAGAAGGAAAACAAATTAAGTGATTGTTTCGAAAATGTCGTTAGTTCTCTTTGTGTTATTTACGTGTAAGTTGGGAATTTCCTCACTATTGCGGGAAAAATTGCACTTTATTAACCACTCGGGCACTTTGTTGATACAAAGAATAACAAAATAGATTCTACAAAATTTGTTTTCCTATAGGAAATATATAGGTAATATGAATGACAGTAGTCTAATACACAAATATTCATAATGGGAATAAGCTATATTTAGAAAAATCTATATATGTATAAATAGGTAAAGACAAAACGATTACGTACCATTTTCTCCTCTGTCTCTCAACCGATTTTCTTCATTTTTGTTTTGTTTAGTTGCTTCTGAGAATTTTCAGTGCCGAATGCTAATATTAATTTATAATACTGGTTCATTCATTAAATAAATATAATAAAATTCATTATTTACGTCCATAATGTCAACGCCAAATAAGTGAATGTGCCGCCGCCGCCAGACTCAAAACATTGACCAATTATATATAGAGGGACCAATGCTGTTATATACTTAGAGCATGTACTTCTGGAAGTGGCATGCGTTGTTATTGTTTAGTGGTATAGTAATCGTTGTATATTATAATTATACAGGGCGATTCCAGATATGTTAGAAATCATTTTTTTCGTGGGAGTGTACATTGCTGTATTGCTGTTAAAAAGCTTCAGTATCTAAATTATATTTATTTATTTAACTTGATATCTAGATACCTCAATATTACATGTTGATTTACTTATGAATCCTACAAGGTAACTTAGTTTCCTTCCTGTAGGGCTAGCGGTTAATATAAGTTTTTTACATAATGCTTCAGAATCCAAGGTTTAAGTTTTGTTGTAATCTTATTTGTATTTACTATTTAAATTTTTATTAGCTCATTTGGTGATGAGTTATACGTTAATACTAATTTTTTTATTTCTTGTTATTATTATATTAAAATTAATGAATACATTACAAAGAGGTTTATACTGATAGACTACAGATCCACATATAAGCTGTTAAATACTAAGTGGATAGATATACTTTTTTAGTTATAAATTGTTTCTCTTTCATGCTATTAATCCATAGCTGATAACTCTATGAAACAGAGAAAAGTTTGTGTTCATAGATAAATTGTAGAGAATATATATAAGGTACTTAGTTTTACTCAATTAAAAGGCAACTCCCATGTCAGCCTATTATTCAAAACTACATTGAGATATTTAAAATATTCTACTCTTTTTATATTTAGTCCATTGATATTAATTTTAAATTAGATTAAGCAGTTGCATATATAGGGTGTTTAAAATATAGAGTAGAGTGCAATTATAAATAATAAAATAATTATATAGGGAAGCCCATTAGCGGTTGACTTTACACGGTTCTTGGAATAGAAGGCTCGGTAGAATTACAGTTATACAGGGTGGTGCAAAAAATATTATACAGAGATGTATATACAGAGTGGCGGAAATAGAAATGCAACATTATGTAACCCATATGCAGTTGTATATATAGGGAAGATGAAATATAAGGTGAGAGGAATTATAGATATACAGGATGATGATAAAACATGTTAGAAAATGAAATGATTTATAGAGTAACCCACGAAGAGTTCCATATATATGATGATTGAAATATAGGTCGGAGTAGAATATAGTTACAGAAGATAGTTAAAAATTCCATCAACAATAAGAGTAAATACGGTGGCTCATAGGCAGTGACATATACAGAATGGTTTACCGGGTGGTTCAAAAATGTTAAAAAATATTATGCGTGGTCCATGAGCAGTTGCATATACACGGTGGTGGAAATATATAATTAGATGGAATTATTATAATGAGGATTTTAATAAATGTTAGAGAATTGAGTGCAATTATAGCTATACAGGGAGGTTAGAAAAAATAAATATGTAGGGTAGCCCATTAGCGGTTGAATTGTTGTCATATTAAATTAAGAATTACAAATTTGAACACAATTAAAGTCCTATGAATTATATCTAAAAAAAATTAATATGCTTACTTATTTGTAGAAGCGAGATGTAAGACCGACATCTAGGATTTTCGAGGAAACTATCACACAGAGATTCCGAATCTGGATCCGTTCCGTGTAATTGCTGTTCTCCCTAAAGTCCTAGGATAGAATGTCAAGATAAAATTTCCAAGGTTACTTAACCTGCCAGAGAAATTGACACAATTGGTCGAATTTCGACAACTGGGCGACAGCTAGTATAATTTAAAGCACTATCTAAACAACTAAACTTAACTACTTTATCACCTAACAAAAACAAGTTATTGTTTAATAAAACGACTAGCTAGGCGTATTGGGGGCATCCTTAAATTACATAACATGAATTTTTACGTTTTTCTGTACCCCACCCACCCCCATGTAAAAAACTGGGGGATACGTTTCATCACCCACCCACCCCCTAATTCTTACGTAAGATTTTCGTTTATTCAAGATTGTTCATTTTATGGATATAAAGATTTTAATATGCTCTACCTATTTAAAAAATAAAGTCTGCATCTCATATTATTAATGCATTAAGCATTTTAGAATTATAAAAACACTAAATATATATAAATTAAACTGTGCTAAAAGAACGAATATTATTTTTTTATTTGGGAACCAAACATCTTATTTAAGAAGACAAAAAAAAATCAAATTTTGTCGGTTAATTTTTATATTAAGAGACCTACCATTGCGAATTTTGATTTTTTACTTCATACATATCATTCACTCAAATCTAATCAATATATCTGAAAAATACAATATATTCTCAAGGAAATTAAATTCCCACAAAAATTGTTGTGTCTTTAAGATTTATTTTTTTAACATTGGAATTTTGTAACTGATGAACCAATCTGTTTCTAAACAATCAAAATTTGCGATGAAAGTTTGAGTGGTCACATTTTGACGCTAACTTGTTTGTTATCAATTATTTTGTCCCAGTCTAATATAGATATCGATAAATTAATTTCCCCTGTATTCGAGCTAGAAGCGAAAGCAGAAGGCTACGAGAATTATGCGAACCGACCTGAAGAGGGCAGATGTGACTGTGCCGAAACGTTGTCATTTTACCATCGATCCCGGCAGGGATCAGGTATCAATTACGCAGATGAATTCCCGGAAAACACATAAAACATTTAGTGCCCGCGAAGTATTTTGATGAAATTCCAATCTATTTATAATCAATTTCATCCTAGATCTGGAATAAGAATAACTAAAATGTTTTAAATCCAGCACATTCACCATATATTACGATAGATTAAGAAGTCGGTTACAAGATTTTTCAGATTTTTTGCAAAATATACCATTCCATGTCATTGAAAAAATTTAAAAAAATATGGAACCAATCTGGAAATATATTCTATAAACGAGACGAAAAGTGTACTTTCATGCACAAAAATTAACATCCATTATTACTTAGAAAATGAAATGATCCGTTACTTTAAGACATTACTATTAGAGAATAATATCTGCATGCATATCTATTGGTTTATGTTTCCATTATTTCAAACCCAGACTTGCACAAAACCTTCAGCCTCGGGACTTTCGATGCCTTGCAAACGACACACGTTTAGCCGGTTATATCAAATACAAATCGATAGGAAATACACCTCAAAGGAACGTTCAAAGTAAAACTTCCACATTTAAACGTACCCTTATTGAAGACAAAGTATTTTATAAAACATCTCGCCTCGCAAATTAACCCCGTCTTAATAAAGGCATTACTAATTTCATTTCGAACATAAGGAAGAAAACTGCCCGGCCTTCGCAGCGTGCTACGGGGAAAGTATTAATTTCCAAATCAGTGGTATGAATATTTAACTAAGAACAGTGGATTAAAGGGAATCCAGACATAATGGACGAAATGAACGTCATAATTAGTGAGCGAAAAATCCTTTAAGGAAACAAAGAACATCAATGCGAAGCGCCGGCTTAACGAAAATTGCTTTACGGCAGATCTAAGCCATCGGGTTTTCGTGATCATCGGGAATTTTGTGTGAAAGAAAATGGGGGTGGGTTTAATGAAAATAATTTGTAAGAATTGCCATCGAAGATGTCGCGAAGATGGAATTAATTTATGTAGACGATTTTTGGAATGGTTAATAATCTAATGGTGTGCTTCGGTGTCTATAAAGGGGCTGTATCTATAAGATATGACAGCTATAATTTTAAATGTGTAATTCGTGTTAAATATTGGATTAAAGCTGAGGTGTATATAAAAGTGCAGACTGCTTATCTTTTTGTTTCGTAAAACTAAAAAAACTAAACCATCGATTGATGCGTGGTTCTCTGCATGATGCTCAGAATGCATATCGCTACAGCTATATAAATGTTCATATTTAGAAAAAGTTTTGTAGACAACCAAGAAATAAAGAAGGTACTGATACCTTCAAGGAAATAGAGTATAAACAATATCATCTACCAGGTGTCCCAGCCAAATAAAAGCAACTACAGGGTATTTACGAAACCACAAGAGATACGGGGTAGCAATTCCCAGCTGTTGTATCGAAATTAAAAATATCTAAAAAATTTAATTATTCTTCATCGTGTAAAATTTGTTTGTTTTGTCTTAGCACCTACGGCCAATGATGTTAACGAATTTGCCCTAGGCTTTCTAGATTTTTGCACCCATAGCCACATTTGTTATTTTTTAATTGAATGGCATATAAAAGTTCTTTTCAACTATGTATAACAAGCTCATCTTTGGATGAGAGAAAGTGTAAATTATTAAAGATTATTAAAATAGTTTTTCAATTAGTTGGGTGGTTTCTTAAAATTTCCCTTAAAAATATATAAATAAAAGTACTATTTTATTTAAAATTTATTTATAGTAAACAACTAAAACTTTATTTGTGATTTAATGCAAAACAAAAGAAAACTAAAAACCAATGATAAAGCCTTAAGTGAAATCAAATTAAATTAAATGTTCAAAAATGTCACCATTAGTATTAATGCATATTCTGCATGAGTAAGAGATGTATATCTATAAGCATTTATCTAGGCATTTTTTTAACCGTATTATAAATAATTTATTTTTTATTTATATAGTCTTTAAGTATTCCTTAATGCAAAAATCAAGAGGCATAAACTCCAGCGAGCGAGCAAGCCAGTCAATGGAACTTGATTTCTGATCCAGTTATTTCCATATTGTTAATTCAAAAAAATCAGTTATAACTCTTGCATTAATGTGCTACATGTTACTGGATCCACATGTTCGCTACATCTTTAAGAGATCAATATTCTAAAGTTTGGGTGACGTAATTTAGTAATCTCTCAAGATATCGAGAAACAGTGCAATTATCAGAAAAAATGTAAAATAGTACGTGTCCGTTTTTGATTCATATCCATACTTTAAAAACCCTATGTCAGTTGATGCCACACCTCACCTATTATATACTTCTGAATTTGTTAATCTGCTTTTAACATACTAAAGAACCTGAAGCGGAAATTGCAAAACAATCTTCACCTTTCTAAATCACCAACTCACTAACATGTACCATACGGTTGATCCAAAAGTATGGAAACCTTTGAATAACTCTTAAGTTTTTTTTTTTGAAAAATGATAAATACAAAAGTTTATCATTTTTCCCTGGGTATATAAAGGTGACCATGAACTTGACCTTGACCATTTTCAAATGAGAACATAATTTTTTTATTTGGGTTTCGGAAAGAGAAGAAAATTATACGTCAAGAATGACTTTGACCATAACCTCGTTCATAACCTTGTTTTTTCGATTTTGGTGAAAATCTATTGATTTTTCAAATTTAGGTCAGCTGTCCTGGATCAGCAATTTTGAATTTTTGTAATATGACGTCAGATTCGTACTGAGCGACCTCGAAAACCCGTCTATTTCGGTTTTGGTGAAAATCTATTGATCTTAGTAGCGATCAAGGTCATGAACGAGGTCATGACCAGGGTCATTCTGGGTCACAAATTTTTTGCCCCTTCCGAAACCGCCATAAAAAATGATTCTCGTTTAAAAAAAGCATTTGACCTCGATATGACGGTCAAAGGCATGGACACGGTCAAGATCATGGCCACCGTTAGATAGAAAATAATAATGCTAAAACTTTTGTAATCATCTTTTTTTGTTAATTTTTTCTTTCCATAATTTTCGCTCAACCTGTATATGGTCGATACTTGTACTTTCTAAAAATTTTCTTAGCAGTCGTTTTAGGCAATTAAATATTATTTTCCATTTGACAAAGGGAGGTACGAGGATTGTCGATAACACTTTGTAATTCCATATTTTCATTACACACTCTATTTCGATTTGGTTTTTAAAGGAACCATAGGCAAGTAAATTATTTCTAAGGAGTCTGAAGATCGACAAACCTGGTTGCGGTCTTTCGGGATATCGCTGAAATGACATATCTTGAGCTCATTCATGAAATAATTTAATTTAATATAATAATATATAATTTATTTTAAAAAAATATCGAACCTATTAGGTTATATCTGTAGGAGATATAACTTAATAAATTATTTCACAGTGAGATACTTAATAGCTATGACAACAAATACGACATTTTTTCACAGCCAACTAAATGAAAAACTGTTTTTTTTTTAATAATATACATTTCCTGTCCTCCAAAGATAGGCCTGTTATAGATTGTTGAAAAGCCATAAGAAATAACAAAGTTGGCAAAATCTGAAAAAATATAGAAGGCCTAGAAAAAACATCAGGCTATTTGCTGTAGTCGCTAATACAATACTATCAAATGTTATAAAATCTGTTTAAGAGATGGCGAAAATATTGCAATTTTGGGAAATCCACAATTTTTTGTTTTTTTGTCGATATTTTGTTGAAAAACTCCTGTAGATATTTGTAGTATAGATACATCACCTGATTGGTCTAGGATAGCGCAACTTTTTTTCCTCTAAGCAATGCAAGATTTGAGGTTTGTTTGGCGCCGACTATCAGATTACTACAGGTAATTAACTTGTAACTTTTGCTAATTACACAGCCCCACAAAAAAAATGAATTCTTCTGCATCGGACCGAATGTATGTAGGCTTATGTTTTTGGGGTCGCTGAATCCGAATCTGGCATCAGCTAAAGTGTGTTACTCCAAAGTCATACTGAGATATTCCTAATTTCAATGACATCGGTTTTTTTTTGTTCTAGACTGTTGGTTCAACTACAACGTATGATCGAATTAACTTGAAAGAAATTAACGAAACAAATTGTAGTAAATTAAGACGTCTTTTAAATCGCTGAAACCGAATCTTGGTTTATTTTTATTTTAAGTAAGTGTCGAGATCATTAGTTCAAATTTAATAGCCATCCCGTGGAAGTAGTAACTCGTATAACAACATGATAACTCATAACGAATGTTTTTCATATTTTCTAGAGCCATATTTATCTCTGAGTAGTAATTTATTCAACAAAAGATGTTTAAAAATTTTGATGCTTCATAGGTTGAATGTTATTAGACTTTATTGCAAAAAAGCGTTTAATAAAGTTATCAAAAGCATATGAATTAGATGAATTAGAATTAATTAAGCGAATGGAAAAATTTCCATTTAATGCTTGAAATTCACTATTAGTTTGAAATTAACATTTCTTTGTTTTAGTAAGGTTGTTCAATTAACATACATCAAACTTAATAGTTACCACATAGCTCAAAATATGTATATTGTCCTGAAATACCGAATTCAATACTTACAAAATCCTGCGTCCGTGAAGGTTACTAGGAACGACGACAACTGCTTCGAAAGAAGATGTGTAGAATGATTCGATTTCTAGCTCTCCACCGTCACGAAGCCAGCGATGGCACGCTGCCTTGCAGGTGTGCGTTAAGGTGTGAGGATGAAGCCGTAGTGTGTCTGACGAACAGTTGACATTGTCCTGGTCAGAGTCAGAAAGCTCTCATACTTAGACCTGGGTAGGTATGAGAGTTATCACCCCCAGGACGGTGGACTCACCAGTGATCGGATCAGGACCTTAACGTGCAGGTATTTTAATATCTTATGGAGACTAGAACAAAAAAAAACTCGATGTCATTGACATTAGAAATTTCTCAGTATGACTTTGGAGTAACACTTTAGCTGATTCCAGATTCAGATTTAGCGACCCAAAAACATGTGTATGAATTTTTTCAGATTTTTTGTTTAGATTTGACCTTGGCTTGACCTTGAACCTGACCTGATGAGGTCAAACCGACCTCGGATTCGGATTCAGCGACCCCAAAAACATAAACCTACATAGATCCGGTCCGATAAATAAGACTTATTTTTGTGGGGCTGTATTATTTTCCAGTCTACATTTCTATTTTGAAGTCCGTTAATTTTTAAAACAAAAATGTTTTATTGACAATATACTATGATTTCACTATACAGCGAGTCTTGTAAAGTTTTTAACGAATGGAAAACTTTATTATTTCTGACATTATTACTCTTTATAAAAAGTTCTGCTTCCTCCGAAAATGTAATTGGAATTATTAAACTTAAAAAATATTATACAGGGTTAAGTATTCTGAAGTGTGATAAAATACTAAATTTCATAAATAAATAAGTTATAAACAATATGGAAAAATTCAGTTTTTTTACATGGAAACATGAAAAATAAATGTATATACATTTGTGTAAAATTGTAAATATATAAATAAAATAAAGATATAAAACAGGAACAATGATTTCAATCCTTAAAACCAGTTTCTGTCAAACATAAAAAACTAATATCATAATTGTGTACATCAACATATAAATTGTCCAGCTTACTTTGGCTAACACTTCGAAGATTTTAATACTGCGATATCCGGATTAAAAATTATGTTCCTGCTATTCGATTTTTCTTGCAGTATAAAAAACGACTTAAAACAGCTCCATGGGGCCAAGCTTCTGGATTCATAGCCTTTTTAAAGTTTTCAGTCAGTATGTTTACTTTGAACGATGAATATATTGTTGGGCATTTGGACTGCATCATTTCGCATGTTGCTTCAGGAAAATGCACTTTTATCGAATTGTTTAAAGAATCTACTGTCGTTTCTTTACTGATTCTTGTAACATGTAAAGTTGATATTTTTTATGATTATGTTTAATTGTTTTCCATTCCCGATCATTTCCAACTTCCTGAATGAGTTTTTTATCGTCATTAAGTTTTCCTTCCTCTATTAAATTGATGTATTGATTCATTTTTAATCCACTTTGTTCAAAATACACTCCTTTTGAAACATCTGATGTTGTAATTTTTTGGAAATTCCCTTGTTTATTTAATCTGGTTTTTGCTTGTTAATCACGAGTTCACTTTTTGTTGTTCGGTCCCTAAACATCTGAATGTTTTCGTCGGTCTTTTTTTCCGCGTTAGTTAAATTTTATTCATGATATTTTTTGGAATTCACAATAGTACTAATGGATGGCGATGTTTGTACCTTTTGAAAATTTATTTTTTCATTCAACCTTTTTAAGAGAAAAATGAAGTCTTCTTGTTCCTGGGATTTCTTTTCTAGATGGTATGTAAGTTTACTTACAGTATCGAGTTCCTTTTTAATGGCCCTGGAAGATGCTGATTCGCACTGAGGAGAGGCTACATTTTCTATTACATCATGTATCTTATTATCACATTTGTTTCTAAATTCACTAAGTTTATTTATATTTGAAAACACTTGTGCGTTTGTGACACTCACTGGTACTTTGAACGTTAAAATTATATCAATTAACTCAATTCTTCAATTTATTTAACTCCGTCGTTAACACGGTTTTATCGCGAATCGCCATCTTGTCTCTTCTTAAGGAGATTCAAAGCGAAAGGCAATGTACAGGGTACACAAAAAAGTTTTATTTAACAATATCATATAAAAATTCAACTAAGAAAGAATAATGAACAAATTATGTTTCTACGTTTTAAAGTGAAAAATAAATAACATTTCCCTTCATTGTTTACAGAACCTTTCAGATGTGAAATAGCCTAGTAACAAAGAATATGGTCTGTAAAAACCCTAATATTTACTTACGTTGTCAAATAGTCCGAAACTCGTTGTTCGTGCAAGGGTTTCAATTGATCAACAAGTGAGATTAAACTTAACCCGTCACAGAATCGTATCTGCATATTTCGTGAATACCAGAAGGCCGTGAAAGCTGAACAGGCGCCAATACTTGCCGCTATCCCGCACGGAGCGAAGCTAATAGCTTCATAAATCTCTAGGTAGATATATATCGATTCTTCAAGGGAGAGATATTCTGCATTTTTCGTAGCGACTGGAGAATGTAGAGATAGAGATTCGTTCGCAAGCTGTCTCAAGACAGAAGGTTTTTATTAAAAATACGGGATATCGCTAAGTTGAGATGTATGTTTGAACAGCAGGAAGTAAAACTCTTATTCTTTAGGTTCTAAGTCGACTTATATCGAGGATAATATGTTTTAAGTATTGATCGAAGTTTGATTTACTAACTTATGTAGCAGGTGAGATTTTTATTGGTACAAACGTACCTGTATATGTGGCTCAATACTCGATATTTTTGAAGACGCGAGATGTAAAACCGACATCTAGGATTTTCGAGAGAATTAGCACACAGAGATTCCGAATCTGGAGCCGTTCCGTGTAATTGCTGTTGTCCCTTAACTCCTAGGACAAAATGTCACGATACAATTTTCAGGTTACTTCACCTGTCAGAAGAGAGTATTCTCTGACAGGTGAAGTAAAGCGATATATTGGATAATTTCCTACCGTAATTGTTGAATTTTTCAACCAAAAAAAAAATACTTACCCCGGCAGCAGCACACGACCTTCCTTTTTGGAAGTCAAAATGCAACAGAGAGATCTGAGTACATTTCACGATCTCTAGTAAAGGAAGAGAGTGGAGATAATTCCATTTGCTTTTAACTAATTAATGAAGCTTATTTACATGTGATTTTTCAAAGATGAAAATGTTTAAATATTCAAAAAATTTTAATAAAAATCAATCGATGACCAAAACCGGTATATTTAATTCTACGCGAAAGCAATATGTAAATAGTTGCTGTTTTACCCAAAAAAAAATTCTAAGACGATTTGAACTGTCAAGCTGTTTGCCGGCGGTACGTAGTTCGAGAGGTTTGTACTCGAAATATTTCCCGTTACACACGGAACAGCTCCAGAATCGGAACCTCTATGTGCTAATTCTCTCGAAATTCCTAGATGTCGGTCTTACATCTCGCGTCTTCAAATTTAACGAAATGTATCAAATACATAAAGAAGTATTCGAGAGGACATTCAATTGTGGGAAGCGCAACTGATGAAGGTTCCCTGTCCAGAAACAATATATGTTATATATAATATATAATGTATATTGTCTTGCGTACAAACGAATGACACCTTCAAGGGACTACTCGATATTTTGTTTTGCTGAAGGTAATTGTTTACCATTATACAGTATGGAAATCCCTAAATAGGTTTAGAAGAATGCATTTTTAAGGGAAACCGTTTTGTAGGTAGATTCTAAATATCGAACATTTTTTTCTTTTAGATTATCCATGGTGCACTTGATCGTTCTTTCAAAGTTATATCAAGATCAAATTATTTTTCTCGAATCAGAACCACTATTGTTCATTAAAGATTTAGAAAGAATGAATACGTATGAATATGTCCTTTAACATAGCTTGAACCAGTGATAGTCAAGACAATAATGTTCCACTATTTTGCATATCTTTCCAAAAAATAAGTTTTTCATTAAAAAATGTGTTTGGCCTAATATGATAATAAAGGGCATATTCTTACGTAAACAATTTCATAATTTCCATATTTTCGATCAAAATAAAGTTTCCTATTCGAAAAAATGAATTCGATCTCGATGTACCAAGGGATAGCCAAGAAAAAACTTTTGTTCTTTGGGAAAAATACCACATAAACTTGAAATTCTGTATATTTCAAAGAGTCCAAAGGATTCTCGATGACAAACTCTATACACTTCCACATTACTAAATAGTGATTTTTGATTCCATCATCAAACAGCTTGTTTCTTGATAAATTTAAAAAAATACAAAAAACGACTACAACCTGAATTGATAAGAAAACTTTGCATGAAAAAAATTCACCAAAGTTTACCAAGTTTTAATTATTTATTCGCTACTATAGCATCAATGTTTACCTAAACAATATAAAATTTAACATCTCTTTCTGGGTACGACTTCACAAGAGAGCGAGATTTTTCTCGTTCGTCTCATTCGCATTTCGGAAAACCTATCTATTTCTCAGCATACCACCTGATGAATGCATCAATCTAATCATAAACCTAGAAGACCAGAATAATATCAACCCCATAATTAAAAATGAAATAGTTTCTCTTCAATATCTCTGTCTCCACCAAAACCACTTCCAGTTGAACAGCAACATTCACAACAGCACTAAAGGACAATTTAAAAACGCTAATTATCAAACACGATCTCGGGTGTCTGTAGGTTGAACTGTGGAAGTTGCCCCAATTTCTATATTGGTCACACTGGGTAAACGACCAAACTGATATCAATTCAGCTCCCTTACTTAATCTCAACATCCAATTCTAAATAATATTATATTATATTATATTATTAAGACATCTTTAAGTATTTTATTGCCTTAACTGTAGTTTCCTTGTAAGAAATATAAATTTAGCATTCATTGTATTTCCAATTTCTGATAAAGCCATACTGTATATGCACTTGTTTATGGCCATCTATTGTAATTTTTTTGGAACCACCATGTATAATTATAATTCCAGTACATCCTATATTGCAACGACCCTGCAAATGCAAACGCTAATAAGCTACCCTATAGGGTATGTCAGCTATCAAAAATTTCCATCTGCTTATGGGGTACCTATATAATTGTTTTTTCTCGCTTTTTGAACCTATATTTGAACCATCATACATAGCAACTCTTATGGACCATCTAACATATTTTGTTAGACCCTGTATAATTATAATTTTACACCACTAATTCATATTATATTCATTAAATTAACATGCGAAATAATGAGATCTTATTCATCCAAAAATTGTCTACCATGCCAATTTTTTCACATTGAAAACTTGAAATATCTAGCTATAAAAATGTAATGCAAGGAAACTATGGCGGAGACATAAAATAGTTACATGTTCGGAACATACAAACAAAATTTTTATTGAAAGAATAAATAAAGAAAGTTTCACTCTCAAATAGGTCACCAAATCACCCCGTTTTAAAAGAATTTTTACAACAAGAGTCACTCTTACGTAGGTTTTCTAAATCACCCTGTTTTGAACGCCTTGAAATTACAAAGTCGCCGCCTTGATTGTCATAAACTGTCAATAATTTTTTTAATAAATTAATTTCTTAGCAAAACGGTTTTTCCCAAAGGTGAGACCCTCACCAATCGATTTCTATCCATCGAAACTTCCAAATGGTAAAATTTCATCGAAATTGTTAGAGCCGTTTTCCGCAACTACAGTATACATATACATACAAACATTGCTCGTATTATCTATATATAAATAGTAGCTACTGACGACCTTCAGTGCAGAATGCTAATATTAATGTATAATATTGGTTCATCCATTAAATAAAATATCAAAAAATGCCGCCGCCGCCAGACTGACTTGGAATAGAAGGTGCAATAGAATTACAGTTATAGAGGGTGGTGCAAAAAATATTATACAGAGATGCCTATACAGAGTGGCGGAAATGGAAATGAACCATTTCGTAACCCATAAGCTGTTGTATATATAGGGAAGATGAGGTGAGGGTGAGAGGAATTTTAGAAATACGGGATGATGATAAAATATGTTAGAAAAGGAAAAGATTTATAAGTAGCCCACGAAGAGTTCCATATATATGATGATTGAAATATAGGTCGGAGTAGAATTAAGTTACATATTAAATTAAGAATTACGAATTTGAACACAAATAAAGTCCTATGAATTATATCTAAAAAAAACTTCGAATTTCGTTACTTATTTGTAGAAACGAGATGTAAGACCATCATCTAGGATTTTCGAGTAAACTATCACACAGAAGATCCTAATATACACCCGTTCCGTGTAACTGCTGTTCTCCTTAAAGTCCTAGGATAGAATGTCACGATAAAATTTTGAGGTTACTTAACCTGCCAGAGATATTGACCACTGGGCGACGGCTAGAGTAGTACTAAATAGATAAAAAAGTGAAAATGTAACCAAGAGTGTGTTGTTTTTAAGTAATGTTATATAATAACTTCTTATCGACTGACTAATGAACAGTTCAACATACCTTATAATTTAATAATAAACGGCAATCAGTATGCTAAAATTAATTTTAACTGAAACACTGTCATTAACAAAATATTACTTGATAAGTAATATTTTGAAATTGTATTTCGTTTATATGAAGTATCTCTATTTGCTTTAATTTGTGACAACATATAACAGAATAAATAAACCACAACTACAATGATACAAACCTGTCACTATGGTGACACAAAATAAAACCACCACACCGCAACCTAGTGATGCAAAAAATTCTCATTAATATTACAATTTAATAAATTCGTCATGTGTGTATGTGTGTCTGTGTTTTTTTTTCATTTGAACGTGTCACAGATAAATGATTTTTGTGACATTCGCACATATTTCCCGGGAAAAGCCATCCGTTTTTCCGACATCACTCGACAACTGAGACATAAAAACAATTGCTACACATTAGTGTTTTCCTGTCACGTCCGTCCTGGCGTTCCGCAAGGCAAGTATAGGTAGAAAGTTGTAGTTTCCCAAACGACGGGTATATTTTCAATTAATTAAACTGAATTCACTGTGCTTACAAGAATGAAGTTCGCTAAATACACTCACAACAATATGATACGAGCAATTGCATGCATTGTTCCCGTTCTCGAAACAATACGCAATTTGTGTATTTTACTGCTTTATTGTTCTGTGGTTTTATGCCGGGTTAGCTACTATTATATATACGTAATAAGCTGTGTACAATAGAGAAAAAATGATTTTTATATGTAGATTTTTTGTTCTTGACACCTTGGATTTTAACCAACCCGGAAAAGCTTTCTATTTTTTAAATTATTGAGCATGCGCCAGGAAATAATAATTGTAAATAGGAATTTTGTTGCCAATTCCTAGAACAAAAAGTTAGAAAACTAATCCCATATATCTTCTGATAATATTTATGTTGGCTAGAAAAGCTCAGGTAAACGGCGGGAATAAATATGACTCTCTTAATAGATTCTTAATGAAAACGTGTCACCTCATAGGTGACGAGGCAACAGCAATATGTTCACTAGGCAAGCGCAGGAAAACGGCGGGAATAACTTTGACACTCTTAATAGATTTTCAGTAAAAGCATGTCACCTCGTATGTTACGATGAGACATCAATATGTTGGTTAGGCAACCGTGGGTAAACGGCGGGAGTAACGTTGACACTCTTAATAGATTCTCAGTGGAAACGTCTCACTTCATATGTGACGAGGCAACAGCAATATGTTAACAAGGTATGCGTGAGTAAACTGAGGGAGTAACTTTGACACTCTTAATAGATTCTCGGTAAAAGCATGTCAAGTCATATGTTACGATGAGACATCAATATGTTGGTTAGGCAACCGCGGGTAAACGGCGGAAGTAACTTTGACACTCTTAATAGATTCTCAGTGGAAATGTGTCACTTCATATGTGACGAGGCAACAGCAATATGTTAACAAAGTATGCGTGAGTAAACTGAGGGAGTAACTTTGACACTCTTAATAGATTCTCAGTAAGAGCACGTCAAGGCATATGTTACGATGAGACATCAATATGTTGGTTAGGCAACCGCGGGTAAACGGCGGAAGTAACTTTGACACTCTTAATAGATTCTCAGTGGAAACGTCTCACTTCATATGTGACGAGGCAACAGAAATATGTTAACAAGGTATGCCTGAGTAAACTGAGGGAGTAACTTTGACACTCTTAATAGATTCTCAGTAAAAGCATGTCAAGTCATATGTTACGATGAGACATCAATATGTTGGTTAGGCAACCGCGGGTAAACGGCGGAAGTAACTTTGACACTCTTAATAGATTCTCAGTGGAAATGTGTCACTTCATATGTGACGAGGCAACAGCAATATGTTAACAAGGTATGCGTGAGTAAACTGAGGGAGTAACTTTCACACTCTTAATAGATTCTCAGTAAAAGCATGTCAAGTCATATGTTACGATGAGACATCAATATGTTGGTTAGGCAACCGCGGGTAAACGGCGGAAGTAACTTTGACACTCTTAATAGATTCTCAGTGGAAACGTCTCACTTCATATGTGACGAGGCAACAGAAATATGTTAACAAGGTATGCGTGAGTAAACTGAGGGAGTAACTTTGACACTCTTAATAGATTCTCAGTAAAAGCATGTCAAGTCATATGTTACGATGAGACATCAATATGTTGGTTAGGCAACCGCGGGTAAACGGCGGAAGTAACTTTGACACTCTTAATATATTCTCAGTGGAAACGTCTCACTTCATATGTGACGAGGCAACAGCAATATGTTAACAAGGTATGCGTGAGTAAACTGAGGGAGTAACTTTGACACTCTTAATAGATTCTCAGTAAAAGCATGTCAAGTCATATGTTACGATGAGACATCAATATGTTGGTTAGGCAACCGCGGGTAAACGGCGGAAGTAACTTTGACACTCTTAATATATTCTCAGTGGAAACGTCTCACTTCATATGTGACGGGGCAACAGCAACATGTTAACAAGGTAAGCGTGAGTAACTGCGGAGTAACGTTGACACTCCTAATTGATGAAATGATGTAAGATGACGAGGCAACAGCAATATATTGGCTATGACTCTCTTATACGTACTTAACAAACTGTGCCTCCCAAATAACTTTTGAAGTATCTTTAATTTATATTTACGGGGGGGGGGCACATTTTACATGTATCGCTCACCCTGCAGTTTCAACCCCTAAGCGGAGGTGAATATCACTTCTACAAGTTTAAATACAAAATGTATCATGGGAGTAATGACCTAGAAACCGTAAAAATATTTGCCAATTATACCAAAATTGGTTTACGGTGGTTTTTAGAGTCTCTGATCACAAATAAGAGGTTGGATTTGCAAAATTCAAAATGGCGGATCAAAGATAGCGGATGAAAGTTTTGAAAATAAACGGATATACCCCAAAATTGTTATATAGGTTTGTTTGGGGTCTCTGATCATGAGTCTCGAATTTACAAAATCCAAGATGACGGACAAAATTTTCGTCTCGTGGGTTATTTTATTTAATATAACAAACAATAAATGTGAATTTTTATTAGAACGGAAATTAAATTTTGTGCTGGTATTGTACATGAATTGGATATTATATACGTTAAATTACTACAATTTATTGATTTTCTAGAAACGAAGTGACCTAACTTATAACCTGGGCTCTGTTTCAAGTCTAAAGAAGGGTCATGTCTGTCGGAAGTGTCGTATTTGTTGGAAGTGTAGTGTCGGTCGGAACGAACTCTTGAAACAAATGCAGTTATTTCTCTAACATACACATACATTTTCGTATATGGTGTGGGCCTACGTTAAAAAGCTTTCGCTTTAAAAACCAAAGTACCAAAACTGATAGTGTTTCTCTTAAACAAAATCAACATTAACATCATATGTTACTGAAATAAATTTTCTGTTACCGTTTATTTTAATGTCTACATCCCTTGGTACATAAATGCAAAGAATTTTGAAAGAGATCTGAGAAAGTTACAGCAAAAGGTTAAACCGTTTTTCTAAACTTTATTTCTGAAAATTTCAATTTCAAATTAGTGTTCCTTACTTTTATTATCGAACTTCGATTTATGAATCTAGCCATTTTATTTTATATTGTTTTATTTAAGCCCAACAGTATAAACCTTTAACAGAGCAAGTATACATAAAACTTAATAAAATCTATCATTGTTATGTAATGTCTTCGATAAACATTACATATAGAGAATAATATTCAAAAAAATGTATGAAATAGATGTTGCGGTTTTAGTTCAATGCTGGTTCAATGCAAATATATAATTGACGAAGGACCTTTAGCGGAACAATCAATAAACACGTGCCGTCACATAAACGAATCACCAAATAAAAGTTATCACTAACCTTTAAGTCGAAGCTCTAGTCTTTTCTTGGTTCTTCTTTCTTCTGAGGCTAGCCCCGTGAACAGGAACAGTTTCTTAGAGCTTCGTCTGGACAACACGTTACACAAAAAATAGTGACGTAATGTTCATTGATTGAACATACAAAAAATGCGGGTTTAACAACAAATGATGCGCTTTTGTAAACACAAAAGAAACAAAATGACAGCGGTTTAGCGGTCGTCACGAATGGAGCTAAAGAACTCGCGGATCGTAACGCAAAAGACAACAAAAAGCGGCGTCTCTTCAGACGGAATCAAAGCCACCGAAAAGTTCGGAGTACATTGCACGAAACTCCCAAGCGTCCAAACAGCTCGGGATCCAAAACATGAATCACAATACTGTCTATATTTTACACGCAAAAACACACTTACAATTAGCATTAGCGCGACGGAATGTTTTAGAAAAGGTGCAGAAGTTTAAAAATCAATGAAGTAATTCAATCAAATTGAACACAATACACTAAACAAATTGCGGGAACGCACCAATCATAATAAATAAAACATAGAAAGAACAGAAGATTTTTTCACTCTACGCCCGTTTCAACATCTAAGATGTCATCTTCTGGAGGAAACTAAAACATGCCAAAAATGAGTGTCACATTGCTTGCAAATATTGGTGTAATAGTAACACATATTGTGTAAAGGAGATTTGAGTAAGACGTTTGTTCGAGCCCTAGAGCACAAAAATGTTAAGCAATTTCTGACCTCAGATCGAGATACCTGAAAGTTGATTTTATTAAGTATTGTATTGTGTTTTTGAGATAAAATTGCATAAAAGTTATTACTTTGTTACTGAATAAAAAACGCTACAGCTTACTAATCATAGAATTGATCTATCGAGCGCCTTCGATCAGTATAAATTACATCAGCTTGCTTCTGATTATCTAATACATCTCCAAGAAATTGTGAAAACTGGACAAGCTTTGTCATAGTCGATTTTTTAGCACTGAAGCCATGTTGATCAGGTATAATATATTGAGAAACCCATGCATATATCCGGTTATATAGAACAATTTCAAATAGCTTCGCAAAGTTGAATAGCATTAATATGGCTATATAATTAACTACATGTGATTTATCTCCACTCTTCAAAATAGGGATGACTATGGTGATTTTCCAAATAGTAGGGCATATTTGCTTGCCTACAGATAGAGAATATAATGACTTCAATGGTGGACCGAATGCACCGATACTATCTTTAACAAGAAAAGATGGAATCCCGTCTGGATCTGAGGACATTTTTTTGTTTAATTTCTTAACTGCTTTAAAAATTTCTGTTTCAGTTATGTTATGGAAATCGATATTATGCAATAACATCAAATCATTCTCCTGTAGTACCTCATTTTGCTCCAGATAGGCTGGTGAGTAAGAATTCATAAAGAATTCTGCGAAAGCGTTTACTATGTCTTGTGCGAAATTCCATTGTCCAGGGACCTAGGAAGTATTATTTTTTTGTGTTTATGAAAGACTATTGCTTCAATATAATCACAGTATGCTAATTTGATTTGCTCTTAAGTAAGAGTTCTAAGTCTGCAAAATTCCTCGCGATAGTAGATATCCTCAAATTTCTTAAGTAATTTTCTTAAGAAGTAAACCAATTAGGAAACTGATGCGAGAATAGTTTACATCGAGGGCTATGCAGATACAGTATTTGGAATAATGTATTATAAAAAGCTTAATTCGGATCAGGAAATTCATCCAAAGTAAGCTAGTCGGTAATAATTCATTATCAAGTGCTGGATAATTTGCTTTTATAAAACAACAATTTTGCAAATTCTTGGGAGAAAATTTATTTTTACCACTCTTTTTATGGCGGAAGTATTCAATATCATTTTATTTTATACTGAACACATGCCGTGACTGCGAAGGCATCCAGACCGTACATTATCGTTTTCTCAATCCGAAATATCTGAAAATACGTATGAGAAAAAGTTATACGCGATCCCGCAACCCCGTGTTATCGCTATCTCTTTCGGAGTTGAGATAATTCGCATTTTATTAAGATTGATGAAGACATCCAGGGAAAATACCAGACTCCGGCACATCTCGCAGACTCTCCGCAGAAATTAGCCGGGAGTAAATTGTTATCTCGGTTTACTTTTGGTGCGTGTAACGATTTTCGAGGAATTAGTACTTGGGGAAATGTCTGATTCATGTTGAGGTAATTGAAAGAGATCTAGAGGAGACAGGAACGTGAGAAATTATAACGGATCGTCGCAAAGTTTTTGGGGAACTTCGGGATTGCTTGCAAAACTTTGCCGTATACGTATATTTTCTGCTAATTTACACAAAACAGTAAGCTCATTTTCATGAGAGTTTGTCATATAACATATGGTCCAGAATTGTTAGTTTTTAGTGACAATTAAAATTTAAGTTCTCAGAAGTAAATCGGTAGTGTGCAGGCATTTTTAACCGACTTCCAAAAACGAGGAGGTTATCAGTTCGTCGCGTATTTTTTTGTATGTATGTTACCTGATTTCTTCTCCTGTGGTGCACTGTTTTGAATGAATATGGTCTTGTTTAATAGGGTATATATCCGGATTGGTGAAACTTCAAATTTGGGAAAAGAATTTTATTGGCAAACTAATGAAATTTGTGAATGAACACATGCGTGCATGGAAATCGACCAATATCCCTAATACTTTAATCGATTTTTCGATAACTCCTTATGGATGTGTATAGTTTTTTAACGTTTAATCTATTAAGGAAGATCCTTGGGTGATCTCATATACTTTTCTGCGAAGTGCAACTTAAATAAAGACTTACCAGCTCAACAAGTTATAACTTGACAAATAAATGTACAATGCTTCAAATAGTCGTATAAAGGTCAGAACAGATAAACAAACTTGCTGTAAATATTAGTAAAAAATAATGTAAAATAAATAAATGTTACTGAATTGTTGCGGCTGATACTTGATGTAAATCCATAATGATGAACACAAAAACGAAAATTATATTTCGAGATTTACACTTTATTTTATAAACGACACGTGTTTCGGCATACAATGCCTTTATCAAGTTTCACAAAATACTAAAACTATTATTCTAACTAACACCATTATATATACATATTACTTAACTAAACTACTTATACAGAGCCATTAAACAGATTTAAAAGTGGGGATGGATTAATCTTAATCTTAATCCATAAATAAATGTTTACATTCAATGTTTTTCTTGTATTGTGTGTTGTTACAGGGTTTAGCAGTGAAAGAGGATGGTTTAAGAGCGTACTATAAACGAACTCCTTTTTAATACTTTTCCATCTAGTAAAAACTTTTAATTTAATAATCCGGTTTTACTACCAGGTCCATTAGGTTTTCTATTACATGAACAGGAATTGCAATAAATTTTTTTATTATGACGCTATAGTCCATAAAAACACCTATTTTCCTCTATCTCAAATCTCAAGGTCATTGAATTGGCCTGTTTATGTTGAAGGGCCGCAAGCGCTAACTCACCTCAATTTCCCCCTCCAAACAAAAATCGACCTGTTTTTTCTTATTGCAATAGATTTGAAAATAACCAAGATATTCAAGGTGTCTCGTTTGAGATGAAATACCCTGTATAAATTAACGTGTTTTCTCTTCTTATTCTTTTAGAGATATTTTACGTGTTTTCTTGAGTGGCTACTATTCAAATGAAAGCCCTGTATACAATTTTCACTTTCGCCATACTTGAGCTGACCCTTGGAAAGCAACACCCTCAATGAAATCTCAAGGTTTACTACAATCTTCAATGACAAAAAAAATATTAAAATTTGATGATTAATAGAGTTGAACATCACAAATACTTGGGAATTAATTTTGATTTTAACCTTAAGTGGGATAAACATATTAATTACATTATTAATAAAACTAAGTACTTGGTTTTTGTGTTCTACAAATTATCTAAAATAATGACAGCTGATATAATAAAATATAATAATATATATAAATAAAATAATTTATTACGCATTTTTCCATAGTATTATTTCTTATGGTAATATTGCTTGGGGAGGAGCGTATTCCAATAGTATATTTCATCTGCAAGTGCTTCAAAATAGATTACTTAAAATCTTGAACAAAAATTCTAATTATACAAGCAAAAATCCAGTAAATCTTGTACAATTATTTGCTCTTGAATCGTTATGTTATCATTATAACACACTTAAAACTGAGTTTTTAACAACCACTAGTGTTACTAGAAATAAAGCTATTCAACTACCTAAAATAAATAAACGAATTTTTACTAAATACAGCTATAGCAATGCAATAAAAATATTTAATATATTACCAAATGAATATAAATGTATGGTGAACTGTGACAAAGCATACAAAAAGAAATTGGCTCAATAGATAATTAATAATATAAAATGAAGCTATTATATCACTAAATGCTTATAATAATTATTAATGCAATATACACTGTGATAGCTAAAATATTTACTGATTTGTGATATATGTTACATGATTATTTTTGTATTATATAAGTTTAGTTTTAAGGTTTAATCTTAAGTGTACCAGGCACGTACAGGGATTCCTATCCCTCTGTGGGTTTATTTAATGATAATTTTTCATTGTAAACTGTATACTGGTTTCAATAAATAATAACAAATGTGTTTTTTTTAATTTTGTAATGCATTTGTACTGATAAGCTAAGTCGATTTTTTTTTTGCAGTGACGAATTCTTGTGCGGGAGTATTAAAATGGGTGCGCGTAAGTATACCTCAGTACCGGGTGCCGGGGGAAAGTGCGGTACTTCGTTGTGATTTCGAACTTGGCAACGACACCCTGTATTCCTTGAAGTGGTACAAGGATCACGAGGAATTCTATCGGTACGTCCCCAAGGCACGGCCGAAAACCAACTGGTATGATGTTGAAGGCGTGGAGATTGATGTAAGTACTAACATATCTTTATACAAATTTGTCTCTTAAACGAAGTGTAGGTATAAATTGTCTTCTAAACGTTGTTTGTGGCATATTCGTGATTACTTTTATGTTTTTTTGGGGAATAACACCACAATCGAAATAAAACGACGTATATTGAAGGAAAACCAAACGTTTGAAAGTCTATTCTGTCTTCGTTGTCAATGGCTTTATATTTATTGATGTAGATTGCAAAATGAAAATTTGATTTATGAGATTTAAAATTGACATTAGAAAATTTGTTGTTTTTAGATATACAGGTAGCACAAAAAATTCTAAAGATAATTAATTATAGTTAACAAGCTTTCAAATTAGAAAAATTTGAAAGAGTTGTCTTTAGTATTTATAAGTGGCGTCCCTAGGTACGACTTTGTTATAAGATAGCGCATTCGCCAAAAATGCGATCAAAGAATTCTATTGTTTCAGTGATCCCATTAACGTCATAAGGGAAAACCTAGGAAAAACCTTATGAACTATCCCGATATTGGGTTGTTCAAAAGGAGGTTACCATTAATAATTCTTCCTTAATTGTCGGTAACCAGAAACGATCAAATTCTTCTTCAATCAAAAGAATTAAGGCAGACGCTTTTATTTTTCCTTTTGTGTTATGTTGTTCTTTGTGAAGTATAGTTGAATTGTCAAATTGTATTTTATGGCCTAGTTCCAAGCATGTTTACAAATTTTTGATTTTTCAAATTGTCGTTTCTTTATGTAATTTTTGTGTTCATTTATTCGTACGTTTAATGGTCTCGATGTTTCTCCAATATAAAATTTATTGCATTTGCAAGGAATCTTATATATGCAGTTGTTTGAGTTCTGGGTTTTGTTTGTTGGTTTTGTTTTCGATTTTAAAGATTTCAGTGTATTTCTTGTTTGGAATGCTGTTTTAACATTAAATCTGTTGCCCACTCTTTTCAATCTTTCTGACAGACTTGAGTAGTAGTAGTGTTAAGAGAAGTTGTGGGTTGATTCGGAAGGTTTGTTTTCTGTTCAAGTCTGTTTAATTCTTTGTTGATAAATTTTGTGGGGTAATTGTTTCCAGTGAGAACATTCTTTATAATAATTTTTTCTTTGTTGAATTTATTATCATCAGAACAGATGATCTTTGCACAGGCCCCTCTTCTCCACTGGGCACTATGGGCACGTGCCCAGGGCCCCGCGATCGAATGGGGCCCCCTAGTTCCTGCCAAATTACCAAATGATAACCGATATTTAGGTATTACCGAATTTGATCCATTTCTTGCAGATCACTTTAAAAAATATGGGAATCCTGGA
Organism: Octodonta nipae; assembly: GCA_034190945.1. Taxonomy (NCBI): domain Eukaryota; kingdom Metazoa; phylum Arthropoda; class Insecta; order Coleoptera; family Chrysomelidae; genus Octodonta; species Octodonta nipae. Next base: position 188,945,980 of record CM067217.1, read on the forward strand.
AAGGGTAACATTTCTTATTTATCAGCAAATATCTGTAATGAGTTTATTGAAGTAATGGGAAAACAGGTTCTAAAAAAAATTATAAATGAAGTTAAATCAGCAAAATATTTTTCCATTAGCGTTGACAGTACGCCCGATCTGTCTCATATTGACCAACTAACTTTCATCATTCGATACGTAAAAGACTGTGTTCCTGTTGAAAGGTTTTTGAAATTTATACCTATTAAAGAGCATAATTCTAAGTATTTAGCGGAGACCATCTTAAATTTTTTAGAGATACATGATATTCCCATAAAAGATTGCAGAGGACAAAGCTACGACAATGCTTCAAATATGTCGGAAAAGTATAGTGGTCTACAAACAAGAATCAAGGAAAAATGTGAATTTGCCACCTTTATACCATCTGCGGGACATTCACTAAACTTGCTAGGTGTCCATGCTGCTGGGTGTGTAACGGAGGCATCACAGTTTTCTGAAGTAGTTCAGAAAGTGTACATCTTTTTTTCGGGCTCTACCCACAGACGGAATATTTTAACAGAACATTTAGGTTCAAAAAAAGTTGTTAAAAGTCTTTCACAAACCAGATGGTCAGCCCGAGCTGATGCAGTAAGCGCTTTGCATGGGGGTTATAAACGAATAATAGAAGCTTTAATCACCATCGCAAACGATACTGAACAGGCACGAGAAACTAGAGACGAAGCCCTTAGTCTATCTAGAAAAATGGGAAATATAGAATTTATTATACTGACGGAAATCTGGAGCTGTATATTGGAAAGAATAGACAAAACAAGTAATTATCTTCAGAAATAAACAATAACACTGGACGTTGCAACCAATTTGTTCACTTCACTTTATGATTTTATTACTAACCTCAGGGATAAATTTGATAACTTCGAATCATCTGCCAAAGAAAAGAACTCAGAATCTGACTACAAGGATTTATCTCAAAGAACAAGACGTAGAAGCTCTCGGCAGAGTTTTTTTGATGGCTCTGAGCCATCAGTCCAATTGAATGGAAAAGAGCGATTCAACGTAAAAACCTTTCTCCCAATAATCGATACCTTGAGTGTTCATCTAAAACAGCGACTAAGTTCATATGAGACCGTTAGTCAACGTTTTAGTTTATTTTTTCACTTAAAAACTCTGAATTCCGAAGAGATACGACAAGGATGCAAAGAATTTTCTGAAATCTATCACGAAGATGTAAATGAAAAAGAGTTAGAAATAGAATGTCAACATTTAAAAGAATACTTAAAAATGTTCAGAGTGAAAATGAATCACCTAACAGTGTACAGGAAGTATATAATCTATTAAAGCAAAACAAAATTGAAGACACATTTCCTAACGTAGAAATTGCATTGAGAATATTTTTAAGCATGATGATAACTAACTGCAGCGGAGAACGATCCTTCTCCAAATTGAAACGAATGAAAAAGGAATTAAGAAGTACAATGCTTCAAGAGAGATTAACTAGTTTGTCGCTGATGTCCATAGAATGTGATATTCTCAATACCATAGATTTTGAAGAAGTGATTAACGATTTTGCTCATCTTAAATCTAGAAGGGTACCTTTGCAATCAACATAGAATTAATCTAAGGATTTTATGCTAAGCGAGTTACTTTTGTAGATTATTTTTTATATATCCTATTTTTTTATAGTTAGTAACTAAATAAAAATAAATTTAGAACCTTGTTTGTCTATTTTCTTTATATATTATAACTAAATAGTGTTTTCTCAAGGTCATAGGGGCCCCATGATCCTAATGTGCCCAGGGCCTCAAATAGTTTAAAGACGGCCCTGTTGCACTATCATATAATGACTTAATGACACCTTTCTTTACTGTATTCGGATTATTTCAATTGAAATATAGGTATCTGTTTGTATGAGTTGGTTTTCTATAAACTTCTGTTTCGAATGAAGATTCTGTCTTTGTTATTAATATGTAGGTATAAAATCACAAATGAAATAAAAACTTCTGTCGACACAATTTTATCCTGTTAATGAAATTGACCAGACTTGAATCTGGAAACGCTGTAAATTGTAAGGGACTTCAAGAAAGAATATTGGTAGTAATGCTAGTTTGTTTAACATACAGCTGAAATTATTTTGCTTGTTCATTGGGGTTTTCTCTGCTCAATTTTTTTTTCTGTAACAGATAAGTATTTAAAATCGTATTTGGAGCACAAAGTGTAAGGCAATTTCGTAAAATTGCCCGGATTACTGGCTGTCGTTACAGAAATTCTTCCTCACAGTTATTCTGAGAGAAAGATATGGCTTAAAATGATCAACCAGTATTCCTGTATAGAGTGTGAGTGTTTTTAGAGGGTCAGTAATGAGGATCTCGGAAACTAGCGGAGATAGAGCAATGGTTAAATTGGGAAAGATTTGCAGTTTTACTGGCCCAATTTAATGAGACTTTCGGATTTTTGTAAAAAGTCATGGCTTACTAGATATTTTGAAAAAACTAAATTCTGTCGATTTAGTCAAATCTCTCTAGCTCCTTTGTTTTTCATTTTATAAAAAAGTGTAAATATCAAAATTGAAGGAAATTGTATCCCGAATATGATTGTAATGTCATCGTTGCGTAACAGCTCTCGTTTTCGATATATGACACAAACTTATCTTTTTTTTTAAAAGAAACCATAGTTGACTATGACCCCAAAAAATCGGGCATTTTTAGAGCTTTTCAACAATATAATACTTCATATTCATAAAATTAACCGAGTTATGGATGCTTTTTTCTCTTATTTTCACTTTTAATGTAGGTAGCCATGAAAAATATTGTTTTCACTTTGACGTTTCCTCATTTGAGAGTAATTCCATTAGTAGTGCTGAACTGAGAGTTGATATTGACAAGTTTTCGTGATAAAATCGAATATTGTAACGATGAAGAACTGAGTATGGTAAAATGTTATATCATATGCCGTAAAAATTCAGTTCGTGCAGCTGAGGAATACTTTCATTAGATATTTTAATCGTCGTCAACCTGCTCTATGTACATTTAAGAGGCTTTACTATAGTTTACGCATATATGGATCGTTTACTAAACCACCAAAGGAATGTAATCAAATCAACGAAGCAGCACAAATAAATGTTTTGGCAACGGTAAATCAAAATCCATCTACATCAACTCGTGAGATTGCGACAGAAGCTGGCACATCCCTGTACAAACTTTCAGTTTCTCAAACTTTGCATGCTGGTGACGAACATCGACGTATTTTGTTTTGTACATGGTTTAGAGACATATGCCTTGACAATCCACAGTTTCCATGAAAGGTGTTATGATCAGATCAAATTAGATTTACTAACTGCGGTATGTTTAATAGACACAATGAGCATATCTGGGGTAAAGAAAACCCTTTTCATGTAGAACAAAGACGTCCCCAGATAAAAGTTGGTTTTAATGTTTTTACTATTCCAGGGCCTTTTATCTATGACGAATACACTACACTTTTCAAGACATGTTGCAAAATTTGAATTTGGGAACTCGTTTAGAAATTGAGTGGTTCCAACATGATGGAGTACCTGCTCATAACTCGTTATTAGTAAGACAACACTTAGATAATATCTATCCAAACTCTTGGATAGGAAGAAATTGCCCACGCGATGGCCACCCCGGTTTCCGGATTTGGCAGTTATAGACTTCTATTTATGGGGTGCTCTAAAAAACAAAGTATACAAAAGAAAGTATGAGACAGTTGGTGACATAAGGGAGGCGGTATTACAAGCAACTTCAATTGCTTGTGATAGGTGATTGGACTTCCATCGTCTTATCATCAGGTGAATGATACGAAATTCCTATCATTCACCTGATGACGATAGCAGATACGCTGCTATTGAAACGTTGTGAGATCAACTACTTCAAGACTATGGACGTCCAAGGAAACTTCGAGGAAAGATAAACAATAGATAAAAAATCAAAAAATCGGTTACCTAAAAGACAATTTTATAATGAACAAAAATGACCTGAATGTTTATTGTCGTATCTCTAATAGTTCAAAAGTTATATAAGATTTTAGATAAACAAATTGATCAGCAGCTGCAACTTTTGTTCTACGTATTTTTTCAAAATCCAATAAAAAATCGAAATAATTTTTTTTCATATTTTAATGCACATTTTTGTAATTTTTATTACTTTCAGGAAAAAAATAAAAAAAGTTGACAATTTGTTTATAACAAATTGTTAACATGGTAAACAATGTAATTGTTAATAGAAAAATTTTTTTTTGGAAATTTAAAGAGAATTGTCAATTATGATTTTTAAGAAAAAAAAGATTTCTTAACTAATTATTTAAACAATAGTTATATGGAATAAAAAGTTTATAAACAATTGAAAATTATTATTAAGAAATTTTTTTTAAAAAATCATGATTGACAATTCTTTATAATGTTGCAAAAACTTTTTTTTAAATATTGAAATAGTCCATTTGTTTATAAATTTGTTATAAACATATGTGTATAAATTTTTTTTAGTGAATAAATGCCTCTTATTGGCATAAAAACGATCAGCTTATGATAAATTGAAAAAAAAATTACAACAATACGGCGACTTTTCATTATTTGTTAATTAAAAAAATATATTATAAACATACTATTGAACTTTTCTAAACTTTCATTACGTATTCTTTTTTATTGTGTAAATTGAAAGGACTCCACGAAAGGAAATAATTTTAGAACAATTATTGCAATTTTTATTTAGTTTTTAATGATCAGAGAAATCCCGTAAAATGTTGTTAATTAACAATTGTCTAGTTTATTGGAAAATTTAATTTAACGAAAAATTCCAACGGGAATTAGTTCTTTGAAGTGTTTAGATGATATCATAATTTATTTCGATTTTTTAATTTACTCTAAGTACCCGACATAAATTTTTTATTATAACTTAGGGACTTGCTACAGCATGCGCGCTACCTAAGAATGGCGCGCGGACGGCAATTTTCAACGTTAAATTAAAATTATTAATAATGGAGGTACAGTTTCGGTGATCCGAAGTTATTTGTAGGAAATTTCCTCCTCTTTAAGGATCTTTTTTCCAAAATCCAAAAAAAAATATTTGTTTACGAATAACAAGCGAAAAACCAAGCACTACTTTTTCAACATCTTTAATTGTTTATAACTTTTGAAATTTTTAATGTGCTAATACACTTTTCATGGACAGTTATCTAGACATGATTCCCTATCGAATGAGCCATAACACATATTTTTAGCATTAGTATGTCGATTTAACACCATTTTAAACTCCTCGTCCAGACTATTACTTTCATTGCTCAAGCTTCTAATGAAGGCCATGCGCTACCATCATGATAGAACAAGTGAACCTCTTTTAGTTTTCGTTTGAACCAAAGTTCTCTAGTCAAGGCTCCCTTCAAGTATTTATTCTAAGAGCTGGTAAAAATCATCCAACAAGATATTTAAATAGTTGATGGTTTTCTTAAGCGTCTCTAATGTCAGGAAATGGGAATGTTTAACTCTTTTTGTGGTGATGAATTTGAAATTCAAACAACGAGTTTTCAGACCAACCTTGATAATAAATGATTTGAGTTAACTATTTCTATATTTATTATAAACTAGAACAAAAATGTGTTATTGTTTCCTACTAGCACCAACAAAATTGAACAAAAATATCTAGAGTTTAAACTAATGTTAAATTAAATTGTTAAAACAGTATCTTTAACCAGTTTCTGGCAAAAATAATTTGGTCAAGTGCGAGTTGGACTCGCATACTTAGGGTTCCGTACCACCTTCAAAATTCGAATATTCCAGTTTCAGACAAGCAGGGAATGAGTGCATTTTCTTATATTTACCCTTATATCTTTTAAAGGAAGTGTTTTAAATTTATAAACATATACACTTTGATTTTCCACACATAGACTTTTTATTTTATCTGCTTTAGGATTCGCTTGATTTTTATCACAATACATATGTATTTAATTTTCTAATTTGGCCCCCAAAAAGTAACATTAGACTTTTATTTGACTAATGAACTTTCAGAGATGCCTTTTATAATCTACTCTCTGAGTATTGAAGCTCTGTAGATTGGAAGAAACACGGCAAAATAGGTCAAAGTTTAAATTATAAATTATTAAATCTCTTATTCAAATTATTTGAAAATATAAATAAAATATATTTTTCAAATTTTAAATAGTGTACTTTCTAAAGTGGGAATTAAATCGATGTTTAATATTTTTGTTAATATCTTTTATACAAATGATTTAAAAATATGATATATTTGTAATTCACATAATGAGCCTTTTATCTGATATATTACATGATGCGTTTGAAAATTGAATCTTTATTTTCCATTTAATTGTATAATTTGTACCTAAAATTACTATGGGGGTTTTTTAATAACTTATTTTCCGTCTAATTTTATTATTTGGAGGCCAAATAATAGAATTAGGGATTTTTTTCATATTTTTCCTTAAAACAAAAAAATGGGGTCTTAAAATTTGGGGAATAACGGGGAGAATGGGTAATTTTTTTAAATATTTTTTAATATATTTTAAAATATTCATTTTAAAAAAATTAAAACAATATATTTGTATTCGTCATAATGAGCCCTGGGATTTGATATATTACATGACCCGTTAGAAACAATTATAATTTTTTATTTTCTATTTAATTCTATAATTTGCCCCCTAAAATGAATATTAGGGGTTTCTTCTTATTTTTCTAGTAAAGTTCAAGTGAGGGACTATACTTCCAGTTTTTCAAAATTTTTCAGCTTATGGTTTCGGAGATAAGGGGGGAATCGGTAAAATTTTTTATATTTTTGTTAATATCTTTTAATTAATTTATTTTATAAATATGGAAAAAATATATTTGTTTTTTTCATCATGAACCCTTTTTTTTGATATATAACATGCTGGGTTAGAAACAATTTTAATTTTATATTTTCTATTTAATTCTATAATTTGCCCCCCAAAAAAATATTAGGGGTTTTTCCTTATTTTTCCAGTAAAGTTCAGGTGACTCGACTATATCTCCATTATTTTTTCAAAATTTTTCAGCTTATGGTTTCGGAGATAGGGGGGGATGGGTAAAATTTTTTATATTTTTGTTAGTATCTTTTAATTAATTTATTTTAAAAATATGAAAAAAATATATTTGTGTTCGTCATAATGAGCCTTTTCATTTGATATATAACATGGTGGGTGAGAAACAATTTTAATTTTAATTTTCTATTTAATTCTATAATTTGTCCCCCCCCCAAATAAATATTAGGGGTTTCTCCTTACTTTTCCAGTAAAGTTCAGGTGAGGGTTTATACCTCCATTTTTTTTCAAAATTTTCCAGCTTATGATTTCGGAGATAAGGCGGGGGGAATGAGTACATTTTTTATATATTTTTTTTATTTATTTTAAAAATATGAAAAAAATGTATTTGTTTTCGTTGTAATGAGCCCTTTCCTTTGATATACAACATGATGGGTTAGAAACAATTTTAATTTTATATTTTCCATTTCATTCTGTAATTGGCCAAAATTAAAAGTAGAGGTGTCTCCTTATTTTTCCAGTAAACTTCAGGTCAGAACCTATAAATCTATTTTTTTTCAAAACTTTACGTTTTATAGTTTCGGAGATAAGGGGGGGGGGGAATGTGTATATTTTGGTATATTTTCTTCAATATCTTTTTAAATAATATTTTTTTTAAATATGAAAAAAATATATTTGTGTTCCTCTGAATGAGACCTTTTATTTGATATAATACATGATGCGTTTGAAATTTTTTGTATTTTTAAATTTTTATTTAATTCTATAATTTGCCCCCCAAACATAATATTAATGGTTTCTCCTTAATTTTTCTGTAAAGTTGGGGCAACGCTCTATATTTTCCATTTTTTTCAAAATTTTAGGCTCAGTAGTTTCGAATCGGTTGACTTTTTAGTTTTTCCCCCAGAAGTACCCCTAAAATCAAATTTTTTTCTTTTACGATATGTACTCCTGATCGGGTCACCAAACTATACATTGGTGCCAAATTTCAACCTCTTCCGTCCAGTAGTTTAGGAGAAAATGGCTGTGATGTGACAGAGGCAGAAATCCTTAGTGATATTATAAGGGTATCCGTATATTGTATATATGGAACCCTAAAAACGTTGGGACATACAAACTGATCTGATAAGTCACACCCTGAACACTGTAGTCTGGAATAGCTTAAAATCCCTGTTCTGAATCTTGCTAAGCAAATCATAAAAAAAACAATCCCCACGTTCATTACAAAAAGTTTTCAAACACAATCGATATCAGTTCGCTTGTAATATTTATTTATTACTCTAATTCACAAACTGATAAACATAAATGAACATGGAAAGATCTTATCCAAACGCCAGTGAACAGCAAAGTATAAGCAGTCGACTGTGAAGATAAGGGAAATCAGTAACTCTCTGTGACTTAATTACTTACGCCACTTTGAAGTTGCCGTAGTGGAAATAAAAAAAAATGGGAGATTATGCTAACTAGTGATTTATCCGAGTGTATTAAAAGGAGTTGAAATAGAAATGAAATTACTGAAAAAGTAGTTTCTGTTTTATAGCATCATAAAAGTTAAGTTTCCAACTTAACATTTAATTTAAAACTAATTAAAAACTTTAAAAATGTGTTATGAGGGTATCGTGAAGAATGTCTGGTAGGTAATTATTTCGCATTTGCTGTATTTTATTTCTTTTGTATAATAATTTAGTCAAGTGCGAGTTGGACTCGCATGCTTAGGGTTCCGTTCCACCTTCAAGATTCGCATATTCCAGTTTCAGACAAGCAGGGAATGACTGCATTTTCTGATATTTACCCTAATATCTTTTAAAGGAAGCGTTTTAAATTTATAAAAAATATACACTTTGATTTTCCACACATAGACTTTTTATTTTATCTGATTTAGGATTCGCTTGATTTTTATCAGAATACATATGTAATTAATTTTCTAATTTGGCCCCCAAAAAGTAACATTAGAGTTTTATTTTACTAATAAACTTTCAGAGATGCCCTTTATATTCAACTGTCTGTGTTTTGAGGCTCTGTAGAATGGAAGGAAAAAGGCAAAATAGGACAAAATTTAAATTATAAATTATTAAATCTGTTATTCAAATTATTTAAAAATATTAATAAAATATATTTTTCAAAATTTAAATAGTGTAGTTTCTAAAGTGGGGATTAAGTGGATGTTTAATATTTTTGTTAATATCTGTTATAAAAATGATTTAAAAATATGATATATTTATAATCCACATAATGAATCTTTTATCTGATATATTACATGAAGCGTTTGAAAATTGAATCTTTATTTTCCATTGAATTATATAATTTGTCCCTAAAATGACTATGGGGGTTTTCTAATAATTTATTTTCCATTTAATTCTATTATTTGGGGACCAAATAATAGAATTAGGGATTTTTTTCATATTTTTCCTATAAACAAAAAAAAGAGGTCTTAGAGCTTGGGGAATCACGGGGAGAATGGGTAATATTTTTGAAACATTTTTTTAATATATTTTAACATATTCATTTTAAACAAATTAAAAAAATATGTTCGTATTCGTCACAATGAGCCCTGTGATTTGATATACTACATGACCCGTTAGAAACAATTATAATTTTTTATTTTCCATTTAATTCTATATTTGCCCCCCCCCCCAAATGAATATTAGGGGTTTCTCCTTATTTTTCCAGTAAAGCTCAGGTGAGGGGCTATACTTCCAGTTTTTCAAAAATTTTCAGCTTATGGTTTTGGAGATAGGGGGGGAATGTGTAAAGTTTTTTATATTTTTGTTAATATCTTTTAATTTGATATATAACATGATGGGTGGAGTTGAATTACATTTATACAGGGTGGATAAATTTTCTTTATATTGTTAGGGACGTAAGTATTTGCGTATACAATGTAAAATATGAGTAAAATATTCATACAGGGTAGATAAAAAAATATATGTGATGTAAGCAGTTAAAAAATTTAAATTTTCTGGAGCTATTATTATAGTTATAAAACAGGTTGAAAAAAATGTTAGAAGCAGCTGTTTATGCAAATTGGATGAAGTATAAGATGGAGTGGAATTATAGTTTATTGGGCGGTTAAAAAATTGTTTTATATCCACAAGTAGTTAAAAAGTTCACAAGTTATAGAATTTTATAGAATGTTTGAAATATGTATAATTACAGCAATACAGCTGGGTTTAAAAAATATTATAAAGGAATGTCATGATCTACTAGTTGTTTCATATACCGGATAGATGAAATATAGGGTGGACTAGAATTCTAAGTATACAGTGTAGTGTAAAAATGTTATATTGGTTGGCCCATACGTATTTGCATATACAAGGTTGTTGAAATATAGCGTGGAGTAGAATAATAATTGAACAATGTGGGTAAGAAAAATTAGAAAATATAAGGTAGAGCATGTACAGTTGCATGTATGAAGTACCTGAAATATGGGCCGAAGTCAAGTCATCTTTAGACAGTGTGATTTAAACAAGATTAGAAAAAGTTGTTGCAAATGAAGGATGGTTTAAATGAAGTCTGTTGAGAAATTATATTTTATACTCTGTTTAAAAAAATATGAGGAAAGATTGTAAAACATACTAAGGAGTACAGATAAACCGCAATGAAAATCGACTCATCATTTTCTTACCCTCAATGAGGACAATTATAAGCTGGTGACAAAAGTGTTCTCTTAATTAAAACAAATAACTCTTAAAAGCATGTAATTATCATGCCGTGTAGCTTGAACTGTTATAATAAACGATAAATTATTTCTACTCAAGTGGAAATATGGTATAAGAATATTAAGGTACTTAAATATTTCATTTTGATGACAGGAAATTACAATTTATTGGCATTAACCAGAATATATTTACGACTCACTAACTTTCAGAGAATGTGCGCTACTTATAATCTGCTATGGTTTTATTAGTAAATCTTTTTTCAATTTGATTTTTACGACAAATATTTACGGAATAAAAGCACTTAGACTAAATTTGTTGAATAACTTGATGATATAACAATTCTCTGTGGATTATGTTCAGTTATATTGTCCTGCAATTTTAATACAAAATAAAAATGATAATTCTTTGGTACATTAAAGTTGGATGATAGAATGTCTGAATAGCATTTGCAATTAACGAGCATTTTTTGGTAAAAAGCTATACATTCAAAAGACTGATAGACGAAGAAATCAAACATAAAATTGAAAATTTTAGAATTATTTGAAATAAGAAACACTGACTGAAGAAGAAAAATATCTCCCCTGGCAAATATGGTACGGTATCTTTGAGTACCGTTGTTGAGGATATAGTGGAGCTTTTGATTATTACGTTTCTGATTCTCAAGTCGAAAGAAAAGTGGATGAGGTTTTTCTTCTTCCAAATTTAAAATCAGCATTGAGAAATGAGGTCTTAGTGATGCAATTTGTATATTTTCACACATATATACTCTATATAGAGGGTGTATATAGCTTGGGTGCCCACATTTTAGATAGAAATAGTAGTAGAATAAAATACAAAATCTTATAGCACTATAGGCCTATAGCCCTTAATAAACAAGAAAAAAATCTTGGGCGTACAACTCGACAATCTGAACAACCCCTGAATACACCAAATCTGTCAGAAATAGACCAAATTCTTCAAATTTAACGAAATGCATCAAATGCATAAAGAATTGTTCGAGAGGACATTCAATTGTGGGAAGCGCAACTGATGAAGGTTCCCGACCAGAAACAATATATATATTATATTTATATATAATATATATTGTCTTGCGTACAAAGGAATGACACCTCGAAGAGAGTATTCAATATCTCTGACAGGTGAAGTAACCTGAAAAATTTTATCGTGACATTCTGTCCTAGGAGTTAAGGGAGAACAGCAATTACATGGAACGGCTCCAGATTCGGAACCTCTGTGTACTGATTCTCTTGAAAATCCTAGATGTCGGTCTTACATCTCGCGTCTTCAAATTTAACGAAATGCATTAAATGCATAAAGAAGTGTTCGAGAGGACATTCAATTGTGGGAAGCGCAACTGATGAAGATTCCCGACCAGAAACAATATATATTATATTTATATATAATATATATTGTCTTGCGTACAAAGGAATGATACCTCGAAGAGAGTACTCTGTCAGTTTTTGAAAAAACCTACCACAGCTTTCACACATATCATATCCAAACAGGACACTCTATCAACTTCGAAGACAATAGGACTATCATAGCCCTCAATTCCCTTACGTCTTCCACTATTAGCGAAACTATAGAAATAGAGAAACGACTCCTCGGTCTAAACCAATGCGATGATAGCACCCGCCTTCATACAGCATGGAGCCTCGTCATTGAATTACTAAAATAACACAGATGCACTCACTAAAACACAACCAATCACCCCATCATAAAGTGACAACCCCTTCCTATCGTTCGACAACTATAAATAAAAGAAGGAGAGCAGATGCACACTCAGTTAAGTCATCTACTGACATATGGGGAGTAGACAAATTGAGACACGGAGTTCGATCTAGACTCTGAAGTGTTTTTCAATTAGTCATTTAGTGAGTCTTAAGGAGTAGGGTGATTGTGGTTCGACCTAGAACGCAATTTATCTTTTTTTTTTATTTTGTCTCTCGAAAATGGCTCCTACCCAGGAGTCGAACCGTCGAGTATTTCATAAATTTAGACGCTCTTTTCAACCGTCACCTAGCCGAGTCCATAATGATGACTGCGCAAGTGGTCATCATTGGCGTCTACGGAGAATGTTTTCCAACTCATTAAAACATATATCAAGGTTCTTATTCGAAAATCGCTGCTTATGTGTGATCTTTCTATCCTTAAATTTTCCAAAACCTACAACGTTTTTCCAAATATTTTCAAAATAAAACATCATACCTCTTCATGCCCAGTTTCCAGTATTCCTAACAGAACAAGTTTTGCCCTGTTACGAAATTCCATTCATTCAATCAGACATCAACTTGACCAAACCAACTGAAATTTATAACACTGTTATTGGTCTTTACTTACCTTCAACCCTCATCCAATTCTATGGAATACGTTTAATCGTATTTCTAGCGATAAAGCTGAACGCTTGGCACAAAAGAAAACAGTCAATGGAAAACATAAACTTACTACAAAATAAATAACCACTGTCACCCCACTCACTCAGACGATCGTCCACAACTTATTTGACTTTCCTTTAGACTTTACCAGTTTACTCGTTTTATCTAAAGTTTTCGATTTCAAAGTGACGCCAAAAATATCCTGACGGAAAGAATCATTTCTAAAGTGAAAGAAGCTATAGCTGAACTATGAACTATCTGATATTGAGGCTGAAAGCTCTAGTCAAATAACGTAACACAAAACTCAATAAATTGCATTAAAATTGCTTGCGAATGAAACAAATTTTATATTGGAGAAACCTATAGACCTATAAATTTTCGAATAAACGAACACAAAAATTATGTAACGACACGAAAATTTGAAAAGTGAAAAATGTGTGAACATGCGTGGAACCTTGGTGATAATATACAATTTCAAAATTCAATCATATTATACAAAGAAGAACACTACACAAAAAGAATGCTGAAATAGTCTGCTTTATTTTTATTAAATAAAAACCATTGTATAGCTATATCATTATATGGGGATGGTTTATAAAGTTCCTAGGTTTTCCCTTGCTACTTTAAAGAGATCTCTGCAACATCAGAATTTCTTTGGTCTCTTTTTTGGAGAATCTTATAACAAATTCGTACCATGAACGCCACATTCAATTCTAAAGATAACTCTTTCAAATACTTCCAGTTGGAAGAAGCTTTATTATTTCACATTATCTTTAGAACTTTTAGTGCTACCGTGTATATATCAAATTTGCAGTAAATTCCCTTAGAGAGACTAGTTTGATTTGTCAAATATTAATGCCAAATTGTGATTTACGAAAGTTGTCAATACGAGTTCTTTTTATTTTTAACCGACTTCCAAAAAGGAGGAGGTTATTAATTCGTCGCGTATTTTTTTTTCGCTTTTTTTTTGTATGTATGTTACCTGATTTCTTCTCCTGTGGTGCACCGTTTTGAATGAATATGGCCTTGTTAAATAGAGTATATATCCGGATTGGTGAAACTTTAAATTTTGGAAAAGAATTCTATTGGTAAAGCGATAAAATTTGTGAAAGAACACATGCGTGCATGAAAATCGATCAATATCCTTAATATTTTAGTCGATTTTTCGATAACTCCTTATGGATGTGTATAGTTTTTTAACGTTTAATCTATTTAGGAAGATCCGTAGGTGAGCTCATATAATTTTCTGCGACGTGCAAGTTGCAGTTTTGCAGAAAATCGCCGAAAATTCCAAACTTCTTATAAAAAATTTCATCGAAATGACATAACGAATATTTCCTCATTAATATTTTAATTCCAACGTAATAGTGCAGTAATTTTAGGCACGGGAAGTTTTAAATGCGAACTTGAAAATTTTCTATGTACATCTCAAGCATATAGGTAGCAAAGCATAGTACTCGTATATCCTGCTCCTTAATGAGTACCAAGCTCGTTTTGTTTGTATACCAGGCAAATACCTATATAAATGCAAATTTTTCCATTTTGCAAAAACGGTGCTTTTGGTTGTCACATTCTCCCGACCTAATAGAAAATTCAGTGACAATACATGTATCAAACTTTAAACTGCTATTTGGTGCGTTTATAGACAGGGTGTTTAATTATAGCAAACAAAATCACATAGTAAAGTCATAGAAGGAGTTGCATTTATTTGAAGATTGAAATATAGGACGGACTAGCTGTATATACAGGATGGTTGGAATATAGGCTGGACTGGACGTTTGGTGGTATAAAAAATGATAAAATGTGAAATTAAAATATATATGGTGATTAAAACTGTTATTAGATGTGAACATAAGCAAATTATATACAGGATGGTTGAAATATATGCTGGAATTGAATTATATTTATACAGTCTGATTAAAAAAATATTTCTTTTATAACCCATAAGAAGTTGCATAAACTGTGGAGAGGAATTAATGTTACACAGGGCGATAATATAAAATGTTAAAAATGAAATAATTTATGGGGCAGCCCACAAGGAGTTATATACTATGATTGAAATATTTGATTTGATTTGACTCCGTAAATATCGGATGGATTCTACTCCGTCCTATAGTTTACAGAAGGCGCTAACAAGTTTATGCTTGTCCGTGGGCAGTCGTATGTACAGGATGGTTGGTACATAGGTTGGAGTGAAATTATCTATAGTTATACAGGGTTGTCAAAAAAAGTTGAAAAAAAGGATACATGGTTTAGTGCATAAGACAGAAATATATTTCGTGCTTATTAAGTCAACGCATACTAGTACATTTTTTTCGTAAAGATTTACCTGTCAATTTAAATGAGAAAGTATCATTGTGTAATGTAAAGGCTTTCGATGTTACCTGGTTCTGTCTATTAAGGTTATACATACAAAATAAAAAATAAATAATGAAAACTACTTGAGTTTAAAAAAACTAAAAAGCTGAAAATAAAACTATTAAAAAAAATATATTACCGACTTCTACCTATAACTAAAAAGCTAAAAATAATTATAACAAAATAAGAGTCTAGCAAATAAATAACACATTCAATGTACCTGCAAATCTAAAATCCTTCATTGCGTAGTTATCTACTAATTCATCAAACTTGATTGTTGCTTGGCACCGACTTCAAAAATATACTAGATTGGTAGGTAATTAATTTATACAGAATGAGCACCTTTTAATGTTTACATTTTTCACTTCCTGGGTAGGTACCTAACAACATCGAATGTGTTATTTATTTGCTAGCGTTGTATTTTGTTATAATTATTTTAGCTGTTTAGTTATAGGTAGGTGTCGGTTTTTTTTAAATGTTTTATTTTAAGTTCTTGTTCATTTGTGTTAATACCATTAAATGCGGTTTTTGATATAGACTTTGAAGCGTTTGGAGTTTTTGAAATATACAGGCTTTCAAGTTTATGTGGGGTTATTCCCAAAGAACTAATCTTCCTTAATAATAATACTATCTAATTCAGTTATGTCGTTTTCGACATATGAGGTATATATTAATTGAGGATCTCCTTTTCCATCTGTGCAATATTCGCCCATCTCACATATAGATAACTTGCTATTTAAAGCATAATTTAAAATATCTCTTTCCACGCTATTAAATTTAACTGATAGATACAAAAAAATTTAACTGACGAACAAAATTAATGGTCCATGAGTGATACAAAATTAAAAGTCCATTCCTTGCACATTCACAGACAAAAGAATATTTCCAATCTATCTGCATAAAATGCACTATCCGTTTTTTTTAATTAAATTTTTTTCAATACCAATTCTCCCCGAATTCGATTAACTTTTGTTAAATGAACCGTCTTGGAATCGTAAAATATTCAGCCGAAGCTTTGTTAGCATGAAATTTTCTAATCAAATTGTTTCTGCATACAGTTAAATTGGCATATTGTGCTATTCTCAGATCAATACGGGCTCGTAATTCCATTATCGCTTTGAGTATTGTGCTGTATCTAACATGTGTACCGTAATTTAGCAAAGCACACAGGAGCACAGATCTATTTTGTGGGAAAATCCTGCACATTAAAGAGGAACTACGGGGGAAACTTTATTTATAGTCAGTTTATGGCAACGTTGTGAAGTTTGATGCTTGCACTAGCTGAGCAGTTTGAGGTTGTCGACATCACTGCTGTTGAGAAAGAAACTGTATCAAAAGTAAAATCTGACATTGTCTGGGAATTGAAGAGCTGTATGTGATGCAGGAAAAGGCACTTTGCATTGTTTTCAGTAATTACTGTATGACTGCTGAGAACCCTCGAATATATTTGTTAGAGTCTATTTTTCAGTTTTGTCTAGATTTTTTGAATTTCCAATCATTCTGGTATTTCTGATAATATTCACAAAGTATTTATTTAGTAGTACTCCATCCAACAGCCATAGGCCAAATCAAGGACGGGCATTTAAATTAATGTACATGTAAATTTAGAAAGTTACATATATATATATATATATATATATATATATATATATATTTTATATCACTTCTTTTCAAAATGACTTTTTAAAAAAAATTATTTATTATTTAACAAACTTTAATACTTGAGTACAATAATATTAAGACTATGAGTAAGGAAAATCATCTGCCGGACTGAAGGTCGTGAATAACAATTTATAATAAATAATGTGCTGACTCTATATAAACTTAAACAATGAAATTCTGTGAAGTTAAAACAGCAGATGAGCATATTTTAGCTATACGAGACGAAAGTAATTTAATATGAAAGATTAAAATATGAAATGAGATATAGTACGTGACAAATTGAAGGAAAAGTATAATGTTACATTATGAGAAAAAGGTGTTATGTGTTATGTATTACAATGTTATAAAATATAATATTAGAATTTATTATTTTAAAGAGTCTATTAAATTCCTATATAACAACTCCATTTATCCCGAAAAAGTTGATGCTATGCTTCAACTTTTCAGACCATTGGTTTAAGTTCATCTTCTTCTATGGGTTCCTGGAGTTGGAGGCTTGGGCGTCTTCTGGGGAAGAATCTGAAGCGTCTGGTTTCGCTTCGACTTCGCATTGGTGGAGGTGATGGCGGGTCATCACTCGTGGTGGCTATGGCTAGTAGTCTGGACTTCCTTCTGCTTTTGCACTTGTAGAAAATGTACAAAAGTATTAATGCGATGATGGAAGTAATGGTTAGAATTGTGAACCAAGATGTATGTTTTTTAATAAACGGTTGGTTTATTAATTTGTCTAATTCGTCGGAATATTGGTTGAGCTTGTGTTGCGCTATGTTGAGGTCGTCGGCGTCGATCTTGTTTAATCTGAGGGGTTTCAGATCTGGAACGTACTTCTTTGGTGGGATAGATTCACAGCAGTTGTAGGGTATTTGAACTGGATGGCTCTTGTATGTAATATTTTGGGAATCATCAATTAACCTTTTTGAATGGATTCGAGTATTGCCGATGAATGCATTGCAGTCTGATTGCAATTGGAGGATTGAATTGGTTGCAATAGTTTTGGTTACAACGTTGTTGCCGCTACACTTTATGGTGATTGGTAGAAGATCGGAAACAGAAATTAGCCATACATTTGAACTGATTTCGTAAACATTGTAGTCTTTGGCATACAGTATCGAAGTTTGGCAAACTTTTGGAAGAAAGGTGGACTGTTTCAAAAGCTGGGCCTCACAGATGGAATCGCTGTCAATAGGATACGGAAGAACATCTGAACATATCCATTGAACTCGGCTTAAGGGCTTGCAATTGTCCAAGTTCCGAAATGTGGTATACAACAATGAATCATCATTCTTCGCGATATATTTAGTTATGGTTGGTAAAATATGATGGAATCCTGTTCGGTCGTCCAGAATGGGGATTGGGTATAAACGATAAAGGATAAATGTTTCAGGATTCACTAAAGGAATTTTCAAAACGAAAATTATTTTTGTATCTAACTGAAATGCTTCTAACTCTATAATGTCAATATATTGTGCAATATTATGGGCGTAAATTGATAAAGGTAAATTATTTTTATGCAAAGATTGAGAAACAAGTTGAAGAGATTCGACTAAATCGGCGGGGTTTATTATTGAACTGTGTAACATTTTAATACGAGCGAAAGATATTGCTGACAATACATCATTTAGGGTGTCTTGGATAAAGACATAGCTTTCCATTAATGATTCGCATAGATCTAATGTTTTGACTAGTGCTTCGAAGAATGCAAGATCGTCTGAAATGTACATGATAGATTGTTTGATTTTGGCAATGTCCCTGTTAAACGTTTCTTCGTCTATTTGAAGTTTCTGAACTGTTGCATTGAAGTTTTTGATTACAGAAGTCGTTACTGAAATTTGGTTCTTTAGTAAATTTTCGATTTGGTGTTCGTCATGTGTTATCTTGTTGATACAATCATTAAAGTATTCACCATCACTAGCGTCTAAAGTTCCAGTTATTGATTTCCAAATTGTTCCTATACCGTTAATAAGTCCTCGTTTCTGCCTCTTGGAGTTGTAAAGTTTAGTGTCTGCGAATATCTCTTGATATTTTAAGTTTACTGTGTCAGATATTTGTTTTAGGAGGCTAATATGAGTTTGTACTTGAGGTTTAAATACTGTCATACGGGTAGTTAAGTTTGAATGGATAGTATCGATTAAAGTACTCAAAATGTTGTCATTGTTGGCAATTGCGTCAACGAAAGGGTGAAGATCTTTGTAGACAAGTAGGGTCCATTTATCGTTTGATATTTTGACAGTTCTTCATGAAAGAAGAGTCCTACTGTGTTGTTTATGGGAGTTATTGAATATTGGGACGTCACGATTGTGAAGAGTCCAAGTAGTCTGAAATAAAGTAATTTCTATTCAAAATACGGTTTCAATCTGTCAAAATTTACTTTTGTAGATTGATTCGTTTCGGGGTTTAGAAGAGTTGCAGAATTTTGGAAAAGTTCAGTTATCTGAAAAGGGCCATTAAATTTGTTTTGTGACTTACTTGAAATTTGGGATTCTTTTAAGTATACCTTGTCGCCTATGTTATAAGTGGGTCGATTTTCGGGTACGTGTTGGTCGAAACGTGCTTTGGCTTTTTCTTTTTGTTGTTCGGTTTTGGCTCGCGCTAATTTGTAGAAATATTCCATACGGTTATTAAGATCTCTTACGTACTTAGAAATGAGGTTCTTTTGGTTGTAAAGCGTTTCCGGTGGTCTACTTGACGTGTGACCAAAAATCAACTCATAAGGAGTGAAACCATGAGTCTTATTTTTGGTGTTGTTATAGCATATGACTGCGTATGGCAGAACATTAAACGGATGTTCGTTTGGATTTTCGGCGATATTTGCCCGGATCATTTCCGATAATGTCGCATGGAAGCGTTCAAGGGAACCGTTTGATTGTGGATGACTTACACTAGAGAAGGTTAACTTTATTTCGTAGAGTTCACAGAGGTCTTTTACTAATACGTTATCGAACTCACGACCGTAGTCACAGTGAATTCTCAACGGGGTGCCGTAGTGTTGAAAATAAAGGATGAGCGTGTTAACAACGGTTTTTCCCGTTTTATCCTTTATAGGATACGCCTGTGTAAATTTCGTTAACTCGTCTCTAATTGTTAGAGCATAATTTCGAGTGGGGTATTCAAAGATATCGATATTGACTCGCTCGAAAGGTGTTTTCGGCGTTTCTGTGATGACTAGAGGGGAACTCAAATTTTTTCGGCATATTTTAACTTTTTGACAAATTTCGCATGACTTGATGAAATTTTCAACGCTTTTTGTCAAACCGGTCCAGTTATACTTCTCTTTTATTCGCCTTACTGTTTCATTAATTCCGCGATGCAAATTGTTTTTGCCTTGATGGTAATGTTCTAAAATCTGAGGTATTTCATCCTCTGAGGGTGTAGTTATGACGTTTTGGCATATTTTTAATTTAATGTCTTTGTCTGCAAAGACGTAAGAAAAAGTTTCAAGGATTGGGAGTTCTAAGTTGTTTTCGACGTAATATGTGGTTTCAAGATCGAATTTATCTCGTGATTTGTAAATAATGTAGAACAGAAATTGTACGACTATTTCAGGGTCAAATGGCAAGGGGATTATAAAGTATTTGCGGTCTTTGACTGATTTACTTGCGAAGGTGTTGATGGAATTGTTTTCGAATGTGATATCTTCTTCGAAAATATCGTCCATGATTCGTTCGTGTAGATCAGTTAACTTGTTTTGCCAGAAAAATGAAATAATTTGTTTATGGGATTTGTCCAGAAGTTGGGAATTAGTAGTTTCGATCTTTGAATAGTCAATTATTGATCTTGTTTTATATAAGTCAACAAATTTATTAAATTCGTTAGTAAGGTGTTCGTCAGTAAGTTCAGGTTCTGGTTCGGGTTTGTCTTCTGAGTCGGTGTCATTGAAGGCATGGATTTTTGACTGAAAATTCGCGATTTGTTGGAAGTGGTTGACTTTAATTCGCGAGAGAGCATCGGCGTTTCTGTTTATCTTGCCTGGTTTATGTTTAATTTTATAATTGTACTCTTCCAGCTTCAGTCGCCATCTGGCAAGTCTACTGCCTGGATCCTTGATCGAGAAAAGCCACGTAAGCGGGCGGTGATCGGTAATTAAAGTAAACTTACGACCAAATAAATAAGGACGGAAGGCTTTGACTGCCCACACAATGGCAAGCAATTCCCTTTCAATGGTGGAATATCTGGTTTCGGCGGCACACAAAGTGCGGGAGGCATAAGCAATCGGAAGGTCTTTTCCAACTGGGCCTTGTGAAAGGACTGCACCAATCGCGAAAGCGCTGGCGTCTGTGGTGAGAAGAAAAGGTTCTTCAAAATTTGGGTAAATAAGGATGGGGTCTGAGATGAGAGCTTTCTTTAAATCATTGAATGCTGCCTTACAATCGGAATCAAAGAAGAATTTAGTGTCTTTTTGAAGCAGTTTTGTTAAAGGTTTGGACACTTTAGCGAAATTGGGAATAAATCTTCTATAGTATCCGGCCAATCCTAAGAAAGATTTGATGTCTTTCGGGTTCTTTGGCTCTGGGAAGTTTTGGATACAACTGATTTTTTCGGGGTTCGGTTTTACACCTTGTTGCGTAATTAGATGACCAAGATACGCTACCTCTTTTCTTAAGAACTCACATTTGTCGGGTTGAATCTTAAGATTTGATGTGCGAAGACGTTTGAAGACTTCGGTCAACCGGGAAATGTGTTCGTGAATCGTTGGGGAGTATACAATGATATCGTCCATGTATACTAGACAACGTTCATTTTGTATTCCGAGGAGGATGTTGTCCATGACACGTTGGAATGTGGACGGGGCGTTCTTTAAACCGAACGGCATACGAACAAACTCGTAATGGCCGTTTTCGACTGAAAATGCTGTCTTGGGAATGTCTTTAGAATCGATCTCTATCTGATGAAAACCGGAGGCGAGATCTAAAGTCGAGAAATATTGGCATTTGCCAAGTTGATCTAAAAGATCGGAGATGTTTGGCAAGGGGTATTTGTCGTCGACTGTGACTTCATTCAGTTTCCTGTAGTCAATGACGACACGCCATTTTTGTTTGCCTGAGGCGTCTAATTTTTTGGGAACAACCCAAACTGGGGAAGACCAAGGGGAGATAGAATGACGAATGATGCCTTGATCAAGCATTTTACTGACTTGTTCTTTAACCTCTTCTTTATGGACCTGCGGGTACCGATAAGATTTGGTATAGATGGGTCTGGAGTTATTTGTCTCGATCGAATGTTTGATTTCGTTCGTAAAAGATAATGCGTCGCCTTCTAAGAAAAATATGTCTTGAAAGTCTAGACAAAGGCTCGTAATCATATCTTCTTCTTCAACGTTTAAGTGATCTGTCCTGAGTTGTTGTCGAATTAATAAGTTTCTGTCAATTGGTTCAGAGTCATAAGAGTTGTTAAAATTGAAGCAGGGTTGTGTTTGAGTAAGGGGTTCTATAGTGAAGTTGTCGAAATTAATTGTTTTTGGGATGGCGTTGGCGTTTATAACTGAAGTGAGGAATTCGCCATTTTGGTTTACATATACCAAGGAATTGGGTAATCTGACTTTTTCTTTTTCTATAGTATGTAGAACAGCGTCGGTATTAGCAAGGTGACATCGCAGTTTACATACTTTTTCGGTGCGGGGTTCTATAGAAATATAGTTCGGAAAATTATTGGGTTTTTGTGTGTTGGGAATTGTTGGAGATGCGATATCTGAAGAAGGCAAGGTAGGGACCTTGTGAAGAGCGATATCTTTAAAATTTGTTCTAAGTTGCTTAGATTTTAAGTCTATTACGCATTCGTAATGTTCCAAAAAATCTAAACCTAAAATGCCATCAAAGTCGATGTCAAGATTACAAATAAAGACTTTGTGGGGGTTACCAGGAGCAAATGGTACAAGGGTTGACTGGGAAATTGAAATTTTTTGATCAGTGATGCCCTGAATAATTACATGTTCTTGGAATCTTTGGGGAAAGTTTTTGACAGTTTGCTCTTTGAAAATTGAAATTCCTGCGCCTGTATCTATAAGCAATTTGTATTGACCAGTAGCGTCGTTTATGTAGTATAAGTATTTGGGGTTGACAGTGTGAAGAGTCGTTACAGGAACGTTTGTTCCGGGAAGTTTACGTTCGGATTCATGTCGTCTAAATTCATTGTTTGTATTTGTGATGTGATGTTGGTTGTTATATCCGGTGGATGAACTGGATTTGGGAGAGAAAGAAAATCCTGGTAGTTTTGATTTTCTAGTGGGTCTAAATCATCAGTTTGTTCGCCGAAGTTATCACCAGTATGATAACTGTTATTTCCTGTGTCGTATGAATAACTATTATCTGTATAATAGTCATAATTTCTTTGATTATCAGCTGTATGATAATCCTCATATGGGTGATTATTAGCTGTATAATAATCGTTGTAGTCATCGAAAGAATTTGTGCAACTTAAATGATGTGCCCTGTTTGGATTCTGGTGGAAATTAGGGTTCTTTTGAATCACTGACTGACGAGGTTGTTGCATATTTTGTTGGAATTGTCTTGATTGATTAGGAGGATATTGATTTGGTCTAAAAGGTGACTGATTTTGCCTGAAAGTTGGCTGATTCTGCCGAAATTGTGGGGTCTGATTTTGCCGAAATTGTGGAGGTTGATTTTGCCGAAATTGTGGAGGCTGATTTTGGGAACCGTTATTAGCGAAAGGGTTTGGTCTCATGTAATTGTTGTTACCGTTATTGTTATTGTAAACGGGTGCTTGGTAATTTTGGGAACGACATTCGGAGGTGATGTGTCCGAATCTACCGCAAGATAAGCACTTATTATTTGGAGGATTAGGCCTTCGGAAAGATTGGTTGGGCCTCGGGGGAATTTGTTTCGTAGTTTTCTGGTTTTCAAAGTACGATAGTTGGAGTTCGCGCCTGATTCGTACATTGGCTTCTAAAAGATCATTAGGGTTACCGGCACGGATGATTTGTCCAAGACGTGGTTCTAACCCGGTTAGAAGGGTGTTGAGCGCCATAGTGTCTATTAGACTTGTTTGCGCTACCTTTTGGTCTGCGTTTAAATTGGATGCCTTTTGAATATTGGCGTGCATTTTTGCTGTTAGGACTTGTAGTCGGTTGTAGAAAGTGAGTGGTGACTCGTTGGATAGTTGCTGAAGGCGTTGTAGATCTTGTATCAAGGACGTCAAATCCCTGGAATCTCCGAAATGAAGATTCAAGAGTTGTTTTAATTCTAAATAAGACGCGGGGCTACGCGAATTTATTAGTTGGGCCGCTCTGCCTTTTAATTTATTTTTAATATGGATAAGTAAAAGGTATCTTTGATCGCCCGTCGACATGTTGTAAGCACAGTCGCACGCATTAATAAATGTTCCCAAGGAGATCTGATCTCCTTCGAACTCTGGGACGATAGAGAATATTTCGGATAGCCGATAGGGCTCGGGTTCAGAGCCGTCTCTGGGAGATTGTTGTGCCATTTTTAAATTTATTAAATGGGAGAATTGAAAAATTTCAAAAGCAAAAATAAAATTTATTCAAAATAAATGTATAAATCGGTTAATGTGCAATAAATTTTTCAAATCGTTACAAAAACAATAAAACAGAATGGAGGAAAATAGTTAGTGTGCACTGTTTGCAAACAAAATATGGTAAATGGTAAAAATAAAATAAAATAAATCGAGAAATTCAAAAATATAAGGTACAAAAATAAAATTGGTATGGTTAAAAATATGGTTCGGGTTTTTTGGTCGTCCGAACAGAAAAATAAAATCAAAAATTATTGGTAAAATTAAAATTGCGAGATGATTCCTGTTTGTACTCACATTAAATGAAACATCGATGCTGCCGTGTTCTGCAGTTGTAGTTAGTTGCCTTGTTCTACGGTTACAGTTGGGACGTCTCGAGAGGTTCTTTCTTCCTTCAAGGGATTAGGATCCGCCGCTACCAGTTAAGCTCGTTCGCCGGTTCTAGTAACGTTCTTGAATCCTACTGACTGCGCCACTTTTTATATCACTTCTTTTCAAAATGACTTTTTAAAAAAAATTATTTATTATTTAACAAACTTTAATACTTGAGTACAATAATATTAAGACTATGAGTAAGGAAAATCATCTGCCGGACTGAAGGTCGTGAATAACAATTTATAATAAATAATGTGCTGACTCTATATAAACTTAAACAATGAAATTCTGTGAAGTTAAAACAGCAGATGAGCATATTTTAGCTATACGAGACGAAAGTAATTTAATATGAAAGATTAAAATATGAAATGAGATATAGTACGTGACAAATTGAAGGAAAAGTATAATGTTACATTATGAGAAAAAGGTGTTATGTGTTATGTATTACAATGTTATAAAATATAATATTAGAATTTATTATTTTAAAGAGTCTATTAAATTCCTATATAACATATATATATATATATATATATATATATATATATATATATATATATATATAACATAAAAATCAAATACTATGTACAACAACTTACAATACATTGTCTTCTAAACGTTGTTTGTGGCATATTCTTGATTATTTTTATGTTATTTGGGCAATAACACCACAATCGAAATAAAACGACGTATATTGATAGAAAACCAAACGTTTCAACGTCTATTCTGACTTCGTTGTCAATGGCTTTATATTTATTGATGTAAATTGCAAAATGAAAATTTGTTTAGGACATTTAAATTGACATTAGAAAATTTGTTGTTTTTAGATATAAAGGTAGCACAAAAAATTCTACAGATCATGTATTATGATTAAACAGCTTTCAAATTAGAAGAATTTGAAAGAGTTGTCTTTAGAATTTATAACTGGCGTTCCTAGGTACGACTTTGTTATTACAGCGCATTCGCCAAAAATGCGATCAAAGAATTCTATTGTTTCAGTGATCCCATTAACGTCATAAGGGAAAACCCAGCAAAACCCTTATGAACTATCCCGATACTGGCTTGTTCAAAAGGAGGTTACCATTAATAATTTCTTCCTTAAATGTCGGTAAACAGATACGATTAAATTCTACAGAACTAGAAACGATACAACCGTCTTCATTCAAAAAAAATAAGGCACACTCTTTTATTTTTCGTTTCGTGTTATATTGTTCTTTGTGAAATATAGTTGAATTGTCAAATTGTATTTTATGGCCTAGGTTCCAAGCATGTTCACAAATTTTCGATTTTTCAAATTGTTGTTTCTTTATGTAATTCTTGTGTTCATTTATTGGAACGTTTAATGGTCTTGAGGTTTCTCCAATATAAAATTTATTGCATTCGCAAGGAATCTTTTATATGCAGTTTTTTGAGTTCTGGGTTTTGTTGGTTGGTTTTATTTTCGATATTAGAGATTTCATTGTATTTCTTGTTTGGAATGTTGTTTTAACATTAAATCTGTTGCCCACTCTTTTCAATCTTTCTGACAGACCCTGTATATATGGTATTGTTGTAACTGTAATGTAGTTGTCCTGAGTAGTAGAAGTGTTAATAAGAAAAATTCTGGGTTTATTCGGAAGGTTTGTTTTCTGTTTAAGTCTGTTTAACTCTTTATCAACAAAGAGTAGTAGTGTTAAGAGAAATTCTGGGTTGATTCGGAAGGTCTGTTTTCTGTTCAAGTCTGTTTAACTCTTTATCAACAACGACAGCGACTTAATTCCCACTTTAGAAACTACATTATTTAAATTTTGAAAAATATATTTTATTTGTATTTTTAAATAATTTAAATAACAGATTTAATAATTTATAATTTAACACTT
Source organism: Octodonta nipae (assembly GCA_034190945.1). NCBI lineage: Eukaryota > Metazoa > Arthropoda > Insecta > Coleoptera > Chrysomelidae > Octodonta > Octodonta nipae. The sequence goes on from CM067217.1 coordinate 188,972,746, forward strand.
GACCTATTTTAGTTAGTTAGTTTACTTTAGTTTATCATCCAATCTACAGTCTCAAAATCCAGACAGTATATTATTATATAAGACTTCCCTGAAATTTTATTATTAAAATAAAACTCTAATGTTAGTTTTTGGGGGCCATATTAGAAAATTAAATACATATGTATTCTTATAAAAATCAAGCTAATCTTGAAGGAGATAAAATAAAAATTCTATGTGTGGAAAAAGAAAATGTATATTTTTTATAAATTTAAAACGCTTCCTTTAAAATACATTAAGGTTAATATAAGAAAATGCTCTCATTCTCTGCTTGTCTGAAACTGGAATATTACAATCTTGAAGATGGTACGGAACTCTTACTATGGCGTCCAACTCGCACTTGACCAAATTATTTTTGGATAGCACTGATTGCAACTTTTACCTGGGTTTGGACCCAGGATCTGAGTTATTTTTCGTCTAGTTTTTCTGTCTCGCCCATTTTTGCCATACTGCGAGTTGTAGCCATTAATTGATTTAAAATGTTAACTTCACTTAATCCCACACTTCTGCCACCAAAATTGCAATAGATTAGTGGGTAATAAAAATTACAGGTATCCCCTTTCACTTCAAAAGTTTTTAGTTTTCAAACAAATTCAGTGTATACAAACACAATGATTAATACTACAGCTGTTCACTTCTTTCGTCGATTCGATTTCACGTCGCAATATAAACTTTTCAACTTGTATAACCTTTGCCTTTTATAAGCCAGTGTAGAAAATATCAGAATTCGATAATGTGTCATCAGAGCGTTTTCAGGAGCTTTCTAGAGGCCGTCTTTTTTACATCCATCGAAATTTCGGGATAGCCATTGTGTTGCTTTTCTATTATTTCAGCCGGTTTTACGTTTACGTGTCGTTTTTTCATCGAAATGGTTAAATTAGAAGGTTTCTTAATTTTTCTCCGAGGCGAGATAAAATGAATTTAGTAGACCTTTCTTATCTTTAACTTTTCAACTTTTACTCAACAAACTCATTGTTACTGTCCTATTCGTACAAATAGACAGCTGATCTTCTCTATGTCAATCGTTCTTGAACTATTGCCGATCAGTAGTATGCCCATGGCCACAGGCGTAATAGTAAAAACCAAATGTAAATATTTTCTGTATCTAAAATACTGGACTGATCGTAGTAATTCTATAAAAATATTTTTCTCCCGAATAAATGCAAGCAATTCTACTAATAATTTTATTTTCAACAGTATTTCCTGAAATATATTTTTAACGCGCCGCGTGAAACGCAAAAGCGAGCTGTTATTAATTCATCCTGTTTCCATAATTCCCCTATAAATGAATACGAGTTCGTTCCGGAACATCCAGAAAATTCAAATTAGGCCTTATATTATTAATTTTACTGTGGAGCGATTTAATTTAGCGCGATCTTTCTTACGATTTTCGGGTTATGGTTATAAAAACTCTCATCAACTTTGAATTTTATGACAACTGGACTGCACGGCGGCTAAATTAGCTCTATGCGGGAAAATCCATATTAAATGTGCTTTTATTAAACGTCAGGGGGTTGAAGTAGACGCTAGCTATTTGTTTTTTGTTTATCGCAAAATATTTACAACCACTTTTCTACAATGTATTCCTTTTCTGAAATTCAGATGCCCTTAAATACAAAATGAACTTAAAAGTAACATGAAGATTTTAGCTGCCTAAGGTAATTGTATTTTTATATGAATAATCTAGTTTGATATATACTAGAATCGCCTGTGGTCGAAATTTGACCTATTTAGTTAGTAAGTAATAAAATTCAACTACTTTTTCATATAGAATTAATAGACTTATTTGCGCTAAAATTCGTAATTCTTAATTTAATATAGCAGAGACAGTAAATGGAAATTAAATACAAAAATTTAGATACCAGGAAATTTCTTAAAATTAAATAATTCAGCTATTAACCGGTAGAATAATATAGAAAACACAATAAGGTAAATGACAATTGCAATTGAAAGAATTGAATAGTTATGGAGTAAAAATCATATATCTAGAAATTTCAAAATATTCTGTTTTAATTTATTAATAATACAATTTCCAGTTGTATATTGAATAAATTCAGTACATGTGAGACCGAGCTTGAATCGTAAATTTAAAGATTCGTCAAAAATGTTGGTACATATAACCAGATAATCGGACATGCTGTATAAACTAATTTTTCACCACCCCTTTTTACCAAGAACCCTCTAAATTCAACCGCTAATAGGCTACACTATATAATTATTTTCTCTAACGATGTATAATTATAATTGCACCCTTCCCTGTTTTTTAAACACTCTGTATATGCAGCTTCTTATGGGCCTCCAAAATACATTTTGTTTCTAACATATCTGGAATCACCGCCCTATAACTAAGTAAATTTAAATATGCATATGTAATTGCTGTGGGCTACATATAACATTTATGAACATCCTGTATATCCTATAACAATATCGATTGACTTTCATTGTGTGTCTTAAATTAACATGAGAACACATAAGTTTTACCCATCGAAAAATTGCCTAACCAGAAGTTTTTACTTTAATTTCTTGAAGGGCTTAGTAATAAAAATATATTGAAACTATTGTAATTTCAAAACTCAGCTGTCATAACTGTAACAATCGTTTTTTCTCGGTTATACGATTTTTCCCGAACAAACTATTTCTATATGCCGTTACTGTAGTTTTCTAAAACTTAATTACATATAATTAAGGTTTTATTATTAGTTAAAAATATTTTCAGCATTTGTTAAAGAAACATTAAACAGCTTTTCATTGAGAGCTAATATTTGAGATGTCGTGTTAAAATTAATTTAAAAGAATACCTTGCATGAAATAAAACTGCAAAACAATTTGGCTTATGTTATTATTATAACTTAATCAAGTTCTATTTGTACATGTCAAATATAAATAATTAACAGAACACTTGCATATTACATCTCGTGAGTGTTCCGTTATTTTTGAGGCAATAATAGATACACATGGTTTCCCAAAATATTAGTAAATTGTTATTAGAGTTGTGATAAAAGGGGTTACATACTGAATTCGTGATAATCTGAAATGATATGTAACAATTAAGCTTAAAATCACTTACGTAAAAATATCTTGGCTCGCCTGAAAATGCGAAAAATTTGGTCACTGTAATTTTGGCTGTTGTCATGGAAAAAAAGTACCATCACAGATGAATAGAAAAGAAAGTTTTGGAGCATAACCTTAGTAAACCATGGTCCATTAATTAAATCATTTTATTCTTCTTAAAAGACAATTGTGTTTTTACTCTCGACTGCTCTCAATTATCCCAATGTCAAATTTGGAATAGATTAAGGCTTAAACTAGTTGTTCATAGATGGCGCCTCGTCAAATAAATTAACTTTACTTATTTTAAAAGAAATAAATAAAGAAACTTTATATATTCTGCACACCTACGGCAAATTACCTTTCGAATGGTATACGTTTCATTACCCTCATTTGAAAATGAAGCCCGAAAAAGGGGAGTGCGTTTAAGACTTCCCGTATTAATAAGAATATGATACTCGAGACTTGTACATGCCAGATCAAGATCATTGTTAAATGATATGCTTTTGAGCAAGACCTGAGACCGACACCGGATTCTCGATACCAATCTTAGATGGATTAGTGTAAAAAGCATCCGTAAAGTGTATCAAATGAATAATGCATGACAAAAAGTAGATTTGCATAATATTTTGGCATTCAAAAAATGGTTCTCCAGTACAATAATTTCAAAACCTCATTCCAGATATAGAGTTTTGTCACTGCTCCCGATAGCTTTTGTTTATCTTCCAAGACACTGTAGCGCAATCCATGGTCTCTCTATCATTCCCTGTCCTAACCTTTTCCTTCCAAAAAATCGACATGCTAAAGCTGTGTCCCACGTAACGGCGATATCCGCGTTGCGGGCGGTGCGATATGTCAAAGTGACAATTATAAATTTCAACTAAATGCTAAAACAAACAAATTGAACGATTCGATCACACAAAATCGCTACAATAGCACGAATTTATTTTCCAGTAAGTACAAAATTAATTCTTTTATGTGTTTAGTAGTTTGCAACTGTCACTTTGACGCAACGCATGGCCCGCACTGCGCATATCCTCAGGAACAGAACGCCATCAAGTATGAATCCTAAAATGAAAAATCTGTAAATCAAATTGATCATAATTGGTGAGTAGCTTTGAACAATTTCCAAGCAGTATACATTGTTGTATTCCATATTTAAAATTTAGCGTCATCTAAGTAAATCTTAAAGCAATCCTTCTGTGAACTGAATTAGTCACTTTGTGGTCATATGTCTAGAGTATAAGCTGCACAGTTTAGGTTTTAGAGGTGATTTTTTGTTATTTATTATAATGTTCTTAAAAATAGAGATATTTGTGCACGATACAGCTTCAGAAACGCATGAGTTAAATATTAGTGTTCCACAGGGTTCTGTATTGGGACCACTCTTATACTAGTTATAAATTGACTTAAAAATGTTTGTGAAATGCAGGGTTACTGCCATTCATATCTACGAAACTACAAGGTATATGGCCTCAGCAGAATTTTACCGAAGAAATAAGGAGAAATTTATACTATTCATTTTGGAGGAAAAACTACAAAATTAAATGAAAATATAAAAATAAAATTCTTTCTAACGCATCATGTAATATGTCTGATGAAAGGCCTCATTATAACGAAAACAGATATATTTTTACATATTTTTCAAATAAATTATTTAAAAGATATTAAAAATATAAAAATATTACCCATTCCCCCTTATCTCCAAAACTATAAGCCATAAAATTTTGAAAAATTAGAGGTATATCTGAGTTTAAGAGAAAAGATACGGAGAATCCCTAATATAAATTTTTGGGGGGCAAATTACAGAATTAAATGAAAAAATTTAACATTAAAATTGTTTCTAACGCGTCATGTAATATGTCAAATTAAAGCGCCGCTCATTATGACGAATTCAAACATATTTTATTCATATTTTTAAAATAAATTATTTAAAAGATATAAACCAAAATATAAAAATATTTACCAATTCCTCCCGTTATCTCCGAAACTGAAATACGTAAAAATTTGGAAAAAAATACAGATATACGACCTTTTCTGAAATTTGCTAGAAAAATAAGGAGAACCCACTAATATTAATTTTGGGGGGCAAATTACAGATTAAATAGAACATGTAAAATTAAAATTATCTATGACACATCATATAATATATCAAATCAAAGGCCTCATTATGACGAATACAATTTTTTTTTCATATTTTAAAATATATATTTTAAAATATATGAATAAAAATATAAAGAAAAATTTACTAATTCCCGCTTTATTTCCGAAATTAAAATATCTAAAATGGTGAACAAAAATGTACGCGTATATCGCCTTACTGGAAAAATACAAAGAAATCCCTAATATTGATTTTGGGGAGCACATTATAGAAATAAAAGGAAAATAAAAAAATATTATTTTTTAAAAAGCATCATGCAATACATCAAATGAAAGGGCTTATTATGGGAAATACAAATGTTTTTTTTATATATTTTTAAAATAAATTGTTTGAAGGATATTAACAAAATAATAAAAAAATACTCATTCCCCCCTTTTATTTATTATAAGACCAAAAATTTACCTCAAAATTCTCCTAAACTTTACAGGAAAAATAATTAGATACCCCTAACATTATTTTTTTTTCATATTTTTAAAATTATTTTTTTACATGATATTAACAAAAATATTTAAAAAAATCTCATTTCTCTCTCCCTTTATTTCCGAAACTGTCCTACCTAAAATTATAGAATTAAATGGAAACTAATGTATATTTTTGTCAAAGGCATCATGTAATATATCAAATAAAATCATTTGCTGAAAAGATGTTAACAAAAATATTAAACATGGTTTTATTCCCCACTTTAAATCAGAAACTACATTATCTAAAATTTAATTTTTTAACATTTAACATTTAATTAGTAATTTTAAAATAGTTTGTCTAAAAGATTTAATAATTTATTATTTAAAACTTGACCCATTTCAATCAACCGAATCATGTAGGAGATAAAACAAAAAGTCTCTGTGTCTGAAATAAAATATACGGATATGTACTCATTCCTTGCTTGTCTGAAACTGGAATAATAGAAAAATATATACTTTGATTTACCAACGGTTGTATCAAATCTTACAGGTGGTACGAAATCCTTAGTATGCGAGTCCAATTCGCACTTGACCAATTTATTTAGAAAATCAGCTACTTGCAAAGGCAACAGCCAATACCAAACACTCGGCTGTTGACGCTACGCTGTCCAACAAGAATTATAACAAATCTCCTCGAGTGTCTCCCATTGTTTCACCCGACCTGAACTCAAAATTCTCCCGTTGTTTCACTTGTAGCCGGCCTGAACTCAAAATATGCCCAACCTGGTGGTCACAATGTTCCCAAGAACGTGATTTATGAAGTGTGTTTGCCGGAAAAAACATTCGGAAATGCGTGTGTGGAACCAGAAAAAACTCGTATAAGTAATGATTTCCTTATCGGAGTGCACAACGCCACTTTTTTCGTTTTCTTGTTGAAACAAGTGGACCATTTCCATGCATCTCTGACGTACAGCTTCGCCGGATGATGATAAAGAGTATCCGAGGATATAATAGTTGTCGGCAAATAGAGAAAATCGATATGACACACTTGTGAAGCGAGTGGTTATAACGCCACTTGGCGGAATACCTATTCATTATAAGTGTGATTAAAAAAATTGCGGCAGAAAAATTAATTCGGACTTTTATGAATTGAAAATTCTAACGACTAAGTTATGGTAGAAGCATTTCTTCGTGATACTCAAACATGAGTATAATGAACAATGAATTAACTCATTAAAGCGAAAGCTTTTTAACGGAGTTCCACATTCACAGATATGAAAATAGATGAGCAAGGCAATGAAATGCATAACTTTAAATTTCATTTGTTTCGACACGATACGACCGACCGACACCATACTCCGCTTCGAACTTGGAAAAAAAAGTCCTTTGTTTACATCGTTTTGTTATGGTAATATAATAATCAAAGTACGTTTACCAATCAATAGAGGCACTGACGTATTACATACAGCTGGAACTTTTAAATCCTCTAAATAACTTTAACTAAATTAAAGCTTAGTGGGCAAGAGTCTAAAGCACACGGATGCGGGTTCGAAATACTTTTATTTTAATATTATGTCATTAATAATAAATTTTATGTAGTATTTTCAAATCACATAAAATGAATAAAACTCATTTTAATAGTACATAGAATAAGAACTTGAATAATTTAAATTATTGCTATCGTTGAATATATAGGTATATAATTTATTGTTTTATATAAACGTTATGTTTGTAATGATGTTAGCTAAGAACAAAACGAAATTTTCGTTGACTCAATATCTTAACTTATATTTCATTGCAGATATATAAATAAATAAATAATTAAAGTCTTTATTGAGATACATTACATTGTGGCGAAGTTTAGCTAGGAGGCTACTCTTATACTTAACCCTAATGCAACTATATGCAAATGTTTAAGTAAAAAATCACATTGAATATTAATATATAAACATACATATACATATACATATATATATATATATATATATATATATATATATATATATATATATACATGTAATAAAAAAACAAACAAAAAAAAAAGGAATGATACTAAAGCAAGAAAAAAAAACAGATACCTACAACATAGAATATAATAAACTATTCGTTAAGATTTGATATTAAAATGAATGATTTGTTAAGCACTAATAACTATATACAAACACATGTATACAGTCATGTGCACATATAGACATATTTACATACATATACTTGTATACACGCATATACATTCACACATATATACAGACTTCTATATAGTTGCTTTAGTCTGACAAATGTGGATTTTATTATGTTTTTTAAGTGTTCTGTGAATCGTAATTTTGAATCTATTGTAACACCCAAGATTTTGATATTATCTACTAAAGGGATGATGAATTTTTTACTTTTAGTTCGATGTTCCTGGCTGTTTTATTGTATAAATTATTCTGATCAAATAGGATAGTTGCGCTTTTCTTAGGATTAATTTCTAGACCATGTATTCTGAAGTAGTTGTGAGTATTAAGTAAGTCCAGATTTACTTTATAAGAAACTCCTTTCAGAGTTACATCAAAGGAGTAATATAGTTGTATATCGTCGGCATATGTTTGTACCATACAGTGTTCCAAGCTTGTATGTAAATCAAAAGTATATACAAGGTGCAGTAATGGATCCAGAACCTGATGGTACATACCCTATACTAGAAATACCTTGAGACCTTTTGACTGTTTGCTTCCTATCTGCAAGGTATGATCTGAAGAAACTCAAGGGACATTGGCTAATCCATAATACTTTAACTTGCTTATTAGAATACTATGGTTTACCATATTCTTATTAATATTACCTGAACCTGAGCTTGGCGATTTAATTGAGGAGACTATATCTATTATTTCGTTTTGATCCTATGATCGGAATTTACAGGGAGTTAAACTATTCGGGTGATAAGCTTCATTGAACCTGTTAACGGTATTATTAATTATAAAGTTTTCATCACAATTGTACCTATAATTTGATAGGAAATAGCTATTGACTACGTTTGGTTCCAGTAAGTGAGTAGGTATGTTAACATTTGTTTGAGAACATACATTTAAGCTTCTTAGTTTACTCCATGCTGCTTTAGAGCTAAGGTTTCCGATGTGACATAGATACGCTTTCATTTCTCTTCTAATAGAGGCTAATGCAAAATTTCTCAGACTTCTGTAACTGACCCAATGATTGTTATTTCTGGTCCGACGGAACGTAGATAAGGCAGTGTCTCGCTCATGTAGTGTGAGTTTGAACACCGGTGTTAGCCACGGGGCTGGTTTTTTGGTTATTCAAATTTTCCTTAAAGGAGAATGGTCATTAAATATTTCAGTTCATTTATATTTAAATTAAGAATTAAACGAGGATTAATACTTGAGTCGTAGCACAATAGTGACAATTATTTTATTTCACCTGATATTTATATCCATTACTAAGAGTGACACAAAGGAAGAAAAATAGAGAGAGTGAGATAACCAGAGAATATTTTGTAAGAAGCTTTCGCTTCCATCGTTCAGTCTCAAATACTGCTGATCTTTTTTTATCATTCATGCAGGGCGTAACATAATACAATGCAGATGTCTCGGTAGGTGACAGAATAAAAAAGTATAAATTATAAATGATGATTGAAATACGGACGGAGTAGAATTATATTTACAAAAGGCAGTTAAAAACATTATGGTGGTCCATAGGCAGCCGTACTTATAGGATGATTGGAATATAAGAGTGGGCGGTTGGTGGTATAAAAATGTTGGAAAAAATGTGATATTTAAATTATATAGGGTGATTAAAAAACTGTTATATGATGTGAACATAAACAAATCATATACAGGATAGTTGAAATACATGCTGAAGGTGAATTATATTTATACATTGTGATTGAAAAAATATTTTTTATGGCTCATAAGAAGTTGCCTATAGTGTGGAGAGGAACTGATGTTATACAGGATGATAATACAAAATGTTAAAATTGAAATAATTTATGGGGTAGCCCACAAGGAGTTATATACGATGGTTGAAATATGGGACGGATTTGACGCCTTAAATATGGAATGGATTCTACTCCGTCCTATAATTTACAGATGGCAGCTAACAAATTTATGGTTGTCCGTAGACAGTCGTATGTACATGATGGTTGGTAATTAGGGTGGAGTGGAATTCACTATAGTTATACATGGTTGTTAAAAAAGTTGAGAAAAGTTTACATGGCGTGGTTCATAAGGCATAAACATATTTTGGGCTTATTAAGTCAACGTGTACTAGTTCATTTTGTTCGTAAACTTTTACCTATCAATTTAAATGAAAATGTATCATTGTGTAGTGCTGGGGCTTTCGATGTTACCTGGTCCTGTCTATTAAGGTTATACATACAAAATAAAAAACAAAGAATAAAATTTACATGAGTTAAAAAACTAAAATGTTGAAATTAAAAGTTTTTAAAAAAATATAACCGACTTCCATCTACAACTAAAAAGCTGAAAATAATTATAACATAATACAAATTTAGCAAATAAATAACACATTAAATTTTGTTAGGTACCTACCGAGAAAGTAAAAAATGCAAACATTAAAAACAGCTCATTCTGTACAAGTTAATTACCTACGAATCTAGTATATTTTTGAAGTCAGTGCCAAGCAACAATCAAGTTTGATGAAGTAGTAGATATGTACGCAATGAATGATTTTAGATTTTCTTGGCTTGCTTATTATTTGCTAGAGTTGTATTATGTTATAATTATTTTCAGCATTTTAGTTATAGTTGGAAGTCGACTATATATTTTTTTAAATTATATTTCGGTTTAACATTCCAACATTGTAATCAAACTTCTGCAAAGTTGGGTTGAAGTAATTCAGATTGATCATGCTCAGTAAACCATAAGCATAATATCTTGTAATTCGCAGCAGTGATATCACATTTCAGTTAAGAATATCTCTCGAGGGCGAAATGGAAAGAATACGTCTCAAATGCAGTAAGAAAGCATAACCTTGGATAGAATTACAACCAGTTGTCTTGTTGAAAAAAAAAAAAGAAAACGTAACTTCGAAGTTGGGGTTGAACTTCTTTTCTAACTCCGAGGGATAAAAGTGAGTTGATGTAGTTTAAAATGTCAGTTGAGAATGCAACTCCCAGTGAGTTTTCTAATTACTTCTTGATATCTTCAAGTGGTAAAAGAGAAGAAAATTGCTGTAACGAGGAAAGAAAATTTTTATCTTCAGGGCACGATATAATTTGTCTTTTTTTAGAAAATGGGGTCTGGCATTGTTCTGTAGTACTTCAGTTAATTCTGAGCCTATAGATCTGCAGCAGTTTTTTTAAATTCCTTGGTGTTCCTCTTGGAAACTAAATTCCGTTTAAATGTTTGATGTTTTTAACCTTTAACTGTGGACGTCACAATATTGTAACATGTCCATGGACGCGAGGTCTCACAGACCGCTATAAGTTTTGATTTTTTTAAAAGTAAACAATTGTTTTAGTTTTACTTATTTATTTTTTATTTACATTAGAGACATCAAAATCAAAGAATATAACAATAGTTTAGCTTATATAAACTTTTTTTCTTATATATTTATATAAATAATATTTTAAGGCACTTTTTAGCCTAAATTTACCTGAGATAAAAAAAAAACTATAACTTGAAAAATAATAACTTTTTCATAAACCAAGGGTAATTATCTGTAACTATAAACTATACTGAACATAAAAAACAAAAAATCAACTTCTTAACCTAAAACATAAAAATTCTGACATGGGTCAAAAATCAGTAAAATTATTGACATTCATTGCACAAAGGCTTGGAACACTGAAGGCATATCGCTTGTTTACAACTAACACAAGTGTAGTTAGTCTTCCTCTTTAGTTTAGGTGGACAGATTCTACAGGTCTTTCGCTTTAAGGATTCGATTTCCAAAGAAGGAGGCTCTTCTGAAGATAAGTCTGCTCCTAAAACTCGCTTTAGTGTCAAATTCAATTCCTTGGGCAAATTTGAGTTGATGACGCGTCTTTGCATATGAGGCACGACCAAGGATCTTGCTAACTTCTTGAGAAAATCTCCTCTTTCTATTTGTTTAGACAAGTGCTGATTGTGTAGAATATGAGCATTTACACCACACAAGTCCAGAACTCTAAAAAACACAACCATAGGCCACCTTCTAGTTCGTCGACTGCTTGAATAAATAGAGCATTTCTTGTCTGTCTCATCCACTCCTCCTTTGGTAGAGTTATAATACTGAATAATTTCAGGTTTATTGATGCGATCGTCGATGGTGTTACTGTGATGCATTGATGATACCAAAACCACAGCTTTGTTCAATTTTTGGACATACGAACACAGAGTTTTGTCTTTCGTAAACCCAAACAAAGCAGAACCAACTTCACGAGACTTGTGTGGCTGGAATTCTTTTGGTAATTCCCTTTTATTTTTTTTCACGGTTCCAACATATGTCAGTTTTCTCTTAGCTAGTTCATCAACAAGTTCAATTGATGAGAACCAATTGTCTGCTGTCACGTTGCGGTTTGATCCTTGAATCGGTTTCGTCAAACGCAAAACACACTGAGTTGGAACCAGAAATTTCTTCTCTTCGGCTGGCAATCCTATCCCATCAGACCCTTTACCAGAATATATATAGCCATTGTAGAAATAAAAAGTTTTAGCGTCACATAAAGCACGAACAACCAGTCCATATTTTCCCGGCTTCTTTGGCATTTAAGAGATCATATGACTCCTCCCTCGAAATTTCACCAACATTTCGTCTACAGTGACACATTCGCCAACTGTATATAATTTTTGAGAGTTTGTGACAAACTTCGAAAATCGAAGAGATCGCTGCTAGCTTATCAGTCTTTTGTCGCTCTAGACGATCAACTGGGTTATCAAAACGTAGGCATCGTAGTATAATCAAAAATCTAGTCTCAGACATAGTGCACCTAAATATTTCACAGCCTGTACCATCTGTAGCGAAAATGTAGCTCGAGCTTTCATGATTGGATTTCAAAACAGCAGAATAATACAATAATCCAAGAAAAGCATTCAACTCTACCATATCTAAAGGTTTTAATTCAGATCTATCTTGACGCTTGAACTTTGCTTTGAATTCAGAAATTTTCATATTGGTCCATATCAAAATAGTCTGCCGCATATCTATATCAAAAAGTTTGTCCCAAATACTGATAGGATCCTTGTTTTCGTCCTTGGTCAAACGAGAAGTAGATCGACAGGTAACAATGTTATGTTGAGGAGTTTTTACCCTCTTAGATGGTGGATTAATAGACCATTTGTAACGATTTTTGCCGTAGTAATAATTACGTAGTGAGTTTGAAGTTTCAAGTCTTCTTTGAATATTTGAAAGTGGCACGTTACTGTCTGAGCTATCATCATCCGAACTATCATTCCTAAAGTCTTGTCTGCTATCTGTTCCGGCACTTTCTTGGTCACTATTATGTTGTTCTATGATGTCTGTTTCATACACTAAACAATCACTAATGTTGTCTTCATTATCTGACTGATCTGACGCTAAAAGTAAGGTACTGACTTCGTTTTCAAAAGAAGGATCGTTGACACGTAATATTTTTGCATGCTTTTGTGATAGCGACGGTGACCTTGAAGATCGTTTACAAGCAGAAGTACTTGGCTTAATGTTTTGTGACATTTTGATTATAAACTACCTAAAACAAACAAAATCGCATTTATTATTTTTTGTAAGGGAACCATGGACATGCGGTCTCACATACCGCGATCGAAATTAAAAACAAAATAACTCACCCAATTTACAGCCGGTGACACAACCTCTCGCCTTCGCAGACGTTTTGACACTAAAACCGAAGCTACTAAGCGCGGCAGGTACGGGGAACGCGGGGAAGTGGGGTAAACGCGATTTTTGAAATCCCAAGCGGTCTGTGAGACCGCGCGTCCATAGTTAAAGGTTAACTAAAACGTTACATCGTATGGTCTGTGGACTATGAAAAATTTTACACATAATTTATATCCAAAAATAACCGACTTTAGAATAAACACCGTTTATTTTCCAAATATTTTCTATATGTTTTGTTATGTGTACCACTTTCTATAAATGTAACTCTAATTTACTGAATCCACACTGTATATGCTTCTGTTTATTGGTTACTTCTATATAACTTATTTGTCTATCATTTTTTGAACCACCCTGTACAAATATAATTCAACTCCACACAATATTGCAACGGTCCTGATATCTTTAAAACCACCCTGTATAAGTATAAAACATCTACACACTATTCACTGTTTCTATTTTTCCGTTGTTTTAATTGTTCCCGTATACCTATGATTTTACTTCGCCCCATATGTCTAGTATTCCATTTATGCTACTGCGCATGGTCTACCTTATATAAAATGATGGTGCTGTGAAAATAACAACCGGAACCTGAATGTTAAAAAATGCAAAATAATAACGTTCATCAAGAAAAAATTAAAAATTGTGCATGATTATATTATAAATTACAATATTCTAGAACGCTGTGAAGTTATGAAAGACTTGGGCGTGTTGTATGATGCTAAGCTAACCTTTTCTAACCATTTCACTAAGATTTCTAGCGAAGCTCTGAAAGTGTTAGGCTTCATCATGCGAAATTGCAGGTCTTTCACTAATATTTTTCCCCCAAAAGCTCTAGATTTTGCCTACGTTAGATCTAAGATGGAATACTGTTCGCTAGTACGGTCTCCTCTGTATGAGATTCATAATCAAGCCTTGGACAATGAACAAAGAAAATTTTTAAAATTTTTATATTTTATTTCGAATGGTATTTACCCTGAGCGTGGTTTTGAACATACCCTTCTTTTAAGCATGTTTAGTATCGACAGCTTACAGCTCAGAAGAGAGTTTTATTGCATAAAATTTCTGTATTTTCTTGTTAATGGTAAAATTGATTCTCCCTTTTTGTTAGGTAAAATTTGTTTTCATATACCGAGACCTGGCGTTCGGCTAAATAATCACTCAAGTTTCTACCGTCAGACTGCTCGAACTGGTGTTTTACTTAGATCGCCCATATATAACATGTGCAACTGCTTTAATAAGATTTCTAACCTATGTGATATTAACGAATGTTCTCTTAATCACCTTTTAGAATGTGTTAAGGCAAATAAATTAACTTGACTAATTGATATTTATTTGTGGTTAGCACAATTAATTTCGTTTGATTGAATTATTTATTGTGTCAATCTTGATGATATGTTTTTTTTTGTTTTCTTTTGTTCTCTATTTTGCGTAGTTTGTAAAAATAAAAATCAATTCGTATGTACTTCAAACAACCCTGTAATTGGGAGTTTGTCCTGTTGGGTAAATAAAGATTATTATTATTATATGAGCCCCTATAAGCCCCGTAACTTAATTTTGTCTGTAAAAGAAACTGACTTTAAATGAATCAAAATGAAAACCATTACAAACATCCTGTACGATATACTTTCATGATATATCTTGACAATTAATACATTTATGATAAAAAATTGACATTTACATAGTTTTTTTGTATATATTTTTCCGATTGAAAACTTCTATGTTTTACGTAATAGAGATATATAGGAATCAAGCTGGAACATATCTTTGTAGAATACAATTTATAATATTCCAATTGCTGGACTTGTTTAAGAGAAAAGAGTGAAGAATAATTGAAATTCACTTATTTTATTTTTCGGTACCATAATGCAGTTCAAATCATCAAAATTGCGCAAGCCTTTTTTGAATAATCGCAGGGCTTGTCTAAAAAAATGCCGACTACTTGATAACCTCCTCTTTTTTGGAAGTCTGTTAAAAATATCGTCCCGCTAGTGTTTTTGTGATAGTATATTTTTGAAATTTTCCTATACAAGAAAATATATTGTTCGTGTGTCAGACACATCACGACTCCCGACAGGCTTTTTGTGAACTACTTTTCCTGAAACTTCATTCATTTAATAGTTACAGGTAGAATTTAAAACTCACATATTTACTTTGATACACCCTTTATTAGTGTCAGATGTTGTATTGATCTTCATGACTTGATGCTTCACACAACCTTTCAATTTTTTTTAACAAGAACTTAATGTGATTACACTATATTTATATTTATTGCATACCATTAAAAATACTATTAAAATATATTTACATAAATATTATATACTATTATATAGATTACATTAAAATTCATAATCCATAATGACACCTAAGGCAAAGCCTTGTGTTGTGTCACTATGAAAAATAGTTTAGGCAATAACAACAATCAACTAACTAAAATTACAATACAACAGAGATTTTCCTATATTATTTATGAATAATGTATGCGGTTTAGGAATAGTTTAAGAGCACATCCCGACAAGTAAGACTACGAGGTTAATTTTTTTAGAGCGGCGTAGTTTTTTGTCACGAATTCTTTAAGTTTCCTAGGAAACGAATGTTTGTTTCAGCAATTTTTTATGTCCAATGGTAAGGTGTTATACATTTTTATACCATTATAGAAGATACTTTACTGTTCTATAGTTTTATTGTATCGATCGTATTTATATAAATCGTATTTATATAATTGTTGATCATTTCTTCTTGTTTAGTATTAAATATATTTTATTTGAATAGTGTATATGTTTAATTTCTGCATGCGTGTAAAGTCTTTTACATCCAAAATCTTTTCAACAGTGAATATATTTCGAATTTGTTGTTGCCTCTGCATTTTGTATATGATCCTTATTGTATCATTTTGACAAAGGTGTACTTTATACAGGGTGAGTGTTTTTTGATGATCAGTATGGGGATCTCGAAAACTAGCGGAGATAGAGCAATGGTTAAATTGGGAAAGATTTGCATTTTCGGATTTTTGTAAAAAGTCATGGCTTACTAGATATTTTGAAAAAACCAAATTCTGCCGATTATATAATACTTGATATAGTTATTCATAAAAATAACGGAGTTACGGATGGTTTTCTCTTTTATTTTCACTTTTAACGTAGGTAGCCATGAAAAAGATTGTTTTCAGTTTGACGTTTCCTCATTTGAGAGTAATTAGTAGTGCTGAACTGACAGTCGATATTGACAAGTTTTCGTGATAAAATGGAATATTCTAAGGACGAAAAACGGAATATGGTGGAATGTTATATCATATGCCGTACAAATTCAGTTCGTGCAGCTGAGGAATACTTTCTTAGATAATTTAATCGTCGTGAACCTGCTCTATGTACATTTAAAAGGCTTTACGATAGTTTACGCAGATATGGATCTTTTACTAAACCACCAAAGGAACGTAATCAAATTAACGAAGCAGCACAAATAAATGTTTTCTCAATGGTAAATCAAAATCCATCTACATCAACTCTTGAGATTGCGGCAGAAGCTGGCACATCTCAACGAACTGTAGTTAAAGTACTGAAAGCGCACAAGTTCCACCCGTACAAACTTTCTGTTTCTAAAACTTTGCTTGCTGGTGTCGAACATCAACGTATTTTGTTTTGTACATTGCTTAGAGACATGTGCCTTGCCAATCCCCAGTTTCCATTAAAGGGGTTATGGTCAGATGAAACTAGATTTACTTACTGCGGTATGTTCAATAGACACAATGAGCATATCTGGGCTAAAGAAAACACTTTCCATGTAGAACAAAGACGTCCCCAGATAAAATTTGGTTTTAATGTTTGGTGCGGTATCATAGGGTCTACTATTCTGGGGCCTTTTATCAATGACGAATCACTTACTGGGGAGCGCTACTTGCATTTTTTGCAATACAATTTTCAAGACATGTTCCATAATTTGAATTTGAGAACTCGTTTAGAAATTGAGTGGTTCCATGATGGAGCACTTGCTCATAACTCGTTATTAGTAAGACAACACTTAGATAATATCTATCCAAACTCTTGGATAGGAAGAAATGGCCCACGCAAATGGCCACCCCGGTCTCCCGATTTGGCAGTTATAGAATTCTATTTATGGAGTGCGCTAAAAAACAAAGTATACAAGTGAAAGTATGAGACAGTTGGTGACCTAAGGGAGGCGGTATGAAAAGCAATTGAATGCACTGATAGGCGGTCTGTGAGGAAAGCGGTAATGTCAATCTTAAAATGATGTATAAATAACAATGGTGGACTTTTCGAACATAAATTGTAACCATTATTATGTACCTTAATTTCTTAAGTTTTCAGTATGTACCTACTTATTTAGTTTTTTTGTTATATCTGATATACCTGATATAAAAATCGTTCAATGTTTTTTTGGAATAATTATTAACAAATTAATCTATTACATGGCTACCTACGTTAAAAGTGAAAATAAGAGAGAAAAGCATCTATAACTTCGTTATTTTTATGAATAACTATATCGAGTATTATATCGTTAAAAAGCTCTAAAAATGTCCGATTTTTTGAGGTCATAGCCAACTATGGTTTCCATTGAAAAAAGATAAGTTTGTGTTATATCTCGAAAACGAGAGCTGTCACGCAAACGAGGATATGACAATCATATTCGGGATACAATTCCCTTCCATTTTGATATTTACACTTTCTTATAAAATCAAAAAAAAGGAGCTAGAGGGATTTGACTAAATAGACACAATTTCGTTTTTTCAAATTATCTAGTAAGCCATTACTTTTTACAACAATCCGAAAGTGTCATTAAATTGGGACAGTAAAATTGCAAATCTTTCCCAATTTAGCCATTGCTCTATCTCAGCTAGTTTCCGAGATCCCCATACTGATCATAAAAAAACTCAGCCTATATAAGGAATTTTTATAAGCATATCCCCAATAGCTTATTCCGTAAATAAGTATAGATTCGAGAGGACTTCTGTAGACGATTAATAACACATTTTTATTAAAAATATTTCGCAGGTGTTGCTCAAACATCAAACCTACATATTTGCAAGCTTCTGTCCTTTGCACAGTTTCATGAGCTCCTACTATAGTTAGCTGGGACAAATTTGTTTTTAAATCAATAGAGGTTGGAGCGAATGCCACATATTTAGTTTTGTTTATACTAAGACATAAATTATTGAAGTCCAACCTTCTTTTCACCTCATTAAGAGAATTTATTTGTTTCCCAAAAAAGATTTTTTTATTTCTTGTCGATTATTTTGGATAGTTGGCTGCGAATAAATGGCGACATAAATTCTATGATCACTCAACCTTAAAAGCCTCTCAGGCCAAAGCAAATTTCATGTCTATCAAGAAATTTGTCGAAAACACTTTCATGGATCTTAGTTCTATATCGGCGTACATCACAAAGCCGCTAATTCAAATATAATATAAACTTTTGCAAACTTTATAATTTCCAGCGAACTTCTTTCACAACTTACCAAAATTCACTTACCGCAAAATTCTTCAGCGCCATACTCCATTGTTGATCTTTCCATTAAAATTCTATTGAATAGTTTATTAACATAAGCTGGAAGTTTACAAGTTTACGAGCTCACGCTTCATTGCTCTATTACTACATTAAGTGAACTATTTCAAGTTTGTTATTGTTGCTGCCAAAATATCTGAAGGCTATGCACTGAACAATGTTATTCAATAACAACACGTGTGTGTGAGTTTCCAAAGTTTTTTTTTACATTCTATACATAAGCTTGCTCGTCATACTTAAATTTATAGCCATTATCTGAAGAAGTCTTCAAGTCACTCCTTTAGTGTAGATTTCCACAATTCGAGTATGTATACATGTAGTCGAACTGGAGCTGACTGATTGAGAAAGCGATAAACGATATTAAAATATATCTTAACCGTCATTAATAATAAAATATCACTAAATAATATTAATTAAACCGTTTTAGAACGGGCGCTGATGACAGAAAAAAACTGGACAATTTTTGCAAGGCTGACTTTGATAGAAGACATATTTGCAGCCGCAAGTCGTAGATAAGTATACTTTAGAATTATTGAAACCTACAAAGTCATACGAGGGCTGCCTTTTATATTTCGGGATTAGAGAACAAAAACAAATATTAATCATCGAAAATCGCTTTATTGTTTTTCAAAATATTCCCCATGATGATCTATACACGTTTGCATGCGTTTGCACCAATTGTCGAAGCACTTTTTCCACTCTGATTGAGGTATCTCCAAAACATGCATTCTGAACGCAGCAACCGCTTCTTCAGGTGTCGAAAAACGTTGACCTCTCAGTGTGTTTTTTACGTATGGGAATAAAAAGAAGTCATTTGGTGACAAGTCAGGACTAAATCGATGTTTTGAGTGATCAAAAATGCAGTTGTTTGAGCCGATTGTGTGAGAGCTCGCATTGTCGTAGTGAAGAGTGATCCGTCTTCGGGGGTTGGTTTTTCTCATTTCTTGGAAGACAACTGGCAAACAAATGGTTGTGTACCAGTCAGAATTGACTGTTCTGCGTTGTTCTAGTGATACGGTTGCGACATGTCCAGTTTTTCCGAAAAAACAGGCGATCATTTGCTTGGAAGTGCTTCGTGCGCAAACAACTTTTGTTGGATTCGGCTCATCTTGAAACACCCATACAGTCGACTGCTGTTTACTTTCGGGCTCATACGCGTAAATCCACGATTCATCACCTGTCTCTATGTCATAAACGTGTTTTGAAACACCGCGATCGTATTTTTTGAGCTATTCTTTCGAACAATCGACACGAGCCTTTTTTTTGAACGATTGACAAATTGTGTGGGATCCAAAGCGAACAAATTTTTTTGACATTCAAATGTTTATGCAATATTGAACGTATGCTGGTCCCACTAATTTGTAAGGTTGACTCAATCAGACGATAGGTTACATGACGATCCTGCAATATCAGTTCGCGCACAGCATCAATGGTTTCCGGAACAACAACTGTTTTTGGACGACCTTCACGAAATTCGTCTTGGAGTGAACTACGACCTCGATTGAATTCACCATTCCAACGATAAACAGTGGTCCTTGATGGAGTTTCATCGCCAAAAATTAAATTAAGTTCATCCATGCACTCTTGCTGACTTAATCCACGTCAAAAGTTTTAAAAAATAATCGCACGAAAATGTTCAGGATTTAATTCCATTTTTTGGCCGAGATGAATCCTTTAAGTTACTATAAATAAACATAGCGCTCGTATGTCAAAACATTCTGAGTACGTATAACCTCAAAAATGTCAAACTTCACAATAGAGCTGTCACTTGTCAGATTGCAACACTAGGGTTGTCAAATTCCGAAATATAAAAGGCAGACCTCGTATTTAAACAATGAGTTTACTTTGTATTTAAAAATAACTTCTTGGAACAACGTTTTATAGTCTGCCATGTATTGTAATACAAGGCAGGATTGTGTGATTCATGAAATCTCATTGGCAGACGATTTACTCGAGTAGAAAAGTGAAATATAATAATATTAGTTAGCAATAACAGTCGTGTAACTAAAACCATTTTTTTCAAGTCTGTCAATGACATTGTAGAATATCCTTAGCCTAAAATTGACGAAACATCACATATCAGTCGATTTGCAGTGATATAAACATTACTAACGTATAAGTCAATTAGCATTTTTGTTACAATAACTCGGAAAATTTTTTTCAATTCTGCCTCTTGAATAATTATCAACTTTGACAATAAATATTCCATATAAAACTATTGGCATAAGAATTCATATATCGATTGTGGAAGCCGTTACTTTGTGATAGTCAATTATGATGATGAAATGAAACAAATTACTTTGTTTTCGATCACTAACACATTTATTCACTAAAACATGTAGTTTCGATGCCTAGCGCATCATTTTCAAATATATATAAACAATGAAAAAACCCATCTTACAAACCTTAAATACAAAACTAATGACCAAATACACCGACATGATAGTTAGCCGGTCGTGGTCAAGAACATAATAAATAAAAAACTAAACGGATATAAAGGTATTATACAACTACCTGATATTCTAAGATTATCACCGGGAATACCCGTCCTAACGTAGTAGTTCGAACAGGAGTGTTTTTATAAAGTTAAGCTGATCATTAAGTAGCAAATCTGGGAATTTATTGTGAGAGAGGTAAATTTGAACTTGTCCTACGAAAGATGTTTTAAAATAATTATTACTGAAATGCAAAATTTTTGTGTTTTCTATTGTGGGAAAAGTGTGCCCTGTTTGAATTACATGGTTAGAAAAGGATGAATCAGTTTTATGTAGTCTAAAAGATCTAGGTACCTTTCATTCATTCCCACATAGAAGCTATTACACTCCGAACATATCAGCTTATAAACTCCTTACCTGTTGTAAATACTAACTTTGTCCTTGGCGTTAAATAATAAATTTGCTAAGTTGAATTGTGATTTGAAGATAACTATGATATGCTGGGATGATAGAATTCTAGCTATTTTGTTACTCACGTTTCCAAAATAAGTTAATCAAATGTACTTTGTAGGATCTGTATTTTTGACAGATACTTCGAAGAGGACACATTTTTGCAACTCTACCTGGTCATTTAAGATTAAATTCGAAGATATAGGGTCGTTAATATTCTTGAAAATTTGAACTGATTCTAAAATGGTGATTATCGGTTTAAAACTGTGTACATGAATAATTTCTGTATCTTCTAATTTTGGGTTTTCCCAAAATTTCAGGCAGTCATACTTTAAATCCCCGTTATTTTTAAATAGTATGTCTGTATTCTAAAAAATTAATAAGCTTTTTACAATGTAATAAAATAATATATTCATGGGTTTTTCCCAATTTTCATGTCATAAATATAATCCATCATTATATCTAAGTAACAACCATTGTATATTTGTGTATAAATTGTAACATTGTAAGAATCTGTAATTCATTCATCCGTTCGGTCTTGTTTGATAATGGCATAGCCTCTTGCCGAAACTAGTCACAGTAAAGTGAAAATAAAAAGTGATATATTAACTAAGTTAAATTCTGTTTTCTTTCATTATGACTGGCTCTCAATCTGTCAATATTTCCTGTATCCGAGCCTGGTGAGGTTTCCCGTAATTCGATTTCTTTTTCATATTATTCAATTATAATCTACAGTAATGAAATAAAATATATTTTGTTTTCATTTAACATGACTAATATGGTAAAAACAGTAGCAAAAACTGGACATTCACAATTCCTGGTAGACAACTATCAGAACGACTAAGAGCTCAATAAGATTTATATATGAAGACGTTATTCATGTCGTAAACTCCTGTAACAAGCTCTCAATTAGGAGTTTCCAATGCAAGATGTTCGAGTTTTATTGTAATCTATGGCTGTAATTGAGCATTTATAGTTCCAGTGACTTTCCGGTGCGGCAGAATTTAACAATCGGTTATTTTTACAGCGAAGCGAGCACATGTTGAAAAAGAAACAGTCGAAGTAAGTGCAGAGAAGAGAAAAATGTTTTAACGATTGAAACGAGAAAAACGACCATTGTAAATCGACAAATAAAAGTTGAGCTCTAATTAGAACAGCAATAAGGTACTAACAAACTAAAGTCAATTATTGAATGTAATTTAGTAGCAAGCGCAAAGGAATTTCGGTAAGTTAATAGTTCGATATTATCGAAAAAAAAATGTATGAGAGATGGATAGTACTCTACTAATTCGACTAATACTTCATCGACATTTATTATCAATTTCATGTACACTAGTTTCAGAAAATGAATTTGAGTAACATCTTTTTAAGTAGCTATTTGGTAATGAAAGAGCTAAAGATAAGACTGAAGTTAGTTGGTGCAGGTTGTGACATAAACCTGGTATCCTAAATTTGGAAAACTCCAAATTCAACATAAAACCTACCTTGATTTGTTCACATATACTAAGGCGGCTGCTGTTCTTCGGGGAAGATATGGGCGTGGGTAAGATAGTAAAACACAAAAATTTTATTTATAAATTAGGGCGCCATTTGGTTGAAATCCTATAAGAAATAGTATACAGTTATGATGTAATCACGCCGGCTGTAGTGATATTATTATTGGGAATTCAGCCGGGGGCGTGGCTTCTCCTTGCGGTAGAAGCAGTTACTACTCTAAAACGCATTTTTAAATCAGCTGTTGTGTTTTTATCTGGAAGTGTATATGTACATGTCATTAAAATCAAATTTATAATAAAAATTAAGAGTTTCATTGGCGGTGAAAATATACTTGATGCAGGACATCTAATCAAATGTGGTCTACAGCAAATAGATACTAGTTGTGATAATGAGTATAAAATAATTGCATACTGTCTACAAACTTCTCATTTAAAAAATCAACCGCATGAAATTGTAGGCGTAATATCACATGAAATTGTAGTGAAAACTGTAAATGCTACACTTCTCTACTGCACATGAAAATCATGAAATCACTTTAATGTTAATATTATATTTTATACACAATACACAGATCTACATTACATGGGATGTCTTGTACTTGATCATCTTGATCTGTATCAATAATAACATGATTTTTTATTCAATGATCTCTGACGTTGTCTTTCGTTTCTCTTTTCAATTTGATTCACATTTGGTTGATCAAATAATTTTAATGATGTTTCAGGAAGATTACATGATGGAACGCTTGTTTTTTTTAAATGAGAACGACGTGGATTGGCACTGGCTGCAATGAAAAATTTAATGTTTATTGTTTATTATTTTTTCTGACAAATATTACACTAAAAAATATTTTGCTTCATATTGATGGTAAACATATAATTATAAAAAAATTCTATAGGTAATTACTTGCATGTTGGTATAAAGTCATGATTGGTGGAATGTAATGAACACACTTTTTTTGACTGTGTAATTGGATTTCCAATTTTCAATGCTTTTATCCAAGCTAATCGACGGTCAATCATTTCATCTTCACCAAATTTATTTTTTATAAACACAAAACTTGAATTTGTAGGAGGAAAGGTATAAAATCAAATATTAAAATTAAAGCTATTTTTAAATAATAACTAAGCTTATTGATAATAATTAATTACTGAATATTTCAGAAAAAAAACATAAACACTTTGAAACTACAGTTTTGACATATTATCTAACATCAGCTGTTTATACTCGACCTGCTTAGAGTAGTTCATATTTTATCCGTCAGGTTGCGTACCCAAGCGGATGAATTCCCAATATTCCTTATGAACAAACTGCTAATAATCTGATTCTGTTAAAAAAATACGTATTCAATACTTTCAGTGGTGCTTCCAAAAATTCCTTCACTATCGATAGGTTAAGTATATAAAATATATGCAAAATACAAATACAGAGAGAAAAGAAATTTGTAAAATCTGCAATTTACATTATGAAATATTGCAATATAGTCCATGGGTTCAATTTAAAATTATAAAGCTAATACTCACTTTCACTTTTCTAGAAACTTTTATGTATATCGAATATACAACAGCTGATTCAAATATTACAATAACAATTTTACATAAAAGCTCTTCGTACAACCCCCTGAACTCGCGATCGTGGCCTGCTTCCTTTATAAAACCAGCGCCGAATTCTCAGTAAAATCAGGCATCACTTCTACAGCTGTCGAGTCTTTTCGAGAACCATTTTTTATCTCAAAGCGATTGTTGCCGTACTGAAATGAAACAGGGTCGGCTTTGGGTAAATTTCGTAACAATATTTAAAAATCTGACTTAAAAATCACAGTGGGAAGTTTAAATGTTTACAAAAAAGTTTCTTCCTGAAATCTACAAAAAATGTACTCAACTAATTTATCACCGACTGAACATCAGTTGAATTCCATCTAGACGGTTAAATTGGTTCTAGAGCAAATAGTAACTTCAAAATTCCATCTCGAATATAACAGTCCCAAAACAAAGAAAGTCCTACCTTCAAAAATCTTAGTTAGAACATGGCTCCAAACGTAGAACAATCTACCGTAAAACAAATCCAACATAAAACATGATTCAAAACGTGGAAAATTCACCGTAAAACAGGATTCAAAACGTGGAAAATATCCACCGTAAACAGGATTCAAAACGTGGAAAAATCCACCGTAACTTCCTTAGGGAAAATCCTCCCTAAGAGTAAACTTCTTTTCTACGACCCTGAAATAGAATTTGCACGTGACGAATTCATTTCGCTAAAATTGCTCTGCTTACCTTCACAACGAAGGGCTAATTTTATCCAAAGAAATCTCAACCATCAACGTCACTTTATAACGGTATTCTTCACCAAATAATACCATCAATTAGCCATCATTTCCTGACGCGGAAAAATCGAACAACTAACTTAAGGGAACGCCATTTTCAGTAGCTTACAGAAATCGCTCAACAGCGAGGCACGGCTTCACTCTCTTCGAGACGAAAGGGAAGTGTCTTCCCGAGTTTGCGTTCTTCGAATCAGAAAATCACCCTACACAAATGAACCAAACAAACTCTAACAGCACAGGAGCGGCTTCAGATAAATTACGAATTAGAGGATATGAATTAATGTCACAGATTTTTAAGAAGAAAAGTATTTTATGGATGGCATCAAACTTAACTGACATTGTACTGTGCTACAAAAAAGTATTGTCCTGGATATAGCCGGTTTGGCGAAAAGTTGAACAGACAACGGACAAGGTACTTCAGGAGGCACCAGAACACCAAGTGGGTCAGAGAGAGCGTACTATAGGTACATAATCTCAGTCAAATAAATTCTATGATTACTAAAGAAGGCTTCAATTTTTTTACACGTTATAAGGTCAAGGAAAATAAATAGCTTTAAACTCATTTTCAATACCTTCTTCTTCATTTTCTGCATTAGTAGATTGCTTGTCGTATGGATTAATATACATTTACTATTTTAGGTAATTAATATATTTACTGACCGGTTTCAATTTAGTTCGAGTTAATCAAAAAACAATACGTTCATATAAAATTATAGCAACCTGTAGTACAGCTAATATTAGAATTGGAAAATTTATAAAGACTAATGTAGCTCATAGGAAATAAATGGCTAGGAAAATTAATTAAGAAAAAAAAAGGGAAACCACTAAATTTTAGTCATAATATATAGTTACTTTGTAAGAACTGCTCTAAATCTTATTATACGTCTATGTATGTCCCAATTCGTCAATCTTTTGACTTTTGAGTTTTTTGCGATTTACAAAATGATTTGAGAAATATTCCTATAGGTTTTCATGACCGTTACTGTGACATTATTATGGTGGATCTGAAGATTTCAACAACGTTTACAGGGTGGGCAAATAAGAATGGCCGCTATTCATATCTCAGGAACGGCTAGTAGGACAGCTGTGGGAAAAAATACCCTAGAATAAAGTGGCCACCAGGGAAACCTGGAAATTATTTAGACTGAAAATCGCTGATTTCCTACAAAACTTACCTTATTCCAAAAACTAAAAAATTCAAATTTAAAATTTTTTCTCATACTTTTTATTAGAAGTATTGTGTTCTATCTTAAAAACTTTTCTCATACTTTTTATTAGAAGTATTGTGTTCTATCTTCTAAAGTAAACAGTAGGGGTGAGTGGGAAACTTCTCCCCCCTATATTTCAACCATCCTATATATCCAACTTCTTGTGATATATCAAAAACATTTTTTTCTAACATTTTTTAATTACCATAGAATTCCATTCGATTCCATATACCAACCATAATGTATATGCGTGCAACGCTATAATACATTTATATTCTAACATTTTTTAAACACTTTGTATAACTATAATTCCGCTCCACCCTATAGATGCAACTTTTTATAACATTTTTGTGCTAACAATTGTAATCATACTGTATAACTATAATTTCACACCACCGTATGTTTTTACTACCCTGTATATGCCTTTCTACTTCCTTTGTCGCCAGGTTCTGGTTACGATAACCAAGAAAAACCTCTCAAACACAACTTTAATTAATTTTTTAATTTAATTACTTTGGGGAAAACTGGGTAACTTTACCTCATTTAGTGGTAATTTGTTCTCATTATCATATTGAATAAGTTAAACTAGCATTCTATTGTATATTATGACATTTTCTAAACGCCACCTAGCGGTGGCATTATGAATGATACTAAAGGGTTGCTAGTAAACAGTACGTTCATACGACTAGCTATGGGTCATTAAAAGTAATTTCTAGCATAACCAACCTTGTTCAATTATATTGGGGGAGACCGGTGTAGTCGAAATATAAAAATTCCCATCACCGACACATTTCGAAACATATCTTGAGAATGAAAAATGATATCGATATACGGTTTTCAATGGATTGTTGATAATTTATTCATTTTTTAAATTCCTTTGTCCAAACTACATGTTTGCGTTTAATATTTTTGAGAAAAATCATGATTGCTAAAAAAATGGGTAGCGCCCTCTAGCGTTTCGGTTATTCATTAGAATTGTCATAATATATAGTTGATAGATTAGTGGAGAAAAGCCAATTCCAAAAAGCTCAAGTTCGTAAAAAACCGTTAGTCCACACCAGAATGACGGGCGTTTGTTTTCAACAAGTTTCCGGCTCACCCCTACGGTTTACTTGACAAAATTGAAACAGGTACTTTTAATCTTCTTCTTCTTCTTCAAGCAGCCTTACGGCCTTATTGGCACATGGCTAATGGTCCTGATCCTTTCGACCTTAACGACCAGACACAAGTGAATAAAATGTAAAAATATTCTTATAATCTTTTCTCAACCTTCACCTTATGTATAAACTTTTGAATTTAAATGATAAATAAAATGAGATTCTTCAAATAAATTAACTTTTCTTTTCAATCCATAACTATTTACACGGCGAGATAGCTCTTGAGTTCCGGCATCCTAATCTATATAACTCTAATCACTTATTTTGAAAAATTTACAACTACTTTAATCACAGATTTAGCGTCTATCACTTTATAAACGTTTATTAGGGACTTAGTAATCACCAAGATTGATAATAGGGGCAGATATAAAACATAAAAATTTCGATAATCTTCACAAATTCCAAACTAAACACCACATTTATTACTTCACTAGATTATATTCTTCCTTATATAGATTTTATATATTTGTATATCACTGTTGATTGCAAATAAAATGATAAATTCTTAATTATTATACAGAGTAAGTTTTTTGATGATCAGTATGGGGGATCTCGGAAACTAGCGGAGATAGAGCAATGGTGAAATTGGGATTTTTGTAAACAGTCATGGCTTACTAGATATTTTCAAAAAACGAAATTCTGTCGATTTAGTCAAATCCTTCTAGCTCCTTTGTTTTTGATTTTATATAAAAAAACGTGTAAATATCAAAATTGAAGGGAATTGTATCCCGAATATGATTGTCATGCCCTCGCTTGCGTGACAGCTCTCGTTTTTGAGATATGACACAAACTTATGCTTTTTTGCATGGATACCATAGTTGGCTATTACCTCAAAAAATCGGACAATTTTAGAGCTTTTCAACGATATAATACTCGATATAGTTATTCATAAAAATAACAGAGTTATGGAAGTCTATAACTGCCAAATCGGGAGACCGGGGTGGGTTTGGATAGATGTTATCTAAGTGTTGTCATACTAATAACGAGTTATGAGCAGGTGCTCCATCATGTTGGAACCACTCAATTTGTAGTTCTCAAATTCAAATTATGCAACATGTCTTGAAGAGTGTATTGCAAGAAATGCAAGTAGCGCTCCCCAGTAAGTGATTCGTCATAGATAAAAGGCCCCAGAATAGTAGACCTTATGATATCACACCAAACATTAAAACCAAATTTTATCATATATGCTCATTGTGTCTATTGAACATACCGCAGTTAGTAAATCTAGTTCCATCTGACCATAACACCTTTAATGGAAACTGTGGATTGTCAAGGCACATGTCTCTAAACCATGTACAAAACAAAATACGTCAATGTTCGTCACCAGCATGCAAAGTTTGAGAAACTGAAAGTTTGTACGGGTGGAACTTGTGCGCTTTCAGTAACTGCAGTTCGTTTTGATTTACCATTGCCAACAGATTTGTTTGTGCTGTTTCATTAATTTGATTACGTTCCTTTGGTGGTTTAATAAAAGATCCATATCTGCGTAAATTATCGCAAAGCCTCTTAAATGTACATAGAGCAGGTTGACGACGATTAAAATATCTATGAAAATATTCCTCAGCTGCACGAACTGAATTTTTATGGCAGTTTTTCTTCGTTAGAAAATTCCATTTTAACACGAAAACTTGTCAACATCGACTGTCAGTTCAGCACTACTGATGGAATTACTCTCAAATGAGGAAACGTCAAAGTGAAAACAATCTTTTTCATGGCTACCTACTTTATAAGTGAAAATAAGAGAGAAAAACATCCATAACTCCTTTATTTTTAGGAATAACTATATCGAGTATTATATCGTTGAAAAGGTCTAAAAATTTCCGATTTTTTGAGGTCACAGCCAACTATGGTTTCCATTCAAAAAAACAAAAGTTTGTGTCATATCTCAAAAACGACAGCTGTCACGCAAACGAGGACATGGTAATCATATTTGGGATACAATTCCCTTGAATTTTGATATTTACAATTTTTATAAAATCAAAAACAAAGAAGCTAGAGGGATTTGACTAAATCGACAGAATTTCATTTTTTCAAAATATCTAGTAAGCCATGACTTTTTACAAAAATCCGAAAGTGTCATTAAATTGGGTCAGTAAAACTGCAAATCTTTCCCAATTTAACCATTGCTCTATCTCCGCTAGATTTCCCCATATACTCACCATTTTACCGGAACTCTCTCCAGATACTTCTAATAAAAAGTTTGCGGAATGTTTCTAAAATTACCATTTTCTAGTTTTTGTAATACTTTAATTAGGTAAATTTTATAGAAAATGAGGGATTTTTACTTTTCGTCTTCAGTTACGTGAACTAGCAGTGATCGTACAGCACTCTAAATAATTTCCATGTTTCTCTCGTGGCCACTTTAGTCTAGAATATTTTTCCCCAAACCTGTTCTACGAGCAGTTCCTGAGATATGGATTGCGGCTATTTTTATTTACCCATCATGTACATAGTTAACGAAGCATTTGAGGACATAAGTTCATAAGAAGTTTCGTCATAAAATTACTCAAGGAAGAACATCTTGAAATTTTTCGCACTTATTCATTTACACCCTGTATAGTCCAGACAGACATGTATTTTGAAAATAGGGACAATGAACCGCCTACCATTTGTTTCAGAAACAATTCAGATTCATAACGCAGGCTTGATATTAATATTGAAGTTTTACATATAGAAAATGCTTTACAAAGTTAAACCTATAAGAAAGCTTAAAAAAACCCTACCTGTAGATTTTGAAAATGGTCAATGGATCTAAATTCAACACATTGCTTGCTTGTTAATATTATATAATAATTGTTAATAAATATGTCGGTGTATAAAGGTACTTTCCCCTCGCGACTGAAAGAAGCTAATGTCTTACCTGTTTATAAAAAGGGTGATCCCCTGTTAGTCGAAAACTATAAAACGGTATCTTTACTTAACTGTTTATCAAAGGTTTTCGAAAAGTTATCGACAACCAGCTATCTATTTAAAAAAAAAACAAAATTATTACTCCTCACCAGCATGGTTTTAGAGAAAAACATTCTACTGGAACCGCAATAATTTATCTCGTACAAGATATATATTAAAGACTAGATAATAATGAAAAAGTAGTCGCTCTACTTTTCGACTTAACAAGGGACTTTGATACCATTGACCCTGAATTTGTTGTAAAAAAATTGAGAAGTTGGGCATTAAGGGACCATTAAATAAATGGCTTAAATCTTTTTTAAAGGATAGAAAATTTAAAATTAAAATTGACTATGCTTTTTCACAAACTATGAACAGTGACATGGGGGTCCCTCAAGGAAGTGTTCTAGGTCCTCTAGTTTTTTTGGTTTTTATAAATGACCTACCGGAATACATTTCATGTGGGAATGTTAGGTGAGAAACTCTTGGAGGACAAAATTGATTTAACAATGATTGAATATTCACATTGGTGTAAAAAGAACAACCTTATTATAAATCTGTCAAAGACTGTGGCAATGGAATTTAAGACAAAAATACGCGATCCGATAAACTTAAATATTTTATTCAATAATCTGTATTTGCCTGTTAGTCACAGCTCAAAGGTTTTAGGAATCACAATATCAATCTAACCTTGAATGGAATTTGCACATAAATGACGTTTGCCCAAAACTAAATAAATGTTTTTTTATGATAAAATCCTTAAAAAACTCATTAAGCGATTCTAATCTTATAACTGTCTATTAGGCTAATGCGTATCCAGCCATGTCCTATACTATAGCGGTGTGGGGAAGTGCGCATGACTTATGCAGAGTGCTGGTAATGCAAAAAAGAATAATGAGATTAATTTTTAATTTACCATATAACGCTACATGTAGAGAAATCTTCAAAAAAGAAGGAATATTAACTATATATATACAGATATATATCCACATATTTCGAACTATATCATTCAACGTATGACAGCCGTTTCGAACCAGGAGTTCTCGTCAGATACGCTTCCTTGAATGACAAGTTCTAAAGTGAAATACTTGGATGTTATACACATCAGGAAGACAACAGTCAGTGTATTGAACCTAATAGATGTCGGTGACATCTACCGTCTATTGAGTAATTTAAGTATATGAAGGCATACTATGCTATAACATATACCATACTCTTGACAGATGGTGTTTTTATATAAAACACTCGAACCATCTGTCAAGAGTATGGTATATGTTATAGCATGTATGCCTTCATATACTTAAATTACTCAATAGACGGTAGATGTCACCAACAACTATTAGGTTCAATACACTGACAGGAATATTAACAGTTACAAGCATATACATTTACGAACTTTTAGTGCATATTTATCAGAATCAAGATAAACTTATTTTGCATGACTATTTTCACAGTTATCCGACGCGCAACAGAGAAAATTTCTGTATAAAAAAATACAATCATCAATTTATTAAGAAAACTAGTCACTATCTAGGTTACAGACTATTTAACTCACTACCAGAAAATATAAAAAGATTAAAACTCTAGCACTATATAAAAAACAAATAAGAACTTTACTGCTCAATGAAACTTTTTATACCATAGGAGAATTTGAAATATATCTACTATAAAGAGGGTGAATGTTTTTATTAGTAGCAAATGTTTGATTTAATATAGGTATGTGTTTAATTGTTTGCTGTAAATAGATCTTAATTGTGCTATACTCTTTTAAGGATTTGTGTGTTTTTAAAATGATATATTGGTATTAATAATAAATAGCTGTAATTCTTATTTTTACTTATTGTAAAATTGGATTATACCCCAATTATTGACATATCTTATCTAATTTTGTAGCAAAAAGATGAATAAATTTTTCTACGTTTTTTTACTGAAGTGTGTATTACACTGTATGTTATTAATGCATTTTTAGTTCAAATTTTGTTGAATAGTATTGTCCAAGTTGTAGATAATAACCACCCTTAGAACTTTAAAAGTTATTAAATATTTCAAGAGAAACGTCGAAAACGTTGTAATAAAAATAATCGGTAAGCATGATTTCAATTTTCCATTCAGTGCAATACAGCGGCTTGTAGCTCTACCGCTATCTGTCACTCAACGCGAATCGCGGATATTAAATCACTGAGAATTCTTTAATTTTGCACGTTACAGCTGGTACTGATAATCACCGTCAGTTCCTGAAATGAGCTGATGAATTTCCAATTATTGCAGAAAATCTGTTGACGTAATTGATAGCTGAACATTTATTGAATTTTTACGAAAATGGAACGAACCAGAACTTTATGCCTTATTTAACGTCAGTCTTTGTTCCTCTAAATAGTATAAATTAAAATTGCAATTCGCGATTGTTGCTATGCTGCCCTACAATTTCACTTCTGTTATCGATTTAATTAGAGTTTCTAGTGCACTTATACATGACATAACACTTTTACAATAATATTAAATTAACTTTTTATTACACATTACCTTCAGAATCAACACCGACCAATCAGACCCGCAACGACCTCCGAGGGAGGCATATAAATATACAGCCTAAATAAATTATGTCAACGTTCGCAGTGAGAATGCCAAGTGAGACATTGGCGAAACGTCTGCAAGTTTCAAACTTAATTTATACTAAGTACGGATATATTCTCGAAAAAGTATTTCTTCTTGTTGTTCCATTCGTGAAAGCCTGCGACTAGACATTGTACATCTCTACTGGGAGGAGACTTTCAAAGCACCGAAGACCTAAGAAAAACTGAAAGGAAAACGATGTATTTCGCTGTGCAATCTCAACTTTCTGATGTACTGCCGCAATCAGAACTTTCTACCAACGTTCAAAAAGCTGTCACACCACAAAAAAAAAACAGGAAGCTCAGCGGTCAATTACACGGAGTACTGTGGGACCGACTGGAGCTGCTGACGTACGCACCGAGACAGAAAAAAACCAAACATCTTCAAAACTACAAAAGAAACTTTAGGCTCTACAAATAAAGCCTCAGAAGTACGAACAACCCACAGCCCAAGACAACATGCGCAGTGTCCACAATATCTCGAACCGCCCACTGTCCACCACCGAAACTAGTGTTCTTATTGAAGGCTTCAAGGTTGCTAATCGTCTCCAATGTCGAAACAAGTCTCGAAAATGTAGATAACAAACGGTAGAGCAGATAAGGCAAGACCTTGCCCAAGTCATCAGATCTGCGAAAGCACCTAAACCAAATCTCAGCAAACAAGAGATGAAAGCCTTCAAGACTCTCACAGAATCTTCAAATATCGCCATACAACTTGCCGGTAAAGGAAATGCCACCTTCGTAATGAACAGTATAGACTACCAGGTTAACATGGTACAGCTTACTCTTCGGGGTGTCATTCCTTTGTACGCAAGACAATATATATAATATATATTGTTTCCGGTTAGGGAACCTTCATCACTTGGAATGACACCTCGAAGAGAATATTCAATATCTCTGA
This sequence comes from Octodonta nipae, assembly GCA_034190945.1. Classification (NCBI taxonomy): domain Eukaryota; kingdom Metazoa; phylum Arthropoda; class Insecta; order Coleoptera; family Chrysomelidae; genus Octodonta; species Octodonta nipae. The sequence continues at coordinate 189,007,193 of CM067217.1, forward strand.
CAGATGAAGTAATATGAAAATTTTATCGTCACATTCTGTCCTAGGAGTTAAGGGAGAATAACAATTACACGGAACGGCTCCAGATTCGGAACCTCTGTGTGCTAATTCTCTCGAAAATCCTAGATGTCGGTCTTACATCACGCGTCTTCAAATGGAACAGCTTATTAACAATGACTCAAGGATCATCATGAGACCCAACCACCTATCTAAAAAAACAATGAAATCCATAATAATAGATTCACCTATAGAAGAAGAAAGAAAGAAAACACTGACACAATGAAAAGTCAAGTCGATGTCCTAAGCCCTATGGTTTCATCAAATCCAAAATGACGGAGTCTCACTTTGGCCTAAAGTTGGTGCTAGTACACAAAATATCTAGCTAGTACCCTACAACCTACTGAGGAAAGGCAAGCACTTACATTAAAAAATAGTAATATTTCAAGATTACTAAAAAACAAAAAACACTTTTTATTTACTTTTAATTTCAGATGTTTCTATAATCAGAAATTGCTAAATTTATGTTGCTAACAAAGAAACGTTGACGTTGTTATTTGTTGTTATTTAGAAATTCATGTTGAGATTAAGTAAGGGAAATAAACTGGTATCAGTTTGATCATTTAAAAGATTCGGAGAATTTTGTTTTTTGTTGATTTCGAAGGATTCAAGAAGATATCATTTTTGACATTTGTATTTTGAGGTGTAATGTTTTTTTCCAATAAGTGAGTCAGCAAACCTAGATTTATTGTTTTGAGTGTGACGGTTTATAATAAATGGCAAAAAAGTGTTGTCTTTTAATTATTAGCTCTGGGGAATTTAATTTTTACTATATTTAGAAGGGTACCTATTTAAATATTTCTTTAACTACTTTATAAACACCTCAGAAGGGTGACGTATGTTGTTGGCTTGTCATGGTGACTTGACCGATGAACAAAGAATTGCAGATGCCATTGCACAATATTTTCAATCTGAGTTTGAATCAAGTAAGATCGACCAGCAAGGTCTTTACTGTAGAGGGGGTTTCGTTTTACTGAAATAACTTATGGTGTCATTCTTTCCAGCATACAAAGTTTGATGCCCAAAAAAATAACTGGCCCTGATGATATACCACCATATATCTATAAGGGATGTGCCGATCTGTTGGTTACTTCTCTAAAATATATCTTTAATCTAGCTCTAAAGCAGTGATGGTTTCCTGATCAGTTTAAAGAAGCAATTGTAACCCCAATCTTCAAAAAGGGGCTGAGTGAAAATATTCATTACTATCGACCTATAAGCTTATTATACAGCTTAGCTAAAATATTTGAAAAAATTATATATAACCTCATACTTGCCCACATAGCTGACAAAATTTCAAAATACCAACACCATTTTCTTTCTAATAAGTCAACAGTTTCAAATCTCTGTATCTTCTCTGAATATGTGTCGGAAGCAATTCTAAACAAACAACAGACTGGATGTCATATAACAGATTGTGCAAATGCATATGATAAGGTAGATTTCAGTGTCAGTTTCTCAAGTGGAAGTATTGTCATTCATAATTTCATACTTACTCGCACTTACCCAAAGGATAAAGATAAGTACCGTCTTCTCCCATCATTATATTGCCACCTCAGGAGTTCCCCAGGGTAGCATCTTGGGTCCTCTCTTGTTTTTGATTTTTATCAATGACTTACCCAATAGAATGAAGAGCTGCGTTGGGTTGTTGTTTGCTGAGGATTTCAAATTATTTAAATCTATTAATGGCATAAATGATGTTGTTGCACTTCAAAACGACTTGAATTTGGCGCTTAATTGGTTTAGATAAAACAAAATGTTTGTTAATACCCAAAAATGTTGTGTTGTTTCCTTCGCCCGAAAAGTCAATGTATCATTGGAAATTGTAAGGTTAAGAGGTGTAAGGAGGTTAAAGATCTGGGGCTAGTCTTTCAAGATAACTTCAAATTCAATACCCATTTCAGCTACCTGATAAACAAAGCATACAAAGTTCTTGGATTTGTCATTCGTAATAGCCAAAATTTGAGTGTAAAAACAACCATAAGACTTTATACATCTATGATGACGCCTCACTTTGAGTGTGCCTCCAACATTTGGTCACCAAATTGTTACACCCACAGTAATGAAATTGGGAAAGTTCAGAAACGTTTTCTGCGCTACCTCTATATCAAAAAGAAAGAAGGGCATATATCCTTTGATGGTATCTTATAGATCAATGTTGGCAACCTTTCATCTCTATTTTTTGAGTACGACGAGAAAAAGAAATAAATAAATTATTAATAGAAAGCCTTGATTGATGGTTAGTGTATTTGGTAAATCAAGAAAATGTATATTGTACAAAAACCGTTATGAAAAAAGATTTATCTAATAAAACAAATGCTAAAGATCTTTCAGAACAAAGAGAGATCTCTTTTAATTATAAATTCTATTTGAACAAACGTTATTATTTCACAGTAATTTAAATTTGACAGAAAGCTAATATTTATTCTCTCTGATATATAAAATTACACGCTGATTTCAATAAAATATTACTACCTCGTTATTTTCGTCATCGAATCAGTTCAAATTCATATCAAAGATAAACAAGGACAACAATCGTCTTGATAGAGATCAAAACGACAAAAGAATTATTCCAATGCGGGGGAAGATATCCCGAATTACCTCACTATCTCTGGAGAAAAAAAGAAACGGGATTGAAGATGAGGGTTTGCTCGAACACCGATTAGCAAAGTATGAAGCTTTCGACGTTCGAGTCAACCCAAAAGGATAGAAAAGCGGATATTGCGTCCTGTATGAATGCCAATTTGGGAAAAGAGGCAACCGCTCTCGTCGTTCTTCCGGAAAAGCGTTCCAGATATTTTCCAGAATATTTCTTTTTTGCCGAAAGAAAGAAATAACTACTGCTTTTGAATGGTGCCAGAGCTTAAGAAATTAGATGTAAAGGTTGGTGAACAGGGTATTTCGTTCAAGAATATAAAAAAAAATCGTCTTATTTGAGTCAGAGCCTCTATATTGTGTGTGTGGAGGGTTAACTCATTCAATTTTAAACTATGAGTAATAAGACAAGCTAATCTAAGAAATATTTAAAAGGTGTGAGTTAGATTAATGAACTCTCATAAAGCTGTACAATTTAATAAAATAATATGAATTGTATGAAAACTTACGATGTTTTGAACATAGCAGCAGCTGTAGATTTGAAGAGACAGCATAAGGAAACATTTTAGTTCTTAGTTGAAGTCAATTCAACTTCTTCTTATGCTATCTGACGGTTTTGTCTATTCCTTCATTGTGTAGCCTCTTTATGTTGGTTGTTATAATGTTTGATTGACCTTACAAGGGAAATTTTTTACGATAGTAAAAAAACACCGATAAACAAATAGGATAGCAAAAACTTATTCCAGGATTTTACTGAAATTGACATTTCATTGCGAAGCTTTTCCACATAAATGCTAGGCAGACATGGAAGCTACAAGAATGATCGAGAATAACCATCTCATCATATCAGCTGTTAAAGAGTATCCTTTAGGTTCAATTTCCACAAAAACTCGACTCTATATGTTGTGTATTTTCTTTTCTGAAAGCTTTTGACGAACATTTTGATACCCCAAACGTTAGAAACCATCAACCTAAATTTTGGGTATGCATATATCTATATGTTCTGAGAGGCTAGGTTCCGGGTGAGAACCGCGTCTGAATTTATTAAATGCTCGACGTTTCGACTCCTGCTTTGAAGCCATTATCAAGAGACAAAAGTGGAAAAGAGTTTCAGAGTCTAGATAGAACTCGGGATCTCAATCTGCCTACTCCCCAAGAGTCTCTTGGTAACTGAACTGAATGTGAATCTGCTCTGCTTCTTTTATTCATTCTCCAAGGACAAAAATCATGTCGATTCGTTCTTCTTTGCTATAAACTTTCATGTTTATTAATTAAAGTTTGCAGCAATCACCGATTATTACAACACAAGAATTCATAAAAAGAGTTGTCAGAAAATATTAAATGAAAACTGTCAAATCCTCATATTTAAATATTAAACAGGTTTAAAATTCGTCTGTATTCTGTGAATATGCGTTTTTCATGGGAACGTGAATAGTTAGGCATACGGAAATGTTATACTGTCGCATAGAGAATAAAATTCTACCATTGCTGGTAACATAAAATACAGGGTGTTTCATTAAACTTAAAGAAGTAATTGTCATTTGAAATTTCGGTTCATTAATTTGTATTTATTTCATACCTTGTATACGAGTTGGAATTGGGTTGGAAACAAGAAAAGAATATGCTGAGACACACTAACCCTTTAAATGATCACTACATTTGGATAAAATAGTAATTATTACAGAAACTGTGGGGTGTAGGTATAGTAAACTTTTATGAAACACCTGATCATTCTAATCGTAGATACAGAAAATGTAAAAATTCATTAACAAAAAATACAACTTTGATAATATTACATTTCTGGGACACCCTGTATAAAACGAAAATCCTTTTTAAATGTTCCTCTGAAAAATATACATGGTGAGTTTTTTTTTGATGATCAATATGGGGATCTCGGAAACTAGCGGAGATACAGCACTGGTTAAATTGGAAAAGATTTGCAGTTTTACTGGCCCAATTTAATGACACTTTCGGATTTTTGTAGAAAGTCATGGCTTACTAGATATTTTGAAAAAAAAACGAAATTCTGTCGATTTAGTCAAATCCCTCTAGCTCCTTGTTTTTGATTTTATAAAAAAGTGTGTATATCAAAATTAAAGGGAATTGTATTCCGAATATAATTTTCATGTCCTCGTTTGCGTGACAGCTCTCGTTATCGAGATATGACACAAACTTATATTATTTGAAACCATAGTTGGCTATGACCTCAAAAAATCGGACATTTTTAGAGCTTTTCAACGATATAATACTCGATATTGTTATTCATAAATATAAGGGAGTTATGGATGCTTTTCTCTCTTATTTTCACTTTAAACGCAGTTAGCCATGAAATAGATTGATTTATTAATAACTACTCCAAAAAATATTGAACACTTTTTTTAATAGGTATATCAGATATAACGAAAAAACTAAATAAGTAGGTACTTACTAAAAAACTTAAGAAATTAAAGTACATAATACCGGTTACAATTTATGTTCGAAAAGTCCAGCATTGTTATTTAGACAAAAATTGCATCATTTTAAGATTGACATTCCCGCTTTCCTCACAGACCGCGTATCAATTTCTTCAATTGCTTCTAATACCGCCTCCCTTAGGTCACCAACTGTCTCATACTTTCTTTTGTATACTTTGTTTTTTAGCGCACCCCATAAATAGAAGCCTATAACTGCCAAATCGGGAAACCGGGTTGGCCATTCGCGTGGGCCATTTCTTATTATCCAAGAGCTTGGATAGATATTATCTAAGTGTTGTCTTACTAATAACGAGTTATGAGCAGGTGCTCCATCATGTTGGAAGCACTCAATTTCTAAACGAGTTCTCAAATTCAAATTATGCAACATGTCTTGAAAAGTGTATTGCCAGAAATGCAAGTAGCGCTCGCCAGTAAGTGATTTGTCATAGATAAAAGGCCCCACAATAGTAGACCCTATGATACCATACCAAACATTAAAAGCAAATTTTATCTGGGGTCGTCTTTGTTCTACATGGAAAGGGTTTTCTTTAGCCCAGATATGCTAATTGTGTCTATTGAACATACCGCAGTTAGTAAATCTAGGTTCATCTGACCATAACACCCTTAATGGAAACTGTGGATGTCTCTAAACCATGTACAAAACAAAATACTCGATGTTCGTCACCAGCATGCAAAGTTTGAGAAACTAAAATTTTGTACGGGTGGAACTTGTGCGCTTTCAGTACCTTAACTACAGTTCGTTGAGATGTGCCAGCTTCTGCCGCAATCTCAAGAGTTGATGTAGATGGATTTTGATTTACTATTGCCAAAACATTTATTTGTGCTGTTTCGTTAATTCGATTACGTTCCTTTGGTGGTTTAGTAAAAGATCCATATCTACGTAAACTATCGTAAAGCCTCTTAAATGTACATAGAGCAGGTTGGCGACTATTAAGATATCTCGGAAAGTATTCCTCAGCTGCACGAACTGGATTTTTATGGCATATGATATAACATTTCACCATATTCAATTTTTCTTCGTTAGAATATTGCATTTTATCACGAAAACTAGTCAAAATCGACTGTCAGTTCATCACTACTAATGAAACTACTCTCAAATGACGAAACGTCAAAGTGAAAACAATTTTTTTCATGGCTACCTACGTTATTTTTATGAATAACTATATTGAGTATTACATCGCTGAAAAGCTCTAAAAATGACATGACAATCATATTCGGGTTACAATTCCCTTCAGTTTTGACATCTACACAATTTTTATAAAATCAAAAGCAAAGGAGCTAGAGGGATTTCACTAAATCGACAGAATTTTGTTTTTTCAAAATATCTAGTAAGCTATGACATTTTACAAAAATCCGAATGTGTCATTAAATTGGGCCAGTAAAACCCCAAATCTTTCCCAATTTAACCATTGCTCTATCTCCACTAGTTTGCGAGATCCCAATACTAATCATAAAAAAAAACTCACCCTGTATATCAACCTAGAAAAACAAGATCATCTAAAATGATCATAATATTCCGTGTCGTAATACGTGAATAACCCTGTACACATATATGCTGCACATTGAGCAAGAAAATATTCCACTTGTAAAATCGTTGTACCCCAAGTTAGTGTAATCACAAAAAAGTGAAGATTAATATAACGCCTTAATGAATATTCGCTTTAGCCGTAGACAAGCCATCGCGAACAGCCGAAAGAACATCGTTCAAACCAAACTCGAAACGCAGTTTCCGCTAACTGCTCCAAATTGTCTTAACACGATTGCCGTGCCGTTAATGGGTCTTGCCTAAAGTTCTAAGTACATCGGGAATTGCGAGTTCCACCAACTCCGCCGTATAAATCATGTGTTTATAATAAGTTCATCCCCACGACGGGGTAGCGAACTTTAATAGCACGCTCATATGTTATGTTAGCTTAAATATGTTGGATATGCCCAAGATGCACATACATAAACATATTCTACAACATAAACCATATAGGAATACTAGAAAGCATTTATATAGTTACACGTACATTATTATATATAGGGTTGCAGCATGAATTATGAATTTACGACTTCGAATCGGACCAGAAAATTAAAACGGGGCTCGAGAGGATAATAAAGTAAAGCAAAAACTGAAACTAAAAGTCGAGCACAAGTAATGGATAAAACTACACATCGGTACCACCCGATAAATAGTGGTGCACTGTGAACGTGGCTCAGCATCTAGGATTGGGGAGGTATACATTGTAATAGTAAGGGGTTTGTATAACCAGGAAAATCGAATAACAAAAAACATGTCATAGAGTAACGAGGAACGTGAAAAAACGGATTTACAAATCAGAGTTATTAAAAGTTTGAGAGTCACGGAGGTTTTTGATCAAAAAATTCATAAGTTTTTTGAATACCTCGAACTCTTGGAGACTATATATGGCAGGCATATATAAATCATAGGCGACTTTAATATACCGTTGTATTCTGAATCCACAACGGACGCAAAATCGGTACTACTTAGGAACTTACTTGAATTCTACGAAATGAAACAGTATAACAACATAAGAAATATTAACAGTAGACGATAAGACCTAGTAATATCAAATAAAATACCAACTTGTCAATTAATAGAGATGAGTGCCCTCTTGTCAAAGAGGATCCTCATCATCCAGCTCTTGCGATTACTCTGAATACTTGTAGGAGGAGAAATAACAGAATTACTTCAGGCAAAGATAATCTGAGCTTTAACTTTAAGAAAGCTGATTTTCCGAGTTTATATCAGGAAATTTTTAGGGCCGATTGGTCTTTCTTGAATTATTATAGAACTATAAATGAAATATGTCAGGACTTTACGAAAGGTTAAACACTATCTTGGCTATGTATATTCCTAGATATCGCCATAGAAACGTTAAATATCCCTCATGATATAGTAGGGATACTAGGAAAGTACTTAAAGAGAAGAAATACAAAAAATATAAGACGGATTTTTATCTTAATGACTATAAAAGACTAAGAACTTCCTCCAAATTACTTATTAAGGAATCATTTACTTAACTGAGGCTCAAAATAAGTTGACCTCAAATCCCCAAGATTTTTGGAAATTCATACTTATGAGGAACAACACATCAAATATTCCCCCTATTATGATTGATAATGAGGATACCGAATTCAGTCATCCTCAAGATATTGTTAATGCTTTTGCTGCTCATTTTAAAAACTCTTTCAACCCCAATCGAGATACAAGCAATACTTCTAATATACTTTTGTCCTTTTATAATATCTTGATACCCCAAATCAGTAAATGATGTAATAAAAGTAGGTAAGAAAATCATACCTAAATCATCATTTTGTCCAGACGGTGTTCCATATTTTTTTGGCAAAGATTTTATCAATGTCTTAGCTATAGCTGTGTAACATATTTAATCTATCCTTAAGGCGAGCGTAGTATCCTGAATGTTGGAAAATATCTAAAGTTTGCCCCATCCACAAAAATGATAACATTTCTTTAATTAACAATTATAGGCCTATATCAATGATTAGTGGTTTTTCAAAGGTGTTTGAAATGTTGCTGTATGAGCATATATTCTTTCACGTTAAAAGCCAAATAACATTTGACCAACATGGCTTTATTAGTGGACGCTCAACAGTAACAAATCTAGCATGTTTCGCCGAATATCTGTCTCAGTCATTAGATGAAACATCACACAGCTTGATGTTATTTTTACAGACTTCATTCAACCTTACTCAGCAAACTTTCTGCGTTTGGCATGAGTGATCATTATGTCGAGTTTCTTCGCACCTACCTAGTGAACCGTACTCAGTTTGTTTGGTACAATAATCATAAGTCTGTTAGTTATATTTTTAATCGGGAGTACCTCAAGGTTCAAATCTGGGGCCACTAGTGTTCCTAATTTTTCATCAATGATATCACCAATGGCATTCATGTTAAAAAATTGTTACTTGCAGACGATCTTAAGCTATTCTCTTGTGTGAAAAACCAAATGGATTGTGAAAACTTACAAAATAATATTGATAAAATTCAAAAATGGTGTACGATAAACAATCTCCCCCTAAACTCGAGTAAATGTAAAGTTATGACCTTTGGATGAATAATCATAATATTGTTGATTTCAGCATTATAAGTTGTATATAGATAAATTGGAACGTATGCAAAGAACGTTTGCGAAGTTCATGTATTTCAAAAAATATAGGATATACCCCGAGAGGGGGTTTGAGCACGAGATGTTATTATTCGATCTGAGTCTGGAGAGTCTAGAGCAGCGCAGATTTATCGCCCATTGCCGATTTGTTTATAAGCTAATCAACTCTGAAATTGATTGCCCATTTATACTGTAGCATTTTATGTTCTTATTCCCGAGAACTGAGTCTAGAAGTTCATGTTTGTTTTATCCCCCACCTGGTCGAACAAATATCTGTTTTGCCTCTCCTATTTTTAGGCTATTATTTTGCTGTAATATGATTCACAAAATTATTGATTATACGGTAAGGAGGAATATCTTACATATCCTAGTGAAGCTGTTTGTCCAAAGTAACACAGTAACATGTGTCTGAGTATATTAAAATCTATTGTTATGGTTAGTCGGTCACGTTTTGTAATAATAGTTACGTAATTCATTCAGGTTTGTTAGTCATGGTTGTATACAGTTAGCGTTTTTTTGTTAGTCTGTGATGTTTATGGACTTTTAATATTTTCATCTTTTTTGTTGTTAGATCTCATAGGCTATATTTTGTAATTTAGTATAGTTAATATTAACCCTGTAATTGGTGTAATACTGTTGTGTTAAATAAACAAATCAAATCAAATAAGGACAAGGGGAATATTCTCAACAAGCCTGACTGAACTGATTGTCAACACAAAACAGGCTTTATTAAAATCCTCTAACAAAAATTACATCAGAAGAAACCAAATCCAGAGCAGGAAAGAGCACTACAGATTCCTTATAGCCTAATCTCGATACGGGATTATCCTAAAGAATGTACATACCAACAACTCAGGTAAAAGTGCAAGTTAAGGCCCCCACATGTACAAATAAAACCAACCAAATGCGAACCATCTTAGAAAGTGTGAGGAATTTAAAATATCTCATGTCCAAGGTGTGCATATCGATATCGTATTTTACAAACATGAATTGGCAAAAAATGAAAAGGTGATAACTCCTTTCTTCATTTTCATTGCTACGATTACAGTGAGCATTCTCCTTCATAGTATCGTGAATATTTACAACTTTCTACTAATATATTTGATATACACAGTAAGTTCCAAAAGTGTGATTGCAGTTTTTAAATTAAGTTTCTTTGCTTCTGCTAGAAATCTACTTTAGTTAGTTGTCAATTTATTTAATTTTTGGCTTAATCCCATCTATTTCCCCTAGTTATTACAGCTGTGTAATCCACATATCATCATCAGCTATTTCCTTCAAGAAATCATTAACATAAATAACAAATAGTAGAGGACCTAAAACTGTACCTTAAGGTACATAAGCAGTTATATTAATTTAGTAAAATGATATAAACATTTGTTATAAATAAATATTTTGGCAGTATACAAATTATCAATAAGCCATTCTACAAACTGGATTGTACTCTAACTGACCCAACACTTGTACAGTGCGTCCCATGTCATAAGTATAATATGAAGCCAGTGAAAATAAAAAAAGAAAAAAAACTAATAATATATACATGTTATATAAAATAATAACAATAAACCATTTTGTGAAACATTGTATGTATAAATAATTACTTTCTCATAAGTCGCACGTGCATTTTCAGTAATTCAGCATCCTATGTAAGTGACACTTGCAGTCAATCATTATGAATAACAAAATAAACTGCAAATGCCACACAATTGACCAACATTATAAAAGACCAAATTTGTAAATCATAAGTTTTAAGTTATTGTAATTTAAAGTGTTAGTTCTTTCAATAAAAAGATTTTTTTTAAAAAAGTTATATCTGAAACCAACGATATAACATACATACGAAACAAAAAAATTTTTTTCTTTTTTTTCTCTTTTTTCCCTATAATACATAATTTATAATTTTAAATAAATGCTGGTAGAGATTTACAAATACTACATATAATGATATAATCAATGTTAATCGACTAGGTGTTTAAACTTATTGTAATTTTTTGCAATAAATTCTCTGGATAATGTAGCAAATTTTTTCACAGAAGTTTCATTCCTTATGTCAGTAGGTATTTAATTAAATATTTTAGGGGCTAAGTATGTATAAAATCTTTTATTGACATTTTTTTGAATGCTAGGTATTTTAATTAGCTGTTGAGTGTAACTTCGTGTTTCATAAAAAGTGTTTGTACATACTTGCAGTGCATTATGGTTCTTAAATGCATGCATACGTACTTCATGCAGGTAGAGCTGTCTTAAATTTGCAATGTCCGTGTATAGCAATCTTGTGGGATAATATATGTCTTTTCGGAAAATTATTTTGAGGATGTAGTTTTGAACGGTACAAAGGTCTTTTAAATTACTCTTATATAAACCACCCCATACCAAAATCAGTCAGTTGGCATTGCTACTTGGTACACGTTTGGATTTTTATTAGTTGGCCAAATTTTGTTAATAATGCATTCTGAAGATTCAGCAAAAATGCCTTTGTTTTGTTTTCGCAGAAATTCCAGGATTTTTTCTTGGTTATACTGTGCTGATAGGCCAACAACGCGTATTGAAGGACACACTTTTTTAGTTCCCGGACATCATATTGTTCTTCCAAGCTAGTGGTCATATTTTTAAATTTCTGTATACAATCTGTATCCATAGTCAACATCATCTATCACTTTTAACATTTCAAGTTTAGTTTGGTGGGTTGACGATTTTGTCTTCTATTTTATTACAAAACGGCATCACAAATTTCTTTTTGAATGTCATCAATTTTTTGTGATAGAGACTGTAGGTCGGTACTAAATCCAGCAAGTTTGACATTTCCAAAATATGCCTGGTACACTCCGTACAATGTTTACTGCTTCGTTGGGGACACAAAACACAATCAGCATGATACCGTTTTTTGCACAAACCACTACACGAAATGAATGGCCTTCGAGCAGATGTGACACAAAAACCACATTTCGACATTATTTTTATTCGCACGATTTACACCTTTTCACTATCGGAATATTTAATTTTTTTAAACACACTAATCGTCTATATGGATCGCGTTTTTCAATCACAAAGTTATTACCATTTAAATATCACGATGACTGAAACCGGCAAATTATTATATACAGTTTACCAATGAAAACTATAAAAATAAGAGGAGACTTTTTAAACACATCCGTCCCGTACGACTTCGATATGATATTGTTCTGATTTCTTTATAATTACTTACTACGTTATTCATCTTAACTCTTGTTATTGTCTGTCCAATAGATAGTTACTTAATAATTTGTGAGCATATCCACTTATTCCATAACAATAAAGTTTATCTAGGAATATTTCATAAATGGCTTTGTCGAAACCCGTAGTAAAATCGAGAGGTGTTAATTGGTTTACTCTTGTCCAGGCACTTGTAGATTATTCTGAAATTGGTAGACAAAGTAACTGGTTCCTCGAATTTTCCTTGGACTTACATCGTCTTGAAGTGGTTGATCTCACAATGTTTCAATAGCTGTGTATCTGCTATCGTCATCACCTGAAGACGATTGGAGTCCAAGGAAACTTCGAGGGACTTGTAGATTATATTTCTTATCAACGCTAGTGGATCTTTATTTCTTAACCGTTTTATAAGACCATATTATAAAACTGTACAAGCATCCTAACTCCCCTATTCAAAATATGTGAGAGAATAGAACCGGAAAACGATAGAGGGATTAATCTTTTGAACACCGAAGAAACAATTTACAGGGTGGCCACAAGGAGTTGCAAATATATGATAGTTAAATTATAGAATTATAATTACTAGCTGTCGCCTAGTGGTCGAAATTCGACCAATTGTGTCAATATCTGGCAGGTTAAGTAACATGATATTTTTATCGTGACATTCTATCCTAGGACGTTAGGGAGAACAGCAATTACACAGAACGGATCCAGATTCGGAACCTCTGTGTGATAGTTTCCTCGAAAATCCTAGATGTCGGTCTTACATCTCGCTTCTACAAATAAGTAATGAAATACAAGTTTTTTTCAGATATAATTCATAGAACTTTATTTGTGTTCAAATTCGTAATTCTTAATTTAATATGACAACAATTCAACTGCTAATGGGCTACCTTACATATTTATTTTTTCTAACACCCCTGTATAGCTATAATTGCATTCAATTCTCTAACATTTATTAAAATCCTCATTATAATAATTCCATCTCATTATATATTTCCACCACCCTGTATATCCAAATGCTTATGGACCACGCATAATATTTTTTAACATTTTTCAACCACCGGGTAAACCATTCTGTATATGCCACTGCCTATGACCCACCATATTTACTCTTTTTGTTTATGAACTTTTTAATTATCTTCTGTAACAATAATTCTACTCCCACTTATATTTCAATCATATATATGGAACTCTTCGTGGTCTACTCTATAAATCATTTCCTATTCTAACATTTTTTATCACCATCCTGTATATCTATAATTCCTCTTACCCTATATTTCATCTAAACTATATATACAACTGCTTATGGGTTACGAAATGTTGCATTTCCATTTCCGCCACCCTGTATATGCATCTATGTATAACATTTTTTGCACCACCCTGTATAACTGTAATTTTACTGCACCTTCTATTCCAAGAACCCTGTAAATTCAACCGCTAATGGGCTTCCCTATATAATTATTTTATTAGTTATAATTGCACTCTACTCTATATTTTAAACACCCTAAATATGCAACTTGCTGCTTATGCTTATGTGCCACTCATTAAAAAAATTATTTCTAACATATCTGGAATCGCCCTGTATAATTATGATATTCAACGATTACTTTACCCACTAAACAATAACAACGCTTGCATGCCACCTCCAGAAGTACATGCTCTAAGTATATAATAGCATTGGTCTGTCTATATATTAATTATTAATTACTCTATGGTTTGAGTCTGGCGGCAGCGGCACGCGGCACATTCATTTGTTTGTTATTGACATTATTGACGTAAATAATGAATTTTTATTATATTTTATTTAATGAATGAACCAATATTATAAATTAAGATTAGAATTCTGCACTGAAGGTCGTCAGTAGCTACTAAACAAAACAAAAATAAAGAAAATCGGTTGAGAAACAGAGGAGAAAATGGTACCTAATCGTTTTGTCTTAGCCTATTTATATATAGATACTTACAGAAGCTTGTTGAAAAACTGTAGAAACAAAAAGTCTTTATAGAGTGGTTCATAGGCAGTCGTATAGAGAGAATGGTTGCCATGGCATTATAGTTTTACAGAGTGATTAAAAAAATAGTAAAAAATGTGACAATGCCTTCGGCTGTTCGCGATGGCTTGTCTAGGGCTAAAGCGAATATTCATTAAGACGTTAAATTAATCTTCACTTTTTTGTGATTACACAAGTTGGGATACAGCACGGATTTTAGAGATGAGGATTGTTGTCTGACTCAATAAGCAGTTTGGAAAATTTTTAAAATTTAATGGAAAAGCTGTGGAACCTTTGGTGTGTCACAAAGGTAAAAACACAGTTTTGCACCCAAACACCAAACCTTCATTTTAAACACTCAACGCCGTTTCAACAACTCTAAGTTGTCATCTTCAAGGAAAAAACCCAAACTAAATCAAAATTACAATTTTCTCTAATGTATTCCTACCACTAAACTATTACTTAAGTAATTAGTACAAGGGGTATATCCTAAGTACCTGAATTCTAAATAACAGATTTCAAAGATAAGGCAGATTTTATATAATGCAAACATGTAAATAGGATAATTCTTAATTACCTACCTACTTTTACGCTACATTATTAAGTAATGACATTTTTAATACTAATTTTATGGATTCTAAGAAAGTAAAATATACAATAACTATACTGAATGGAATAGGACCCTTATCTGAATTCATTAGTTTATTATTTTTATAAATCATTATGCTTTCCTAAGAGTCGAGTTCTTTATAATTATTTACTTGTTTAACTAATTTTAAAGAAGATAAATCTACAGAGTGGTTGTGGTCTATAACATGATGTGCAATACTAGATTTATCCACTCTTCCGTAGTTCAAATGGGCAATATGCTCTTTGAAACGGGTACTGATAGATCTGCGTGTCTGTCCATAATACTTCTAATCACAATCATTACATTTTATTTCATAAATAGCGGACTTCTCGAAATCAGCAAGTTTATCTTTAGGATTGCCCAACAATTTCTGTAGTGTTGTAGTTGTTTCATACACCGCCTTCATACCAAGTTCTTTAAAAACTTTCTTAAAGCCCCTAGTATAACGACTGTACGGAACCGAGACAAACTTTTGTTCTTGTGACTCATTTCGAAATGTTGACACTTCTTTCATTCGTAACCGAAGCCATTTCTTCCTAATTAATTTATCTATAATATATGTTGGATAACCATTACATACAGCTATTTCTCTAATAGGTTTCTTTTCATTTTCAAACTTCTCTTTATTGAGAGAGAATGTCAACAACCGATGTACAAGGAAATTAATCCCCGCTATTTTATGTTGACAGTGAAAAGACGAATTAGGTAAATATCTATGTGTGCTATTGTCCTTCCTATATACATCAAACTCTAGCTTATCACTATCTTTTCTTAAAACTAATACATCTAAAAATGGTAGAGTACCCTTTTCTTCCTGTTCATATGTAAATTTAATAGAAGCAAACCTATTGTCATCCACTTACCGTATCCATACCCTAGGAAAATACTGGGACTCATTTTTTGCTTCAACTTCGAACCTGCCCATGAACAAGTTGGGAAGGAACGATGACAAGGAGTTTCCCATTGCAATTCCTTCCTTCTGCTCACAAAAGCAACCTCCAAACTGAAAACAAGGATTTACCCATTGTACTAATTACTTAAGTAGTAGTTTAGTGGTAGGTATAATTTAATTGTAATTTCGATTTAGTTTGGGTTTTTTGAAGATGACAACTTAGGGTTGTTGAAACGGCGTTTAGTTTTACATTTTAAAATTTATTACGTTTCGTAGTGTGTAATACTCGAAAAAAAACAGGCGTTAATATTAAGTGGTTCATATATTTTTTTAAAATATATATTTATAATAAATTTTTCGATGCGATAATTGAATTTCACCAAATTACTCAAGAAATATTATTTATATACAGAACAAATGAATGTGCCGGAATATGACGAAATAATTGGTAAGCAACTTATTCTGAATATAGCTGTTTATATTTGTGTTCATTACTCACCTAAATGTTGTGTAACATTAAATTTAATGGACTCTATAATGACTCACAAAAAAATATTCTTTATTGTTATCAGATAATCAGTTGACGTCATGCATTAAACCGTCAATGATCTAAATTTGGTAGGATTGTTATTATTATGGTATAAAGTAAATAAAAGGCCGAAATATATTGTATGGAATTATAGTGGGCTGAATAAAGTCCTACGCAAGTCGACTAATACCGGTTGACTAAAAATATATAGCCTGTATTCCGGAATTCTCGTCAATACTATGACTAATGAACTGCATAAATATTTTCTAGGACTGGTACAACAAAACTGACAAAAAAGTCTTTAAAACAAGAAAGAAACTTAAGAATCTAACTACCGAAAGTACAAACGTTGTATAGTATAAAACACGTTAGCAATTTCCACAATATCTCAAGCTCCGTACTGCCCACCACCGAAATCAGTTTCAAAACAAGCCTCGTAACTTTAAATAAGTAAACGGCAGAGCATATAAATCACAACATTTCCCTAGACTTTAAATCCTCAGCCAATAGGAGCCCTCACCACCCTCAGTGAAACCAAAAATACCGCCATACTATCTGCTGATAGAGAAATCGTCGCCGCCGTAGTGAACATCATAAACTACCATATTAAAATCACTCAAGTTACAAACCTACTTCCAGATACCCGTCCACCTATGTGGCAGGATATCAAGAAAAAGCTGTTCTCAAGGAAAAGTTGGTGTATAAAGCTCTAAGGTATGCCTAAAATACATAGAGATGGAGTTCCACATCTACCAATAGTTCGAGCGTTCAACTAAGTAGTAAATAGCTCACAACTTATTCTCAACATTCTTTCCATAGAACCAGAAAATATCATAGCCCACTTTCGATGCTAAGTACTTATATCCAAGTATACCGGTAGAACAAATAGCAGAGCCTGAAGACTTTCTAATAATAATAATAGATTTATCAAGGCACCGTCTAAACGTCTTAAGAGTTTCTATTCTATGTTTTGTAATAATATATGCAAACAAACCCCTATCTCCAGCGGTAGCTAACCTCATCATGACATATTTTGAGAAACAAACACCAGATACAGCAATATTGAAACTTATGCCATTGGTGAGGTAAGTCGATGAGATATTTATCTTTTGGCCTTTCGGAAAAGACAAGCTGCTCAAGTTCCTAGTTCAACTAACTTGTGTTACATAAGGATTCAATTAACTTTAGAAATTTGAGAAAACAATCAGCCTTCTCAGGACAACGAGTTGCCAATTTGCTCATTTCCAGGTATATACGAGAATATCTGTAGCTCTACGATAAAAAGGAAACAAACAACACAATTAAAAAGCCATCATCAAAAAAAACGTAAATAAGAACCAAAAAACTACGTTACGGGAAAACTACACAGAATTGGCCGAACGGCATACAACTCACACCAGATCATAAAAACAAGTCTAAAACTCCTAAACCAACAGTCAAGCTAGAAAATCAATGGATGAATAGTCTAAGATGCGCATTGTGTCGCATTATATACGTCGAATAAATGAACACCAACAACAATCAGGGATATCAATTTCGGTAGTTGTAAACAAATATCATAAACAACCAGTTATAAGACAAGTCCAAGAAGCCATTGAAATTGAGAAATCTAGGACAGGGAAAGGAAAAGAACACCGACACTGACCAATCAGCACCGCTACTACCCTATAAATGCACGGCCCAAATGAAACATCTTTCATGATGTGGTAGACTGAGTACACGTCGTCGTCCAGTACAGTGGCTCTTACAGTGAATGCGAAAAGTCCCAGAGAACAGAGACACCGAAGAACAACCAAGAACAAGGACGGGAATAAGCTACGCAGCGGCAGCCAGACCAACGGTAGAAAAAACAAGAGAAACACGGACAAATGGACAGGACGTACTGACAATGATGGAAGAGATGAAGAAAATTTTTCAGCCCTTCATGGGGCTGGCAACTAGACTCAAACTCGTGCATGGATAAGACGACATCAGCAGCATGAAAAATCATGACGAGGAACGCCAACGTGTTGAATAGCGAGCGGGAACTTCACCTAGAGGACATAGCAGAAATACAAGAGACCTGATTCAAAGAAGAGGACAATTTTAGGATCAAGGACTATGCAGTACACAGGACAGGCCAGGAAGGAAAGCAGGAGGAAGAGTGATATTCGCCGTGAAAATGGACAATGTCAAGTCGGAGATACTAGGAGGAACACGCAGAAAGAGAGAGATACGACGTAAGAGGACCAACGGAATCAACTTATCACCCGACAAGAGGGGGTCAAGGAACTATCATCGGACCACAACCCAGTGACGATAACAGCAGCCACACATCAAGACAGAAACAATTACCAGCAGTGAGGGATTCAGAGGATCGAGGAACGAAGAAGAAGAGGCAGCAAGTACGAAGAAGGAAGAAGAATGGCGCTACTGCAGACAGGAGAGGGTCTTAGGGAAGAAGTATCTTAAGGAATAGCGTAGAAAAAAAATATTGTAAAAGCTTAGGGAAATATATAACGTAAAAAAATTAGGGAACAAATATCAAACATGGACTAAGAGTAAGAAATTTGTAAGAAAAATAGCTCTGACATTAAAGACATGACTAACTAACATCTTTCAGTTCACCCTGACAACGCATTGAGAATCCAATGTGCGACCTCGACGTCTGCGAGAGTCGACCTTAAATCATACTAAAAAATAAAATATTTACTGATCTAGTTGTTTGAACTAAGGCGCTCAATGTGCCTATTCCTCGAGATTTAGTCGAAAAATTAATGATAAAGCAGCATTATTTTTCTGAGAATAGATTATCTGACAGGGGACATCAAAAAGGACAATAAATACTTTAATTTTCTGCAAAATAGACAGAGTAATATAGAATACCAGTACATACCACTCGTTATTCTTTGTCTTTCATTCTTTATTCTAAATTTTCTTTAATCAGAATGAAAACTTTTGTGTTAAGATATAGTTACATTCATTAGGCATGTGTTCAAACCAGTAAGAGTACGCAGAATTATTAATTTTGCGTATAATCACCACAAACAATATGTTATTGAATAGTCCTCGTAATGAAGCTAGCATTAAATTCTAAAGTATTTGTTTAAGTTAATTCCTAGTATAAATAAGCAACTCCGATCCTGTATCTCTTAACAAACATTGATATCTATCTCTCTAAATACTAATCTCATTGAAATAGTCGAAATTTAATTAATTTAGTACCAAAAAAGCCTTATATCCTTATGTCGAGAAGTGGTGTTAAATTTGTCAATTAGAGAGATGGAGAGCAAACTTTGCAGTTTGAAGCTACGGGCAAGATTACACTGTTGATGTTGAAGTTGTTCAATTAATTTGTTCCATCTTTTCCTCTGTGTCGAGCTGGGGCTTTCCTACCGACTGCCAGTTCTGCAAACCATCAGCGTTCGTCAGGGATTTTGAATATATACAACGGCAAACGTGATTTTCCGATGGATGTAACTAAAGGGAATATGGTCTAATTAATCGGGATATAAATAAATCATTAACAGATGTATACACAGGGCGAGTTTTTTTGATGATCAGTATGGGGATCTCGGAAACTAGCGGAGATAGAGCAATGGTTAAATTGGTAAAGATTTGCAGTTTTACTGGCCCAATTTAATGACACTTTCGGACTTTTGTAAAAAGTCATGGCTTACTAGATATTTTGAAAAAACGAAATTCTGTCGATTTAGTTAAATCCCTCTAACTCCTTTGTTTTTGATTTTATAAAAAAAAGTTTAAATATCAAAATTGAGGGAAATCGTATCTCGAATATGAATGTCATGTCGTCGTTTGCGTGACAGCCCTCGTTTTCGAGATATGAGACAAACTTATCTTTTTTAGAATGGAAATCATAGTTGGCTATGACCTCAAAAAAAACGTACATTTTTTGAGCAATTCAACGATATAATACTCGATATAGTTATTCATAAAAATAACGGAGTTATGGATGCTTTTCTACCTTATTTTCACGTTTAACGTAGGTAGCCATGAAAAGATTGTTTTCACTTTGGCGTTTCCACATTTAAGAGTAATTTCATTAGTAGTGCTGAACTGACAGTCGATAGTGACAAGTTTTCGTGATAAAATTGAATATTCTAACGAAAAAAAAAACTGAATATGGTGGAATGTTATATCATATGCCATAAAAATTCAGTTCGTGCAGCTGAGAAATACTTTCATAAATATTTTAATCGTCGTCAAACTACTCTATGTACATTTAAGAGGCTTTACGATAGTTTACGCAGATATGGATTTTTACTGAACCACCAAAGGAACGTAATCAAATTAACAAAGCAGCACAAATAAATTTTTTGGCAATGGTAAATCAAAATACATCTACATCAACTCGTGAGATTGCGGCAGAAGCTGGCACATCTCAACGAACTGTAGTTAAGGTACTGAAAACGCACAAATTCCACCCGTATAAACTTTCAGGTTATCAAACTTTACATGCTGGTGACGAACATCCACGTATTTTGTTGTGTACATGGTTTAGAGACATGGCCTTGAGAATCCACAGTTTCCATTAAAGGTGTTATGGTCAGATGAAACTAGATTTACTAACTGCGGTATTTTCAATAGTCACAATGAGCATATCTGGGCTAAAAAACACCCTTGCCATGTAGAACAAAGACGACGCCAGATAAAATTTGATTTTAATGTTTTGGCAGTTATCGACTTCTATTTATTGGGTGCGCTAAAAAATAAAGTATACAAAAGAAAGTATAAGACAGTTGGTGACCTAAGACAGGCGGTATAAGCAATTGAAGAAATTGATAAGCGGTCTGTGAGGAAAACGGTAATGTCAATCTTAAAAAGATGCAATTTTTGTCTAAATAACAATGGTGGACTTTTCGAATATAAATTGTAATCATTATTATGTACTTTAATTTCTTAAGTTTTTAGTATGTACCTGCTTATTTAGTTTTTTCGTTATATCTGATATACCTGTTCAAAAAAATTGTTCAATGTGATTTGGATAATTATTAATAAGTCAATCTATTTCATTGCTTTTTCAGTTTAATTTCAACTCTCTAACATTTATTAAAATACTCATTACAATAATTCCACTCTTATAATATATTCCCACCACCCTGTATATGTAACTGTCTATAGACTACCCAATATGTATATAATACACTTTGTCTATGGAACTGTTTATGGGCCACCCAATAAAACATTTGGTTTTTAACATTTCTGGAATCACCCTGTATAATTATAACATACAGCGCTTTATATCTCAGTCAGTTTATATATGCATATGTAACTGCTCATGACAACTTCATTTAGGGCCTCAAATTAACATAAGAAAACATAACTTTTTACCCATCAAAAAATCGCCTAACCAGCAGTTTTTACTTTAAAATCTTGAAAGTAGTGATAAAATTCTTATAAGATCCTACACATCAATTTGTATTGAATGAATTTTTCTAAAGCAGTTTTAATTGTCGCAATCTCCTTCTTTCTCTGTAATACGATTGATCCCGATTTATACATGCCAAAATCCCGAAATGGAATTTCGACACAATCGTAGTGCCGTTTGCGAGAATTACATATAAATAAGATGCATGTAAATAAACAAAGATTACAGGTATTAGATAATTAAGAAAACATATATTTGCAACGTATCACATCTCGTTAAAAGTTAGTTAAAAGTCGATTAATTTAGTAATATTTTTTATACCTCACTACGATTATCTATAATTGGATTTTTACTGTTGACGACTGTTTAAATTTGAATATTAGATTAAACTACTTGTTCATAGTAGGCGCCTCTCACTTTAATTTTATTAATAATTTATTTAAAAATTAGTTATTTTAAAGGATATAAATAAACATTCTTTATATATTCTGTACTGAAGATCTTCAATAGCTACTAAACAATACAAAAATAAAGAAAATCGGTCGAGAAACAGAGGACAAAATGGTACCTAAACGTTTTGTCTTTGGCTATTTATATGTAGATGAGTTTCTCCTTATTTTTCAAGTAAACTTAGGGCAAGGTTATATTCCCTATATTCTAGGCACAATATTTTCGGAGATAAGGGAAGGGGGAATGATCCAGTTTTGTTAATTTTCCCCACAGAAGTAGCCCTAAAATTAAAACTACTTCAATTATGATATGCATCCTTGATCTGGTCACCAAACTATATGCTGATACTGAATTTCAACCTTTCCTGGCCAGTAGTTTCGTAAAAAATTTCTGCGATATGAAAAGACGGAGACTATTAGATATACGGAAACCTAAAATGAGGTTGGAGGGTAACCAGCTGTTGGTGATAAAATTAAAGAGACAAAAAATTTACATCTGCATATCGAAACTAGTCAATTCTTTAATCCAATATACCGGGACGGGCAAATGTGTGGAACAAAACAAATATCTCTGTAATTATTAGAGATATCAAAATGAAATTTGGAAGGTGGATACTGCAGCAGATTGCCTATTTGTTTCCAATTTTTTTTACAATTTTGAACTTCCAGTTTTACCGGAAGTAATGTCGATTTTAAAATTTTCAATGAAACACCCTGTATAGTATTTTAGTTTCTGATGAAACATTTTATTGCGAATACAAAAATATCGGGTTTGATATTGTTTACTTTAATACCTGCCGAAATATTAACAGAAAAGTAATTAAGGAAAGGCAAAATCTAATATCCATTAAAGAAAAACATAATCATAATTATTAACTAAATCAAAGTGATTTTCAAAACATTGAAACTTAGCTTAACTAAACTTAATGCATTAGATGTTCAAACTGAGCACCGTTTACTTCTTGACAATAAGCAAGTCGGTTTTTAAATTCTCTAGTAACATTAGCTATTACTTCTGGTGTAATTCTCTGGATGTCTTGAGTTATTCTTGCAGCTAATTTTTCCAAATTATTTGGTCTGTCAACATAAACCTTAGACTTTAAGTAACCCCACAGTAAATAGTAAATAGTCTAGTGGATTAAGGTAGGGACTTTGTGCAGGCCATTCATAAGTACCCCTTCTTCCAATCCATCTGTGATGAAATGTCCTATCTAAATGATCTCGAACAATGCGAGCGTAATGGGGTCCTGCTGAAACCAGATATTATTTGGTAGTTGTCCATTTATCTCCAATGCCGGAATAACTTGTGTCTCCAAGAGCTGTAAATACCTATCTCCGTTTAAAGTTTCTTGTAGGAAGAAGGGTCCCACGATTCTGTTGTTATAAATGCCGGCCCAAACGTTAAATTTTTGGAGATGTTGTGTATGAGCCTTTTATACCCAATTAGGATTATTTTGCGAACAGTAGCGGCAGTTATGTCGATTAACCGTACCATTTAAACAAAATGTAGCCTCGTCTGAAAACACTACATTTCTTATAAAATTATTATCACAATTACAAATATCCATCATCGTTTCACAAAATTGCAAACGTCTGTCGAAATCGTCGTCGGAGACTTCTTGAACGAGGTGAATTTTGTAGGATGATATTTTTCTCGCCTTAATATCCTTCCTACTGAACGATGGCTAATTCCATGCATATTGGCGAGGTCGGTAGTGGATAAGTAAGGATTTTCTTCCAAAGATATAGCAACATTTTGAGCTAAACCTTCATTAATTGCACTTTTTAACCATCCACTTTTTAGTAAATTGCTAACTGTTCCACTTGTGTCATACCTTCGCAAAGTTTTCGTCACTACTGAACGGGATATTTGTGTATTCGGATGAACAATGTTACAAAGGTTACAAACTTCTTGATGCGTCCTTTCCCTCTCCCCATATCCAATAATTATTAATATTTCTATTCTTTCTCTTTCACTTAATTCGGCCATTTTACGATTAAATTAAAACAATACAATCTTTTTACGCTCAAATAAAAAAAACTAATATCTTATTTTCACAACTATTGTCACTTCTGTAATGAATTTCATGAACTACTAAACTTGATTCAGATTTAATTTGCTCCTGATTGAAACAAACGCTCGTTTTTTCGACTATGGAACAAGCAGTGCTGTTGGCTGTGAGGGTATAATGCCACCGATTGGCCAATAGAAATACAAATCGTTACCGAGCGGTTTGTTTATATCGGGCGTAAATGAAGTCTGAACCGAATTTAGCTACCATCGAATTTTTCCTTTCCTTAGTTACTTTTCTGTTAATATCTCGGTAAACAATATCAAACCCGATATTTTTGTATTGGCAATAAAATGTTTCATTAGAAACTAAAATACTATACAGGGTGTTTCATTGCAAATTTTAAAATCTACATTACTTCCGGTAAAACAGTTAGTTCAAATTTGTAAAAAAATTTGGAAATAAATAGGCAATCTACTGCAGTATCCTTCCAAATTTCATTTTGATATCTCTAATAATTCCATAGATATTTACTTGGTTCCACACATTTGCCAATCATGTATAATGTCAATAGACAAAATTTTTAAAATTATATGTCGCTTTAACTCCAAACAAAACAATTTGGAAACTTCTTTGTGAATGATTTTTCAGCGACGTATATGTCGCAGGTAAAAGAACCTTGTTATCGTACCCACGTCCACAAATTTTCCAAGGCAAACATGTAGAGAGATTAATTACGTAATGAATTCCCGGAACATCAAAGCCCAAAACTTTCGGTATCCCGGAACAATACCTTTTACCGAATTAGCAAATCGCAAAAATGAAACACACGCACATACACACAGGAAGCCCGCAGCTCTTGGGCGGACCCGCGTGAAATGTTTATTTAAAAAAAAACTGAAATGTTGCGCGCCCCTTCATGATTTCGGCCATACGTTCATCTCTGTAGACATGATAAACCTTATGAATATATCATATCGGAAAGGACCGTGTGAAGCCGTTTTGAGTCTTTTATAATTTACGCCAGAACGGGGAAAAGTAGAAAGAGAAATTGTTTGAACCGACTTTTCACGGTAAAGTTTTAAGTTAACTTTCGTGTCGGAAAACATACAAGGAACCCCTTTTTAGAGAACGTCTAAAGATTTGAGATGTAGGGTTTCCAGCGCCCACCACATCTGGTGGGAGACTTGAGGAAGATATTCTTTTTAAATGAGTACGAATAGATTGCGTAAATATTGTATATTTTTAAGGTAATGCTAGTATATATAGGGCTTTCATTTCAAATCTAGCTACCTAAAATAACTTTTAAACTATCTTTAAAACAAAAAGTCAACACGTTAATTTATATTTACTAGCTGGCGCCCTGTGGTCGAAATTCGACCAATTGTGTCAATACCTGTGACAGGAAAAGTACCCTGAGAATTTTATCGTGACACACTATCCTAGGACTTTAGGGAGAACAGCAATTACACGGAACGGATCCAGATTCGAAACATCTGTTTGATAGTTTTCTCGAAAATCCTAGATCTTGGTCTTACATCTCGCTTCTACAAATAAGTAACGAAATTCATGTTCTTGTCTTCAAATTTTCATTTTGCAATTTACATCAATAAATATAAAGCCATTGACAACGAAGTCAGAATAGACTTTGAAACGTTTGGTATTCCTGCAATATACGTAGTTTTATTTCTATGTGGTGTTATTCCCCAAAGAAACATAAAAATAATTCATGTTCTTTTTCAAATATAATTAATAGGACTTTATTTGTCCAAATTCGTAATACTTAATACAATTCAACCGCTAATGGGCTACCTTACATAATTATTTTTTATAACCACCCTGTATAACTATAATTGCACTCACATTTATATATAATGTATATATAAATACTCATTATAATATATTTCCACCACCCTGTATATGCAACTGCTCATGGACCACACATAATATTTTTTAACATTTTTGAACCACCCGGTAAACCATTCTGTATATGCGACTGCCTATAAGCCACCGTATTTACTCTTTTTCTTTATGAAATCTATCTTCTGTAACTATAATTCTACTTCGATTTATATTTTAATCATCATATATATGGAACTCATCGTGGGCTACTCTATAAATCATTTTTTTTCTAACATTTTTTATAATCATCCTGTATATCTATAATTCCTATATTTCATCTACCCTATATATACTACTGCTTATAGGTTACGAAATGTTGCATTTTCATTTACGCCATATGTATATATGCATCTCTGTATAATATTTTTGCACCACACTGTATAACTGTAATTCTATTGCGCCCTCTATTCCAAGAACCCTGTAAATTCAACCGCTAATGGACTTCCCTCTATAATTATTTTATTATTTATAATTGCACTCTACTGTATATTTTAAACACCCTATATATGCAACTGCTTGTGTGCCACCCTCGAAAAAAATGATTTCTAACATATCTGGAATCGCACTGTGTAATTATAATATACAACGCCTTATATCTTAGTCAATTTAGAACATGAGAACACATAACTTTTTACCCATACAAAAATCGCCTAAGCAGCAATTTTTACTTTAAAAAATATTAAATAGCGACAAAAATTTTATAAGAAATTTGTATTGGAAATTTTTTTCAAGGGCAGTTTCAACCTGTATTGAAACTCTTGTAATTTTAAAACTGAGCTGTCATAGTTATTGTCACAATTTCGTTCCTTCTCGGTAATACGATTTTTCCCGAGCAATCGATTACTAGGCGCCAAAACCCTGAAATGAAATTTCGACAGTCATAGTGCAGTTTGCGAGAATTACATATAATAAGTTTTATGTAAATAAACAAAACATTATATGTATTATATTGTTAGATAAATAAGTAAAAATATATTTGCAGCATATCACATCTCGTTAAAAGAACATTTAACATTTTTTGACTGACTGCTAATATTTTAGACGACATGTTAAAATTAATTTAAAAGATTACCTTATATCGAATAAAACAGCAATATATTACTAATACTTATTCAATTTTCATTTACACAAGGCATAAAATAAAATAAACATATTCAACTGGTACATTCTACAAATGTACCAGTGTTTATTTTAATATTCAGTAATTTCTGAAATAATAAATAACTAAACTCATAAAATTGGAAAAACAGTGAAATTTTTAATTTTGAATATCTCTTAGGAATTTTTTTTCCATTTGCAAAACTTCGTTTTATGATGATGACAAACCTCTCCATCAAAATTCCTCCGAATCGGTGGGGGTCGCGTCGACCTATTTGTCGATTTGACATGGAATGACCCAGTAGAAAAAATGTTGGAAATATGCAAATTTATGTAGGTATATTATCTTCAAATTTTTAACAATGATTTTCGTCGAATTTCTACAACTGGGCGATCGCTAATTATAAATAAAAATCCCCTATAGTTCAAAGAAAAGTTGCTGACTAGATAACTGTCTTTTAAAAATTAATGTAAGTAAACAAAGTCATTTAATCGTTGAAAGTGAATTTTGAAAACTAAGTGGATTGGAAGCCCTTAACAATCATTGTACTCACATTTTCTCTATAATCCACTTTCTATCTAATGCTACATTGTTTCCCTTAAAATAAACAAAATATGGCATTAATTAAACTGCCTTAATCTATTTTAACTTTATTATATGGTCCGTATTTAATAAAAGCCCGTCTTTGCCTCAACTAAACAAATATTGATATCAAACATTGCGGTAGTAATTAACCTTAATTCAGCTACTATATAATATCGGTGATTAAATTCTCTAACGTCCCCTTCACAATTTATTTACTGGGCACAGTCGTAAATTATAAGAAGTCAATGGGATTTTTTTATTAGGAAATGAATTCTATTTATGAATATATCAAACGTAACCGAAAGTAATCGTCTATAAGCACGCATGGTGTTTTGGGCACATTTCGTTTTATCCTGATTGAATCTGACAATTATCAAAAATTCACACACACACACACATACACACACTCGAGCACACTCCTATAGATGGCGTGCGTTGGTATTGGAATACTTAGAAACTGATTTGTTGATGCGTGATAATGGGCTGTCAGTGAGGTGTTGAATCAATTTTCTGAAGAGGTTATGGAGTTACTCTTAATGATTTAATGACGTTAATATTTAATATCGATTGAGATTTAAATGTCTGGATATACAGGGTGAGTTTTTTTTGATGATCAGTATGGGGATCTCGGAAACTATCGGAGATAGGGCAATGGTTAAATTGGAAAAGATTTGCAGTTTTACTGGCCCAATTTAATGACATTTTCGGATTTTTGTAAAAAGTTATGGCTTACTAGATATTTAAAAAAACGAAATTCTGTCGATTTAGTCCAATCCCTCTAGCTCCTTTGTTTTTGATTATATAAAAAAAGTGTAAAGATCAAAATTGAAGTGAATTGTATCCTGAATATGACTGTCGTGACGGCTCTCGTTTTCGAGATATGACACAAACTTTTTTTTTTGAATGAAAACCATAGTTGGCTATGATCTCAAAAATGGGACATTTTTAGAGGTTTTCAACGATATAATACTCGATATAGTTGCTTATGCTTATCTCTCTTATTTTCACTTTTAATGTAGGTAGCCATGAAAAATTTTGTTTTCACTTTCACGAGTCCTCATTTGAGAGTAATTCCATTACTAGTGCTGAACTGACAGTCGATATTGACAAGTTTTCGTGATAAAATGGAATATTCTAACGAAGAAAACCTGAATTTGGTGGAATGTTATATCATATGCCATAAAAATTCAGTTCGTGCAGTTGAGGAATACTTTCATAGATATTTTAATCGTCGTCAACCTGCTCTATGTACATTTAAGAGGCTTTACGATAGTTTACGCAGATATGGATCTTTTACTAATCCACTAAAGGAACGTAATCAAATTAACGAAGCAGCACAAATAAATGTAATGGTAAATCAAAATCCATCTACATCAACTCGTGAGATTGCGGCAGAACCTGGTACATCTCAACGAACTGTAGTTAAGGTACTGAAAGCGCACAAGTTTCACCCTTATAAACTTTCAGTTTCTCAATCTTTTCATGCTGGTGACGAACATCGACGTATTTTGTTTTGTACATGGTTTAAAAATATGTGCCGTGACAATCTACAATTTCCATTAAAGGTGTTATGGTCAGATGAAACTAGATTTACTAATGCGGTATGTTCAATAGACACAATGAGCATATCTGGGCTAAAGAAAACCCTTTCCATGTAGAACAAAGACGACCCCAGACAAAATTTGGTTTTAATGTTTGGTGTGTTATCATAGGGTCTACTATTCTATGACGAATGACTTACTGGGGAGCGCTACTTGCATTTCTTGCAATATAGTTTTCAAGACATGTTGCATAATTTGAATTTGAGAACTCGTATAGGAATTGAGTGATTCCAACATGATGGATCAGCTACTCATAACTCGTTATTAGTGATACAACACGTAGATAATATCTATCCAAACTCTTGGATAGGAAGAAATGGCCCACGCGAATGGCCACCCCGGTCTCCCGATTTGGCAGTTATAGACTTCTATTTATGAGGTGCGCTAAAAAACAAAGAATACAAAAGAAAGTACGAGACAGTTGGTGATCTAAGGGAGGCGGTATTATAAGCAATTGAAGAAATTGATAGGAGGTCTATGAGGAAAGTGAGATTATTCACCAAAAATTTTTAACCCAGAAGAGAAAACTACAATTAATATTAGCTAAAAAACCTATCAAACAATAAGTCACAACTACTCTTCCAAATCCTCAATTATTTAACAGATTTGTTAATTTAAGCTCGGTTTCATTTGATCATAACGCAAAAACACTATTAAACAAAGGTTTTAAACACATTCTCACAATTAAAATTTCACATAACCATTTAGAACTTTTAGGGGTAGAAACAGAACTTTCTTTACTTAACAAAACCAACAATATAACTGACAAACTCATTCAATAAAACTGTCAGCAACCCTGAACTTCCCTACTTTAAGCTCGATCAAAAACAAAATTAAGGATAATGATTTAATTTTTACTAACGCAGATAAGGGACACAGTATTGTTGCCTTAGATAAAACTAACTTCATTAACAAAACCAATGCTTTTTTAAACCCTTCCAATTATCTTATTATTTCCAAAGATCCCAAATTTTAACTTCAAGTTAAAAATTCCCTTAAAGATATCAGTTATTTGTTTAAGGATTTTCTAAAAAGAACCTTAACCATAATGAACCCAAATCCCCCTCGGTTATATTCCTATTACATCCATTGTTTCCCATTTCTCAGCTACTTCTTCAAAAATTTCCAAAGTGCTCCTTGACATATTAAAAGAATACTCCAATTTCACTTCCACACATAGCATAATAATTGCAAACTATTACCCTTCGATGTAGTCAATCTTTTTACCAACATCCCACCAGAAGAATGTACCACCCTTATCATCAACTTATTAGAAATAAACAACACAAACTCAATTATAAAAAACGAAATATTCATTCCCTTACAACTTACAGACAACTACAGTTACTTCATAACTATATAAATCAAATCTACCTTAACATAATATGCACCCTGAAAACTGAGACTGACAGTACATTAAATTTCCTTGACTTAACCATCAATAGGCATGACAATAAACATACCTTTTGGATTTATCATAAACCATCACACACTGACCTTATAATCCACAATTGTTCACACCATCCTTACCAACACAAACTGGCAGCATACCATGGTATGTTGCACAGGTTAGTTACCATTATCGAAAACTTACTTTGATACAGAACTACACAGAATAAAGTGTATTCCTGTCAATAGCCGTTATAACCTTCAAATTATCGACAACCTATTAACCATAAAATTGTATAAAAAGGCTATAAAGGAAGTATATCCTCCTACCCATAATATAGATCCCAAATTATATCGAAGTATCACATTTATCGGTTCTCCCTCTCAAAAATGGTCCAATTCTTATTAACCAGGAACATTTATACAGCTTTTAAAAAGGATAACAACTTAGGAAAACGTATAAGAAACAATAAACCTAAAATTAACAAAAATATCAACTCGGGTGTCTATAAGTTGACATGGGGTAGTTGCCCTAGTTCCTACAGCGGTTATACGGGAAGAGATCATTCAAGACAAGATAGGATGAACATACAAAAGCTTTTGAGTGCCACAATTATAAAAGGTCAACCTGTGCTGACCGTTTATTGAATGTAAATCATGTACCTCAGAATACGTTCGAAGTATTACATTTACATCTAAAAAGTAAAACGTTATATCTTTTAGAGTTAACAAAAACAAAAATTCACCATAACTGTTAAATGACCAAACCGAAACCAATTCATCCCCATTACTTAATATTTTCAATAGAAATATAAAAAGTCATTACATGCATAATCAATTCCAGTAAAACCCCTCAATTCCAATATTTGATTCTTTATTACTACTAGCATTTCGCTCCTACATGCTTAAATATAATATAATATCAATAATTCTCTTAATAGCTCTGTAATTGCATCCCTATATTTTTGTAGCAGTTTTAGCTAAATACCTAAAACTGCTAGTTCTACTTTGTATTCTGAAAACTAATTTTAATAGGACACAAATATAAGTGAAAATTACTTAAGTGTGTTTATTTTAATAAACAAAAATTAAAAATATTATTTTTACATCTATGTGAACACGATCTCTATTAAATCTTTCTAGAAAACTAAAACGGTAGTAAAAAATACCAACAATTTTTCCAATAGTGTCATATAAAATATTTTATGACGTCGGTATATTTGAAATCGGTTCGCAAATAATGAGCATACTTGAAGGAATACCCAGAAAGTCAAGGGGGTGGTGGCGGCACTCTGGAGAATACTCACCAACATTCGAGGGGCAGAAAAGTCTGTCCTCCTCTATGGCGAACCCGTATGGAACTAGGTCATGAGAGCGGGAATCTGCGCGATGATGATTCAGGGTACCTATAGGCAGATGTGGGCGGCGTACCTGGCAGATGCCTACACTAGTCGAGGTTGATGAATCGAGAAGAATCTTTGGAAGGCTTGAGAGGGTTTAAGGAGCGGGTGAGAGTGAGAAAAGACGAGAGGGAGTGATCTTTGGATATATGATAGAGGGAGGTGGAGAAGTGGAGATCCGGGTACGGCATCCTGGACGAAACGGCTCGTCAGAGACGTGAGAGCATGAGTTAGCTGTCCTCATAGACAGTACCTGCTCAGAGTCAAGAGGAAGGCGGATGAGTGGTGCGTTTACTTGGACCAGTGGATAGCCTGGAACATATTAGTAGTATTAGTTGGGGTGGGCTTTAGAGGAGAGGAATGTCGCAGAGCAGCTGATAGGGAGCAAGAGAAAGTGACGAGGGTTTGTGAAATTGCTGGAGGAAAGAAAGGTGATTGAAATTTGGGAACTGGTACCTTAGAAACTAGGGGCTGGAGTTCCTGATATAATATCTTCGTTGTTAGTTCTAGGTCGCTTGACGAAAATTGGAGGTATGCTAGTGACTAAACAGGTAGCCAGAAGCCTCACAGAGAATATCTCAGGATTAAACCAAGGGCATTGACAATCTGCAATAGGAATTCACCTCGATAAAACAAAAGACAATCGGTATTTCCACTATGTGTAAATGTGGTTGCCTTCATATATATTTAAAAATAATGTAAATGAACATTCATTTCTACATGGAAAGACAAATAGGTGCGTAGTGTAGCACTGCAAAATCTAGAGTGTTACCCATCACCAATGTAAACATAAATTCAATCAACTGTGACAAAAAGGGGACTGCCATAATTGGTATTACCACACAAAAAATCGTCTCTATGTTTTAGTTGACATTCAATACATTTACCAACACCCTTAAACTTCGGAAGTCAGAAAATCGAATTTAGGTGCTAATTCAATAAACGCATTTATTTCGCATCTCACCCGCTATCAGCCTTCGCTTCAAAAGCGAAGTCCCCCTAATACCGTCTAACTCCAAACAACGCCGACAACTCCAATTCTCCACATCAAGACATATCAGATAAGGCAAATATTTGTCAATAAACTGAAGTTCGCGCTCTTCACTTGATTGAAACTTCACTCACATAGCGCTGGTGAGATGGAGATTATATACGGAATAAAAAACATATAAAAGAATACGATATAATATTATAACAGACAAATATTGACAATTTCGGGAAAAAATACTTTAAATAGTGTAAGCGGGCTGTATATAAATTCTAAGAAAATTTAGATTAAAGGCAGCTTTAAAGAACTCACGATGTAGGTATATCAATATTAATGTATAGTTTAAACTATTATTCTTAAATGTATAAACTGCTTTAAAGTTAATTCGAAAAGACCCAAACTGGGCTAGATTAAGGGTGAGATCCGCGCCTAAGTTTATGAAATTCTCGACGTTTGGACGTTATTATCAAGAAACAAAATTAAAAAGGTAAAAAAAATAAAATGATATTCTAGACACAACTTGGGGTCTTAATCTGCCTACTCCATAATCTCGCTAAAGGACTGATTTAAAACTACATGTCTTGTATTGAACTCGGGATCTCATTTGCGTTCACCTCGAGTCGCACTAGATAACAGGACTGAGTGTGAATCTGTTCTTGTTCGTTTATTTATGGTTATCGACAGATTAGGAAGAGATATAATGTGATGGTTGGGTGTTAGTAGGTGTGTTTGATTTGTTTGGTCGGGCTATAATGAAGCTCGGTTAAGATAGAGGGGACGTTTCTCTATTTCTATGGCTTCTCGAATGGTACATCCCCTCGAAATTAATAGAGTTACCTGTGGGGATCGTGATATACGAGGGCTAAAGTCGTACCTTTTTTTCGAACTGACAGAAAGTGCTTACATACTCGATGTTTGACGTGCATGTTGGGACGACCGATTTAGTTAGCATTGCGGGCAACCTCAAATGTTGTAAAATATTTGATCCTTTTGAAGACGCGAGCTGTAAGACCGACATCTAGGATTTTCGAGAGAATTAGCACACAGGGGTTCTGAATCTGGAGCCGTTCCGTGTAATTGCTGTTCTCCCTTAACTCCTAGGATAGAATGTCACGATAAAAATTTCAGGTGACTTCACCTGATTGAATAATCTCTTCGAGGTGTCATTCCTTAGTAAGCAAGACAATATATAATATTTATTGGTTTTGGTTAGGGAACCTACATCAGTTGCGCTTCCCACAATTGAATGTCCTCTCGAACACTTCTTTATGTAATTGATACATTTCGTTAGATTTGATGAAGCGAGATGCAAGACCGACATCTAGGATTTTCGAGAGAATTAGCACACAGAGGTTCCGAATCTGGAGCTGTTCCATGTAATTGCTGTTCTCCCTTAACTCCTAGGACAGAATGTCACGATAAAATTTTCAGGTTACTTCACCTGTCAGAGATATTAAATACTCTCTTCGAGGTGTCATTTCTTAGTAAGCAAGACAGTATATATAATATATATATTGTTTCTGGAATGACACCTCGAAGAAAGTATTCAATATCTCTGACAGGTGAAGTAACCTGAAAATTTTATCGTGACATTCTGTTCCTAGGAGTTAAGGGAGAACAGCAATTACACGGAACAGCTCCAGAGTGGGAACCTCTGTGTGCTAATTCTCTCGGAAATCCTAGATGTCGGTCTTATAGCTGGCGTCTTCAAATTTAACGAAATGTATCAACTGTAGTTAAGGTACTGAAAGCGCACAAGTTCCACCCGTACAAATTTTCAATTTCTCAAACTTTGCATGCTGGTGACGAACATCTACATATTTTGTTTTGTACATGGTTTAGTGACATGTGCCTTGACAATCCACAGTTTCCATTAAAGGTGTTATGGTCAGGTGAAACTAGATTTACTAACTGCGGTATGTTCAATAGACAAAATGAGCATATCTGGGCTAAAGAAAACGCTTTTCATGTAGAACAATGACAACTCCAGATAAAATTTGGTTTTAATGTTTGATGTGGTATCACAGGGTCTACTATTCTGAGGCCTTTTAACTATGACGAATCACTTACAGGGAAGCGCTACTTGCATTTCTTGCAATACACTTTTCAAGACATGATGCATAATTTGAATTTGAGAACTCGTTTAGAAATTGAGTGGTTCCAACATGATGGAGCACCTACTCATAACTCGTTATTAGTAAGACAACACTTAGATAATAACTATCCAAACTCTTGGATAGGAAGAAATGGCCCACGCGAATGGCCCCCCGGTTTCCCGATTTGGCAGTTAGAGACTTCTATTTATGGGGTGCGCTAAAAAACAAAGTATACAAAAGAAAGCATGAGACAGTTGATGACCTTTGGGAGGCGGTATTACAAGCAATTGAAGAAATTGATGCGCGGTCTGTGAGGAAAGCGGTAATGTCAATCTTAAAAAGATGCAATTTTTGTCTAAATAACAATGGTGTACTTTTCGAACATAAATTGTAACCATTATTATGTACTTTAATTTCTTAAGATTTTAGTAAGTACCCTACTTATTTATTTTTTTTTGTTATATCTGATATAAGTAATAAAAATCGTTGAATGTT
The DNA here is from genome assembly GCA_034190945.1 of Octodonta nipae. Lineage (NCBI taxonomy): Eukaryota > Metazoa > Arthropoda > Insecta > Coleoptera > Chrysomelidae > Octodonta > Octodonta nipae. The sequence goes on from CM067217.1 coordinate 189,043,071, forward strand.
TTTTGGAATAGTTATTAATAAATCAATATATTTCATGGTTAACTACGTTAAAAGTGAAAATCAGAGAGAAAAGCATCCATAACTCTGTTATTTTTATGACTAACTATATCGAGTATTATATCGTTGAAAAGCTCTAAAAATGTCCCGATTTTTTAAGGTCATACCCAACTATGGTTTTCATTTAAAAAAAGATAAGTTTGTGTCATATCTCGAAAACGAGAGCTGTCACGCAAACGAAGACATGACAATCATATTCGGAATACAATTTCCTTCAATTTTGATAATTACACTTTTTTTATAAAATCAAAAACAAAGGAGCTAGAGGGATTTGACTAAATCGACAGAATTTCGCTTTTTCAAAATATCTAGTAAGCCATGACTTTCTACAAAAATCCGAAAGTGTCATTAAATTGGGCCAGTAAAACAGCAAATCTTTCCCAATTTAACCATTGCTCTATCTTCGCTAGTTTCCGAGATCCCCATACTGATCATAAAAAAAAACTAACCCTGTTATATACTCCTGATGGTGTCACCAAACCATACTCCGATACCAGTAGTTTACGCGAAAATTGCTGTGATCTGAAAGAGGTAGAAATCCGTAGTGATATTATAAGGGTATCCTCATAATTGTATATACGGAACCGTAAAAATTAGAGGCCACAAATTCGTGGCCAATATACACTTATCAACAGGATTTCATTAAAACTTCCAAAGGCAATATCATAAATTAAAGTCATTAACGACATTTTTGTACTAAAGTACAGCTATAAAACAATATCAGCCCCTGAAATGAGACAAACACTTGACATCTCGGAGTACATACGTGCCCTATGGGCGGTTTTTTTATTCGCAATGCTTTAAAAAAAACCGGTTCATTCAGACAAGTTACTTCAACGAGCTTGTTTCACATTCAGAACGTGTCGTTTTTGATGGATATCATGTGACATACAAACAAAAAAAAACAGGAAAAGCCAGGAAATGTTCATTTCAATTCACCGTTGCGGCTCTTTTGTATGAAGAAAAATGATGAGGAGATTTTTTAAGGATAAGGCGACGTGGGATTTATTTATTCAACTTACTGCCGTATCAGAGGAGCGATCTCTTTTACTGATCCAAGAAAACATAGAGACATAAATATCGTTGCATACAGTAACTGTTTTATTTGTGTGTGTTCCGTGGATTTACCAGCCAGATTGCGAAATATGCCTTTTCATGATAAGTAAATTTTCTTAGCTTTTGCAACACAACTTTTATAAAAGACACTAAATATGTTGATGTGTCACTTGGTAATTGGATCGGCAGCTCCTAAGATAGTTTATTGCTTGATGCACCATTGTCTAACAGTCTCCCATTTAGAAGACAATTTAAAAATACAACATTGCGGAACAAACTCTTTGATTCAGGATACATGTAAAAATATCACAACAATTGCATATGTGCTTAAAATTATTGCACAGAACATACACTGGTGATTTCAACGAAATATTCGTTCTAAGGGGCTGAAGCCCCCCCCCCCCCGAAAATCACCTGAGTGGTATGCTTATTTTAGTGCCCCACATGACAATCCTGGATCCGTCCATGAACGTAGGTACATTAAAATTAATTTGACTTAACAATTCCGAACAGTCTTTCATATTATTCATATTATTTACTAATTTAAACAAGAATACAACAGATGCAGAAATTGCAAAGAAAGCATTTGAAAACGTTCACGTAATTCATCATTAGGTATATAGATGAGTTTTTTTTATGATCAGTATGGGGATCTCGGAAACTAGCGGAGATAGAGCAATGGTTAAATTCGGAAAAATTTGCAGTTTTACTGGCCCAATTTAATGACACTTTCGGATTTTTGTAACAAGTCATGGCTTACTAGATATTTTTAAATAACGAAATTCTGTCAATTTAGTCAAATCCCTCTAGCTCCTTTGTTTTTGATTTTATAAAAAAAGTGTAAATATCAAAATTTAAGGGAATTATATCCCGAATATGATGACTGTCATGCCCTCGTTTGCGTGACATCTCTCGTTTTCGAGATATGACACAAACTTATCTTTTTTTGAATGGGAACCATAGTTGGCTACGACATTTTTAGAGCTTTTCAACGATATAATACTAGATATAGTTATTCATAAAAATAACGGAGTTATGGATGCTTTTCTCCCTTATTTTCACTTTTAACGTAGGTAGCCATGAGAAAGATTGTTTTCACTTTGACGTTTCCTCATTTGAGAATAATTCCATTAGTAGTGCTGAACTGACAGTCGATAATGACAAGTTTTCGTGATAAAATGGAATATTCTAACGAAGAAAAACTGAATATGGTGCAATGTTATATCATATGCCATAAAAATTCAGTTCGTGCAGCTGAGGAATAATTTCGTAGATATTTCGATCATCGTCAACCTGCTCTATGTACATTTAAGAGTCTTTACGATAGTTTACGCAGATATGGATCTTTTACTAAACCACCAAAGGAACGTAATTAAATTAACGAAGCAGCACAAATAAATGTTTTGGTGGTGGTAAATCAAAATCCATTTACATCAAATCCTGAGATTGCGGCAGAAGCTGGAACATCTCAACGAACTGTAGTTAAGGTACTGAAAGCGCACAAGTTCCACCCGTACAAACTTTCAGTTTCTCAAACTTTGCATGCTGGTGACGAACATCAACGTATTATGTTTTGAACATGGTTTAGAGATATGTGCTTTGACAATCCACAGTTTCCATTAAAGGTGTTATGGTCAGATGAAACTAGATTTACTAACTGCGGTATGTTTAATAGACACAATGACCATATCTGGGATAAAGAAAACCCTTTCCATATAGAACAAAGACGACCCCAGATAAAATTTGGTTTTAATGTTTGGTGTAATATCATAGGGTTACTATTCTGGGGCCTTTTATCTATGACGAATCACTTATTGGGGAGCGCTACTTGCTTTTCTTGAAATACACTTTTACAGACATGCTGCATAATTTAAATTTGAGAACTCGTTTAGAAATTGAGTGGTTCCAACATGATGGAGCACCTGCTCATAACTCGTTATTAGTAAGACAGCACTTAGATAATATCTATCCAATCTCTTGGAAATGGCCCACGCGAATGGCCACCCCGGTCTCCCGATTTTGGCAGTTATAAACTTCTATGTACGAGGTGGGCTAAAAAACAAATGGCAGTTTAGGGTTTAACATGTGTTGTCACTGAATTTTCTACTAGGCCGGGAGAATGTGACAACCAAAAGCACCGTCTTCGCAAAATGGAAAAGTTTTCATTTAAATAGGTTTTTGTCTGGTATACAAACAAAACGAGCTTGGTACTCATTGATTTAAGGTGTCGAAAATACTATGTTTTAGTACCTATATGGTTGAAATGTACATAGAAAATTTTCAAATTCGCAATTAAAACTTCCAGTGCCTAAAATTCCCGCACTATTACGTTGGAAATGTCCGTTATGTCATTTCAATAAAATTTTTGATAAGAATTTTGGAATTTTCGGCGATTTTCTGCAAAACTGCAAGTTGCACGTCACAGAAAAGTATATAAGATCACCTAGGGATCTTCCTTAATAGATTAAACCTTAAAAAACTATACACATCCATCAGGGTTTTCGAAAAGTCGACCAATATGTTAGGGATAATGGTCGATTTCCTTGCACGCATGTGTTCATTCACAAATTTCATCACTTTACAAATAGAATTCTTTTCCAAAATTTGAAGTTTCACCAATCTAGGTATATAGTCTATTAAACAAGACCATATATATATAAAACGGTTCACCACAGGAGAAGAAATCAGGTAACATACATACAAATAAAAAATACGCGACGAATTGATAACCTCCTCCTTTTTGGAAGTCGGTTAAAAACTTTTTAATGTAAATCCGTTACACTTCCTCACTATCAGGAACAAACCATCAATATACTCTTTCTAGGCCCCACGAGCTCTGTCGTTTTTCATTTTTTCCTAATCATAAATCATCTGTAGTTGTATGTTCGTCGTTTTTTGCTTTCACTGCAACCAGTTTCTCTTACTTGGTTTTATACCGAAACGTATTTACTGCGAAACGGGGGCGAGATGTTGAGGTAAACTCAGAAATCTGCCAGGAACAATTTGCATTTTGATTTATGACAGTTTCGGTAAAGAGATATGGAGTACATTAGTGCCGTGTATTCAGAGGTGTGAAAGCCCAGAAGTGAGAAATGCCAAGTGTTTCCGAGTGAAGTGTTCATTGTGGAAAACTGGCTAAAAATTAATCATAATGGCTTTGTATTAAATATTAGATTAGGCTACACTCGGATGCTTACTCAGGCAGATTTTCATTATAAAGCTTTTTTTCCGTTGACGTACATTTGAAACGTACATTTTCCTGTATTTCCTCATATCATTATACTTAAGTTATGCCCAAAACTCGTAACTTTTAAAACTAGAATAAATGTCTCAGTTTCAGTAATTCGCTGTCATTTAACGCAGAAAAAAATTTATTATGTTATTGTAGAATGAAGATTGATAACTCGGAAGTTTAGAGACAACTAGACATCTCAAAGTGGGACCCGCACAGTGTATAATGCAGTTTCCCTGTGGCTACTGAAATCGAAATCATCTATAATATGTCTTGGCATTGATTAAATAAGTAATTTCGAAAAGATTTTTGAGGAGGTCTTGAATTATTTTGTCTGTTCATTGGGTTTTCTCTCCTCCAAATTTTTTCCTGCAACAGATAAGTATTTAAAAATTGTATATGTTGAACAAAGTGTAGTAAGGCAATTTCGTAAAATTGCCCGGATTACTGGCTGTCTGTACAGAGATTCTTCCTCACAGTTATTCAACCAGTATTCCTGCATATAAGTAATGTATTGTGTATTGTGTAATACTTATCTGTGTATGGAGACGTTTCAACTCCGAATCTGGAGTCGTTGTCAATCGTTTAGTGTTGTTTTCGAGGTTTTTTCTAAAAAAATTTCGCTTTGATCTTGAATTTGTTGTTTGTCAAAAAATTTGACACTCGCTTACTACACTTTGTTCTACATATACAATTTTTAAATACTTATCTGTTGCAGGAAAAAATTTGGAGTAGAGAAAACCCAATGAACAGACAAAATATTGATTAAATAAGGTGATCTATTTGTTCTTGAGGAATCCCAAGCTACCCAAAGTTCGTTAGGGCTGCGGTAGCCAAAACTTCTGCCCATTATATACCAAACATGTTTTATGGACGAAAGATCGGGATATCTGGGCGACAATGGCAACATATTCACATGGGTCCCTCAAAAAAGTTTAAACTAACTCAAGCAAAATGTGACCCTTTGTGCATAATTATGAACAGTTTCATTAAACTCAATTTTTGTAAAGAAGTTTAATCTGACAACGTTCGGACTGAATGAACATAATAATGAATGTATTTTACATCCGTTAATAATACAAGTGCTGCCATCCTAGCGGAAATGGGAAATACAGCCCTATCAATGATTACCTACTATAATGATGACAAACATGTGAAGTAACTCAATACACATCTACAATAATCACTGAGTTACTTTGAAATATAAAATTCTTTTTTGCTCATAGTTTAGGTAAAAGATCGAAACAATGATATAAATTAGTATTTTTGCACACATTTTAGTTGATCAATGGCAGTTGACCGCCTTTTTGTTAATATTCATAATTATGCACATTGAGTCCCAAACATCGTTTTTATTTTATTTTACGTAAATACGACCCTGAAAATGAGGTTGATGCTTCTCCATATACAGTTTTCAAATATATATCTTTTGCAGAAAAAATTTTGGGAGAGAAAACCCAATGAACAGGCAAAATAAAATAAAAACTTATTAAAAAAACAAAAAACACAAAAGTAATTAAAGAGCAAAGTGTAATATATTTTTCTGCAATAATTAAATATGTTTACTGAAGTCTGTGCCAAGTGATAGTGAAAATATTTACATTTATGAGTTCTACATTGCAACTTTACCAAATATTTTTTTGATTTTTAGTCTAGTCAGCTTTTATTTTTATTATGTAATTATAAAAGGTTTTATTTTTCATATAAAAAATGTTGTTACTTGACTATATATAAATAGGCAAAGACAAACCGATTAGGTATCATTTTCTCCTCTGTCTCTCAACCGATTTTCTTCATTTTTAGGGTTCCGTATATGCAATATACGGATACCCTTACAATATCACTCGGGATTTCTGCCTCTGTCACAACACAGCAATTTTCTCCTAAACTACTGGACGGTAAAGGTTGAAATTTGGTACCAATGTATAGTTTGACGACCCGATCAGGAGTACATATTGTAAAAGAAAAAAAAAAGATTTTAGGGGTACTTTTGGGGGAAAAACTAAAAAAATCGACCGATTCGAAACTAATTTTGAAAAAAATAGGAGATATAGAACGTTGCCCGAACTTTACAGTAAAAACAAGGAGAACCATTAATATTAATTTTGGGGGGCAACTTATAGAATTAAATAAAAATTTAAAAATAAAAAAAATCAAACGCATTATGTAATATATCAAATTAAAGGTCTCATTCTGAGAAACACAAAAATATATTTTTTTCATATTTAAAAAAATTATTTAAAAAGATATTAACGAAAATATACCAAAATTTACCCTTCCCCCCCTCCTATCACCGAAAAAATAAAACATAAAGTTTTGAAAAAAAATAGAGGTATAGGTTCTCACCTGAAGTTTACGGGGAAAATAAGGAGAAACCTCTACTTTGAATTTTGGGGGGGCAAATTATAAAATTAATTGAAAAATATAAAATTAAAATTGTTTCTAACCCATCATGTTATATATCAAATGAAAGGGCTCATTATGACGAAAATTAATATATTTGTTTCACAATTTTAAAATAAATTATTTAAAAGATATTAACAAAAATATAGAACATTTTACCCATTCCCCCCCCTTATCACCGAAACCATAAGCTGAAAAAAATGGAAGTATAGTCTCTCACCTGAACTTTACTGGAAAAATAAGGGGAAACCCCTAATATTCATTCTGGGGGCAAATTATAGAATTAAATGGAAAATAAAAAAATATAATTGTTTCTAACGGGTCATGTAATATATCAAATCACAGGGCTCATTATGACGAATACAAATGTATTTTTTAAATTTTTTTAAAATGAATATTTTAAAATATATTAAAAAAATATTTTAAAAAAATTACCCATTCCTCCCGTTATTCCCCAAACTATAGGACCTACATTGTTTTGTTTATTGGAAAAATATGAAAAAATACCTAATTCTATTATTTAGCCCCATAATAGAATTAAACGGAAAATAAATTATTGGGAAACCCCCATAGTAATTTTAGGGACAAATTATACCATTATATGGAAAATAAAGATTCAATTTTCAAACGCATTATGTGAATTACAAATATATTATATTTTTAAATCATTTGTTTAAAAGATATTAACAAAAATATTAAACATCGACTTAATTCACACTTTAGAAACTACACTATTTAAATTTTGAAAAATATATTTTATTTGTATTTTTAAATAATTTGAATAACAGATTTAATAATTTATAATTTAAAACTTGACCTATTTTGCCTTTTATCTTCCAATCCAATTTTGAGGCTCTGTAGCCTCAAAATTCAGACAGTAGATTATAAAAGACTTCCCTGTAAGTTTATTAATAAAATAAAACTCTAATGTTAATTTTTGGGGCCAAATTAGAAAATTAAATACATATGTTTTCTGATAAAAATCAAGCGAATCCTGAAGCAGATAAAATAAAAAGTCTATATGTGGAAAAAAAATGTATATTTTTATAACTTTAAAGTGCTTCCTTTAAAAGATATAAGGGGAAATATAAGAAAATGCACTCATTCTCTGCTTGTCTGAAACTGGAATATTAGAATCTTGAAGATGGTACGGAACCCTAAGTATGCGAGTCCAACTCGCACTTGACCAAATAATTGTTTTGTTAGTAGCTATTGACGACCTCCAATGCAGAATGTTAATATTAATTTATAATATTGGATTATTCATTAAATAAAGTAGAATAAAAATTCATTATTTACGACTATACTGTCAACACCAAACAACTGACAGTGCCGCCGCTGCCAGACGGTCAAAACTCAAAACATTGAGTTATTATATATGGAGAGAGCGATCGTTAGATGCTATTATATTCTTAGAGCATGTACTTGTGGAAGTGACATGCAAGCATTGTTATTGTTTAGTGGTAAAATAGTCAATGTAGTAGATCAAGTATTGATTTTTCGGACGCGTTGCAGTAACTTTCATATTAAATATTCTGTTTTTAATGTGAATGTAATTATTTGATTAATATATTATTATCACTACCTTTCCGAAGGTGTTGTGTAAAAAAAATGTCAGAGAGCATACAATAAAGAATGTATTAAATATTTAAGTCCTCCTAGGATTGTTGGTCCTCTCTTTTCTTTAATATTCCCGAACTTGATTGAAACCGCAAATGACGAAAACTTTTAGGTTGCAAATAACAATCTTCCAATTATTATATCTAATATTTTGTCAGGGGCAGTTTCAACAAAAATTTTGAGGGGTCATTCATTTGTCAAAAATATTCCGAAACCGAAATTTGATTACATTTTTATTTTCTTTTTATTTCAATAGATTTGTCAATATGAGTGGAGTGAACAATTTTGGTCATTACATCTACTTTTCCGATTTCTCCACAACTCTGTCTCTTATAAAAATACACTTTTTACAATTTCATGAAATAGGGTCGAATTTCGACAACTGGGCGACCACCAGTTATTTTAAATTTTTAAATGCCACAAATTATGGACAAAAATTGCATTAAATTGTTTTACAAACAGTTTATATTTTTCTGAGACTCTCCAAACTTTATTGATATTCCTCAATTCATGCAAGAGAAAATTCGAAACCGGCAAAACCAGAATTCATTAAAACCAAAACTTCTTCTGACGATTATAATTGCACTCCAACCGCACTCGCGGAATATCGAAAAGCCTATTTAAGAATTCTAAAATAGAAGCTCACAATATATTGAAACTTATCCCAGGACGCTGGAAATTCCTGCCAGCCATCCTGATTGATGTCACAGAAATACAGAGCACAAAAGAGCTTTCCGATTCTATTTCCTTGCTCCAGATACAAAATATCGCAGATATATCGATCGGTAGAGTGAGTTTTCATTAAACCGCTGTGTCGAAAAGAGAAATTCGTTTGGTTCCTAACCTCTGAAGTTATTGAATAATGAAAAACTATTAAAAATTTACCTGCTCGTCGTTCACAATGTGCTTTTGTGGAAAAGGTTAAGGTCGGGCAACATTCGATAACTAAATGAGTAACTATGGATGTAAAGTATTCCATCAGCAAATACATAAAAAACGAAGGCTGGCAAAATGTAATGGAATATTTTATTGCATACATTAGTCAAGGATAAACTGGTATTTACGTGTAGTCTAAAAGATAGAGCCGGTTTTTGCTCGTCATCGAGAAAGTGGACAGAATGTATCGTATTAAGTTCAATTCCTGAACTACATCACGTTTCTAGCCAGGCGCCAGTGGAAGTGATAACCGAGGAATAGTTACAGATGGTGAAATTGGTAATTTTTTTGCTCATGCTCGTCATCGAGTAAACGTTCCAAAATTGGCTGCAAACAAGATTGTGATGAATTTAAGCAAATTCCCGAAAGGCGTCTGCCTAGAGCGTTATCATCAAGCTGGCGGACAGGGGTAAACTAGTTAAAAATATGGGTGAACTTCGTCATTAACTAAAAAGAACGCCATTTGCACCATTTTTTTGCTTACACAAAAGAAATTCTAAAGGATGTACAGCTTAATGACATCAATATAATTTTCATGACGTCATTAGTGTGGTCTGTATGACGTCATACACAATTTTTTTAAATGTTTTTATTTAGGATTCGGAAATAGCGGAAAATTTCAGGTCCGAATATGACTTTGACCATGACCTAGAACTTGACCTTCAAGGTCATTTCAAGATCGAAGTTTGCCCCGAAGCCCTAATTTAGTTAAAATTGGTTGATTTTTCAAAAAAACTTTGATTTTGGAATCACCCGGAACTTAATACGATACATTCTGACGAGCAAAATCCCGCTCTATCTCTCCTACTAGTGGTTTTTAGTGGCTTACATGGAGTTAAAAAAACGTGGAATGGTGGTCATGTGAATAAGAACATATTATGGATTATTTTGTCTGTTCAATGGGTTTTCTCTCCTCAATTTTTTTTCCTGCAAACAGATAAGTATTTAAAAATTGTATATGTAGAACAAAGTGTAGTATGGCAATTTCGTAAAATTTCCCGGATTACTGGCTGTCAGTACAGAGATTCTTCCTCACAGTTATTCTGAGAGAAACAGATGTCTACAAAATGATCAACCAGTATTCCTGTAGGGGAAACACAAAAATTATATTTCGAGATTTACACTTTATTTTATAAACGACACGTGTTTCGGCATACAATGCGTTTATCAAGTTTCACAAAATACTAAAACTATTATTCTAACTGCACCATTATATATACATATTACTTAACTAAACTAATTATACAGAGCCATTAAAAAGATTCAAAAGTGGGGATGGATTAATCTAATCTAATTGGTTATTTAATAGCCTACCTGAATATTTATACCTGTTTATTTCTAGGGATTCTAATAGATTAATTTTACTGGGGTGATTTTCCAAATGTAATATATTTACAGTATCGTTAAAGTTGTGATTATGCTCTACTAAATGACGTGCATAATTAGATTTATTGTCTTGTGTGGAATAACTTCTTTTGTGCTCTCTAATTATGCACGTCATTTAGTCATTTAGATCTTAATCCATCCCCACTTTTAAATCATTTTAATGGTTCTGCATAATTAGTTTAGTTAAGTAATATGTATATACAGGGTTTAAACGGTTTGAGTGCAAAGATTTTGAAGAACAATACTTCTGGCAAAAACAAATCAAAAAGCTTTATAACATTTTCTAAAATAAACTATAATTTTGCCAAAAAGAACACATAAAGTTAGATTTTATGTAGCCCTTGCTACAGTGAATAATACAATAATTTCGATTTCAAAATGTCGGTAAATCTAAATATGTAAATACCCAATAGCTTATACATCTTTAATAGCCACATTAAAAATGAAAATTGATTATTTAAACTCGAAATATGCTTTTATAATTTAGTGTAAGTTTCTCCGAATAGATATGGCAACGTGGCATACAGACCAACTTATTTACTACATTTTTTACTTTAACGACGACTGAGGGTTACGATTGTTTTTTGCGGATCGATTCTTGTAAATAAGAATAGATAAACGGTAAAGTGATTTGAATGATATCTATTTGATGTAGACTTCGTGGTTTGCTTTCCATTTAATATATTTTTTAAATAAATAAAATCGGTTGTGATTAGTGTGTAAGTTCGAAAATTAAGAATAGTGCGACAGTATTTATTTGTGATAAATAATGGCCGATTATACAATTAGGGAAAGACATGACATGCTCTTAATTTAAGGGGAAAGCAGACGTAATTGCAGAATAGCAAGAATGTTATACAGGGAAAGGTTTCCAAACAGACGCCTGCCCAATGCTAGGACATTAGTAGCTGTTTCGCAGAGGCTTCTGGAAACAGGTAGTGTAATACCACAAATAAACAATCGCGGACCACAGCGACATAAGCGTATCTTAGCTGCTGAGGATCAAATACTAGACCTTATCGACATCAACCCATATCGTAGCACACGGAGTATTGGAAGTGAGCTGCAAATTTCTCAGTGTTGTTCATACAACATTACGGGAACAATTGCTCTATCCATATCACATGCAGCGGGTTCAAGGGCTTTCAATTGATGATTTTCAACCAAGAGTCAATTTCTGCCGTTGGTTCCTCAGAAAACAATTTCCTAATTTTGTGAACAATATTTTAACAACAGATGAAGCAAGTTTTAATAGGAATGGTACAATAAATATTCATAATACGCATTAGTGGTCTGAGGTAAATCCGCATGAAATACGCCAGTCAGATCTCTTGTGTTGAATATCATATTTACCCAACTTTGTATAATTGCATAAAAGAAACCGCCAAATACAAATTCTAATTGCAATACATTGTATTAAAAACGTAAATATTTTCAACAAAATATTTCATACATTTTTATTTAATTCTAAGGTCAATATCATCAGTCAATACAAAAACAGAGGTGTTTATTTTTTTGTCGGCGTAGTCATTCCTTTATTATTCGCGCTAAGAGTGAATCTGCTTCGAACGCGAGCGACGTTGCCGGATTGACAATAATTTACTTAATATGTTTTAGGGATTTTCTTGGTTATTAAGGCCTACTGACCATAGTGGTATAAGAGCTTTTTGTTAAATTTGGTGTATACTACCTCCACCTAAAATATATGCACTCAATCTATTTACACCCTGTATAATGGTGCAGTTAGAATAGTTTTAGTATTTTGTGAAACTTGATAAAGGCATTGTATGCCGAAACACGTGTCGTTTATAAAATGAAGGGTAAATCTCGAAATATAATTTTCGTTTTTGTGTTTATCATTATGGATTTACATCAAGTATCAGCCGCAACAATTCAGTATTCCTGCATATAAGTAATGTATTGTATAATGTGTAATACTTATCTGTGTTTGGAGACGTTTCAACTCCGAGTCTGGAGACGTTTCAACTCCTAGTCTGGAGTCGTTGTCAATCGCTTAGGGTTGTTTCCGAGGTTTTTTCTAAAAAAATTTCGTTTTGATATTGAATTTGTTGTTTGACAAAAAATTTGACACTGACAATTTGTCGTTTGGCGATCACTTGACGCTGAGGGTACCGTTTTTTTTTTGTTTAGTGCAGAAGTTCTAAGTATCACCAAATTCTAGATTGCCCGTTCATCAGCTACGTGAAGTTAAAGTGCTGTAATATGCCAGCATGCCAGTCAAGTATCTACAATATTATAATGGATTTAAAACCTTCCAATTCAACTGGAATTGATGAAATTTCTTCCAATATACTTATATCGGTTGGAAAATATATTGCTTTACCACTAGCTCACTTAATTAACTTTTCAATACAATTCTTATTTTCCAGAGATTGTCAAAGTAGCCACGGTAAATACCATTATATAAAAAAGGTGACCCTCAGTGTGTAGAAAATTATCGTCCAATCTCCTTGTTAAGTGCAGTGTCAAAAATTCTAGAGAAATCAATATATAACAGTATAATATCATTTTTAAATAAGTATAACATCTTGAGCAAGTGTCAAAATGGTTTTCGGAAAAATAAAAGCACCCAATCGAGAATTTGTCAATTGATAGAAAAATTGTATGGAGCTTTAGATAACGAGGAAAAATGTCTGGCCCTTTTCATGGATCTCAGTAAAGCGTTCGATCTGTTAAACTATAAGATCCTCATGAGAAAGCTCGACAGAATCGGTATGCGAGGGAAAATAAAGGAGTGGATTAGATCTATCTATCTATCTATCTATCTTTCCAACAGAAAACAATTAGAATACATCGACGGTACTTACTCTGAAAAAAAGGAAATATTTCTTGGGGTTCCTCAAGGATCAATCCTGGGACCTCTTCTTTTCTTAATATACGTGAATGATCTCCCCGAAATTGCTGGTGTTGACAAAAATTATCTAACGATGTATGTAGATGATAACACATACTTGTATTGTAATAAGAATCTAAATCAAAAAAAATAAAGCATTTACACTTTTGACGAATGGTTCAAGAAGAACAGACTGATTCTTAATAGTTCGAAAACGGTGTTATTAATTTTACTCCTAGGCATTATAGCAGCAACCTATGTTATTTGCTTCGTGTTGGGGGAAGATCTATATCTCAGGTATCCTTCACTAATTTTTTAGGGGTACATATTGATGCTGGGCTAAGTTGGAATGTTCATATTGACTATCTCTGCAAAACAATCGCTTTTGTTCTTTATGGACTAAAACCTATATGTGATAAGTCCTCACTTTTATGTTTGTATCACTCAAATCTAGATTCTAGATTGCGCTATGGAATAATATTTTGGGGGTGTTCTACTACAGTAAACCGAGTATTCGTTTTGCAGAAGAAAGCCGTACGCCACATTGCTGAAATTAACTGTAATTAGTCATGTAGAGATTTTTTTTTAATCCCAAACTACTTGGCAGTCAAGCTTTATAATAGTCTAATTCCAAACATAAAAAGTATGGATAACATTGGCGTTTTTAGGAAAAACCTATTAAATTTCCTGGTGAAAAATGCATTCTATAGTTTAGAGGAATACTTTCTGTACAGCAAAAACAATTAATTATAATTTAGCATACTTAATATAATCATTTCTTTTTTTTAGTTTTGTAATTGAATGTGCAGTTATTGAATTCATTGCTACATTTATATTAGGTTGTCGAACGCATAATCATATGCACTTTGTCTTATCTATTAGCAGATAAGGATTATTATATCACTGATATCTTTACTACTATCGTTTGTAAATTCCTAAATTAAGTTAGTTTTTTATATATTTCTAGTGCTCGATTGGTATTGTTGAAATTGCATGTGTTAGTGCGGCTCATATTTCTCATACAGAAAAATATTTATTTGAAATTGTGATTACCATTCGTCTGTATACCTAACGCCCTACTGTATTCCTAACGAGTCTGTTGAATACGCAGCAAATATTTACTAATATGTGCCTAAGTCTCAATAAATAATTACACCTGCATAGCCCAATTACTAAACTATTCGTTCAGAATCGAAAGGACACAAAAGCTTGAGTGGTACATATCGGTAATTAACGGTTAATTAATTCATAGGACACCGACATTTGTATAGGTTTCAGCTTCGATTCACTTCAATGGCGCTATTATTTGATTGATGGATAATACTACCCCTTGCAAGGGTGGACGGGCTGCTGTGCGGCAAGCACAGGATGAGGAGCAGAAACTGTTATCGTTCTAACGACCGCGTCGATTGACGTATTCACAGATTGGATCACGTTCATTAACGACGAAGGGATAAGGCATGCAGAATACACCGAGTTTGATCAGGTACTTGCAAGTCTTCAATGGATGGATATTGTATAGGAAAATGGCACTGCAAGAACTTGTTAGTAAGTAGTTTTTAATCTAATCAAGATTCAGTTATGAGAAGCGGAATTATAATGAGGTGAGGGGTCTAATATCAAAGGCGGCAATCTTCTCCATTTTCACTTTTTCGTAAGGGGCAAACAATTACTACGCCCTTATTATTGTTAATTTTAAAGTAAGCATATTTTCTAAACAAAACTAAATTTTGAATTGTATCGGATTTTAAGGTCAACATACCGAAATTTTTAACCGTTTTTGAAAAAACAGTTGGATTTTGTCAGATTTGATACCAAACTGTTGTGAATTGAATACCAAGTATTATTTTGGAATGGGTTTATGGACAAAAGAATACAATGAGAACGGAGGTTTTCGCGGCCATAGTCATAGCTGATTCTGCTTTTTCCGGATTTGGACCGTGTCAGAAAAAAAATGCCGCTGTCCAAATCCGGAAAAAACAGAATCAGAAAAGGATACAATATTTAGATTAATCTAAGAAAACGTATAATCAAACATATTTTTTATTTAACATCTTAGAATTGTGCCTTTTTTATCCAATTTTCTTAACTATTGACAACGGGGTCTGACCTAGACCCCGAAACGTTTGGAATATACAGCAATTTTCTTTAAACTGTGGTGTTATTTCCCAAGAAGTACTTAGACATTGAAAAAATGCCACAAATATCATTCAGAAAACAACTAGAAATCAGCCAAGGGACTGCAGTAACCAAAGCGCTTAGGGACTTAGAGGACTTGTATAAGAAGCTTGCACGAACCAAGACTAGCTTGACATTCTTGTGCAGATGTCGGGAGATGAGGATTATTCCCAAAGGATTAAGATTTCGTCAACCGTGCGTAGGCAGAAAGATTCACAGCATATTGGAACGAGCAAGCGTCGCTGCTATTAGAGACTGCATACAATGTCAACGTTATAATAAGTTTAATAATCTCTTTGATGTGTCATTCCTTTGTACGCAAGAAATGACACATCGAAGACAGTATTCAATATCTCTGACAGGTGAAGTAACCTGAAAATTTTAACGTAACATTCTGTCTTAGGAGTTAAGAGAAAACAGCAATTACACAGAACAGCTCCAGATGCGGAGCCTCTGTGTGCTAATTCTCTCGAAAATCCTAGATGTCGTTCTTACATCTCGCGTCTTCAAATATAATTTGTTCATGGCGCATCCATCAAATTTTTATTTATTCCAATGCTGATTAAATGAAGAAATATTGGTAGAAAATACAATGTAATTAACAGACATCAAAATAGCTGTGTCTACTTCATTGTCTAGATCACATGTTGTAAATAGAGAAAAATAGAGGTAACTAGCTAACTTATTTTATCCGAAATGACGCCTAGAAAAAATATTTAAAGTTTGTGTGCACGTAAAAAATTGCAATAAATATAAACAAATAAAAATAAAAGAGGTACATTGTTTCCCACCAACTCATGAACTATTATTAATTAAGTAATTTTAAAAAAGCTTTTTAAAGAGCAGGAAATTTCCAAAAGAAAGTCCCTACTCCCGAAACCTAAATGATGAGCAAACTTAAATATTTAATCAGATATGGTCGCATGGAAGACCAATTCCTCGTCTTGTATTAATTATTTAGATGTTAATTTATTTACATAATATCCATCTGATGGACAGAACGGAATACAACAAGAAAATCGACGAAGTACTGTCGAAGGCAAAATACAAGCCACTGCCTACTGATCCAACATCCAAAATAGAACGGAAAACTTACAACACTCTCAGAGATCATGTTGAATACATTCTACCCGAGACAAGGAGAAAATTGACGCCACATCACAGCAAACCACCACATCTTTATGGACTACCCAAGATACACAAGGCTGGAGTACCTCTCAGACCGATTACAAGTTCGCGCAACTCACCAACAGCAGCACTATCGAAATTCCTTCTACCAATCATCCAACCTTTGGAGGGCAAAACATCATCGCACGTCAAGGACTCAAAGCACTTTGTCGAAATCATCGGATCCATGGAACTTGGGCCAGAACATCGCTTAGTAAGTTTCGACGTTGAAAACCTTTTAACGAACGTACCACTAGACGAATCTCTCAACATAGTGAGAAAGAAACTTACTGAAGACGAAACACTGATGGAGAGGACGGATCTGCCAATAGACTCAATCATGGACTTGCTTGAATGTTGCCTCAAGAACTGCTACTTTCAGGAGAAGGACCGGTTCTTCATGCAAGAAGATGGATTGCCTATGGGTTCCCCGTTATCACCAACCATCGCCAACATCTACATGGAATGGTTCAAAGAACATGCACTGAGGAGTTTCGAGAAGCAGCCTAAGCTATGGTTGAAGTATGTCGATGACACCTTTATAATTTGGCAACATGGAGCGACAGAACTACAGGCCTTCCTGGAGCACCTGAACCAGTCCCAACTATCCATTAGATTCACGATGGAGATGGAAAAGAATGGGTGCCTACTATTCTTTGATGTAAAGTGTCAAAGTACTAGGACCGGAATCCAAACAACGGTCTACAGGAAGGCTACGCATACAGGATTATACCTTCACTACAATTCCAACCACCCATCAGCAACGAAAACTGGCATCATCAAAACACTAATCCATACGGCCAAAAATATCTGCAGCACACCAGAAGCCCTCAAGAAGAAGAAGTGAAACTTAGAGAAGACCTTTTGGCGAATGGATATCCGGAAACGATCATTACCAAGGCGTTTGGAGAGCTGGACAAACCACCTAGGCAGGAAGAGGACAGTACGGTAGCAACTCTACTATTACCGTATACTAAAGGCTTGTCGGAGAAACTTAGAAGAATTGCACAAACTATGAAATCAGAATGATCTTCAAAAGCAAAGACACCTTGAGGAGCATGATGCAAAGAACGAGGCCCAACGCACCAGCAATACCAAATAACTGTATATACAGCGTACCGTGTGAATGTGGCAATCTTTACATTGGAGAGACAAAGCGACCGCCAGGATTAAGGAACACCGCACAGCTACTCAAAGGGCAGAGGTAACGAAGTCTGGGCTAGCTAATCACGCATGGACAGAACACCATAATATCAACTGGGACCAGGCTAGAGCAATTCACAAGGAAGAGCACTGGTACAAAAGAAAATTTATAGAGACAGCATATATAATCTCGAACGAAAATATAATTAGCGAGCCCAGCCTCCAAATTAAAAATATTTGGAGAGCTCTTCTTCGGCCTCTGCCGCTACGCATCACCGGCCTCCAGGTACGACGACGCATGATCGGTTGAGGGTATAATATAAATACGACCGGTACTCTGAATTTCCATTCATTCACCTGATGACGATAGCAGATACACAGCTATTGAAACGTTGTGAAATCAACCACTTCAAGACGATGGAAGTCCAAGGAAACTTCAAAGAATCCATCTATATTTTTTAAATATTTCTCAAAAAATTTCATTACACCCTAATTCTATTATGTTCAAAAAGCTTGAAAATAATTCTAAGCTTTAACCAGATAGAATCTTTTGTCTTATCACGGCAATGTTATCCATATGGTATCTTATTGCTAGGAATAATTTGTTTCACTCTATCACAAGAACTTCCTCAACTTTCTGATATAATTAACTCCCCTACATATCGCTTAGTTCTTCTTATTCCATAAAACACATAGTTGCTTGGTTTACATTCGGGTGGTTTTCGAACCCATTAGTTATTAATAAATGTCCACCCAACTTAGAAATACAAACCTAACTTTCCACACGATGTTTGAAAGTTTGAGAGTTTGTCCTTCGTGTTTAACGGGGTGAATTATAAATGAGTTTGTTTATTTAGTTAACTTGAAGGTTTGTCTTTCTGTTAAAATGGTCAAAGGTACTTATTGGACAATGTTGTTAAATATGCAGAATATGCTGGAGCTAAAAAGAAATACGCAGTTACATTTTAAGAATTCAAGTTCGATCTAATAGGCAATAGACGACACTGATTTTCGGAAGTACAAACAGAGCATAAAATTAAATATTGGACAGACAGTGTCAAATTTTTTGGATCCGCACAATGTCAAGAATAGATGAGAAAAAATTGTTTTAATTAATTCAATGAATGGCACTAATTTTTCATTGCAATGTATTTCTTACATTTTTTGTCTTGCTTTGATCGTAAGGGGAAAACAAGAAAACGAAAAGAAGTTTCAACATTAAGCTGTATTCCCAGTATAATAAAAATCTCTCACCCTAGTGCTATCTAACCTAAACTCCCCTAATATAATATTTTTTTCTAACATTTCTTATTTACATGGTGTTACTACAATTCAACTGCCCCTCCAATATTTCACAACCACCCTATAGGTGCTACTTCTTATGAAAAACCGATCCAAACATTTTTTTCTAAAATTTTTTTAATAACGCTACAATTCCACTCGATTCCATATTCCAATAACCCTGTATTTGCGACCGCTTTTGTCCATTCTACAAATACTTTTGTTTCCAAATTCTTTCATTTATATTGTAACATTTTTGTAAACATTTTGTATAATTATAATTTCGCTCCACCCTCTATATGCAACTTTTTATAGCCTACCAAATATAACATCTTTTAAATCACACGGTATAACTTTAATTTCACACCATCATATGTTTCAACTACCCTGTATGTGCATTTGTTTATGGCCACCTATAATATTTTTTTTTAATCACCATGTATAATTATAATTCCAGTACATCCTATATTG
Organism: Octodonta nipae; assembly: GCA_034190945.1. Taxonomy (NCBI): domain Eukaryota; kingdom Metazoa; phylum Arthropoda; class Insecta; order Coleoptera; family Chrysomelidae; genus Octodonta; species Octodonta nipae. The sequence continues at coordinate 189,062,855 of CM067217.1, forward strand.
CAACCACTGTGTAAACGCAAATGCTAATAAGCTACCCTATAAGTATAACATTCTATTAACATTTTCTTAGCGACCTGCATAACAATACTTTTACTCCGCCCTGTATATCAGCTATCCTTAATTTCCAACTGCTTATGGGTTACCCTACACAATTATTTTTCCCACTTGTCTCTATAATTCCATTTGACGCTATATTTTAACCATGTTGCATACCAACTCTTATGGACCATCTAACATATTTTGTTAGACCCTGTATAATTATAATTTTACACCACCAATTCATATTATATGCATCAAATTAACATGCTAAATCATGAGATTTTACTGATCCAAAAATTGCCTACCATGCTAATTTTTTCATCGTGAAAACTTGAAATGTCTAGCTATAAAAATGTAATGCTAGAAAAATATGACGGATGCATAAAATAGTTACATGTTCGAAACATACAAATACAAGATTATAATTCCAGTACATCCTATATTGCAACCACCCTGTAAATGCAAATGCTAATAAGCTACCCTATAGGTATAACATTCTATTAACATTTTTTTAGCGACCCTGCATAACAATACTTTTACTATAATTCCATTTGATTCTGTATTTTAACCATATCCTGCATAGCAACTCTTAAGGATCATCTAACATATTTTGAAAGACCCTATATAATTATAATTTTACACCATCAATTCAGATTATATCGAAATCATGAGATCTTACTCATCCAAAAATTGCCTGCCGTGCTCATTTTTTCACCTTGAAAACTTGCAATGTCTAGGTATAAAAATATAATGCTAGGAAAATATGACGGAGGCATAAAATAGTTACATATTCGGTACATACAAACACAATTTTTTATTGAAAAAATGTTTAAAAAAAGTTTCACTCTCAAATAGGTCAGCAAATCACCCTGTTTTAAAAGAATTTTTACAACAGGAGTCACTCTTACGTAGGTTACCAAATTAACCTGTATTGAACGCCTTGAAATTACAAAGCAGCCGCCTTGCTTGTCAAACTGTCAATAAATTTTTTAATAACTTAATTTCTCAGTAAAACGATTTTTCCCAAAGATGAGACTCTCGCCAATCGATTTCTATCCATCGAAACTTCCAAATGCCAAAATTTCATCGAAATAGTTAGAGCCGTTTTCCATATATATATATATATATATATATATATATATATATATATGAACAAGGCTAGGTTCCGGGTGAGAACCGCGTCTGAATTTATTTATATACTCGACGTTTCGACTCTTGCTTTGGAGCCATTATCAAGACACACAAGTGAAAAAGAGTTTCAGAGTCTATATTGAACTCGGGGCCTCAATCTGCCTACTCCCCAAGAGTCACTAGATAACTGAACATGACTCTTGGGGAGTAGGCAGGTTGACCCACTTCCACCTATAACTAAAAAGCTAAAAATAATTATAACAAAATACAACTCTAGCAAATAAATAACACATTAAATGTTGTTAGGTACCTATCCAGGAAGTAAAAAATGTAAACATTAAAAGGTGCTCATTCTGTACAAATTAATTACCTACCAATCTAGTATATTTTTGAAGTCGATGCCAAGCAACAATCAAGTTTGATGAAGTAGTAGATAAGTACGCAATGAAGGATTTTAGATTTGCTTGGCACCGATTTTAAAAATATACTAGATTGGTAGGTAATTAATCTGTACAGAATGAGCACTTTTTAATGTTTACATTTTTTACTTCCTGGGTAACTTCCTAACAACATTGAATGTGTTATTTATTTGCTAGAGTTGTATTTTGTTATAATTATTTTTAGCTTTTTAGATATAGATGGAAGTCGGTTACATTTTTTTTACAGCACAACTTGAATTTGACGTTAACATTAAGGTTTACAATTCTTTCACAATTTTCTTGTTGCAGGTTGGAAAATCAGAAAGCAGAAAGGTCGTTCTCCACTCACTCAGCTGGAAATCTAGTGGGATGTACACATGCGAAGTATCTGCAGAAGCGCCATCTTTTGCGTCAGCCCAGAGCGAGGCGCGAATGGAAGTCGTCAGTAAGTTTTTACTATTTATATGCTAATCAGAATAAAATCCAATATGCGATGTATTGACAATTCAAATAACGTTGAAGAATATTCGTTATTGAGGTCAGTAGGCAATCATTATTTTAGCTGCGCTGTTTTAAAGTGAACAGACGCGAACATTTTTGTTTAGATAACAATGAAACGTGGTTATTCGCATACCTATTATTCACTTTTCGACGTTCATTGTTCCTATTATGCGAATAAGATTATGCCGGATCTAATTTGGATGAACAAATTAAACTACGAATTTGAATAAATCTACTCCCGGAGGCTTTATGTCACACATTCGGAATTCTAATCAACGCCGGTATGTATTTCGGTATTTATATGTGGGTGCGTACATTATTCAAATGTAGAGAGAGACACAGATATCCCCTTTGTTGTTGGTAACTAAACTATTAAACATATTTTAGCAGCGAAATGAACAATTCAAATTTTAATTTTGTTATTACAAGGTTGGAAGCAGAAAAAAACTGCACATCTATATATAAATAGGCAAAGACAAAACGATTAGGTACCATTTTCTCCTCTGTCTCTCAACCGATTTTCTTCATTTTTGTTTTATTTAGTAGCTATTGACGACCTTCAGTACAGAATGCTAATATTAATTTATAATATTGGTTCATTCATTAAATAAAGTAAAATAAAAAATTTATAATTTACGTCCACAGTGCCACCAGATTGCGTGGAGAGAAAATCGTAAGACGGATTGCCTCGAATAAGAAAAACAAACTAAATTAAACGAAAAAGTAACAAATTGTGTTTGGTTCTGAAAGTTATTCTACATTATCATGCTATTGAGAACTCACCCCCAAAAATGTATATTATATGATAATGACAATTTATTGGGTACTCGCAAGTTTTTTTAAATATAGTTTGTCAACTAAAATGATAAATTTGTATTGCGTTGCAACTGAACAATGTTTTTCCGATAATATTTTATTATTTTAACATTATACTATTAATTTATATTGTTTCTATTATAAAGGCTAATAGTTTCATACAATTTGACTAAGATTACAAAGCCTATGATATAAATACAAATAGTGAAATTGAAGATAAATTGTTAGATCTGACATCATGGCAATGTTTCTAATTTCTTGACCAGTTCATTGTAGCAGATTGAATTTCAATTTGACATTTCTTAACAAAGTTAACCGCTAGGTTAAGGTACCTTCTTAATGCAATCAGAAAATTATTATAATATATTATTATTATGAATGTATAATTTTCAAAATTTCAATTTCAATGAACTTACATGCATGCATGGTGCATTGTATTTCTTAAATGTTTTGATATAATCCCCCGATGAAAACTTTTACGTAAGTAAACTAACTATTGAGAGATTATAAAGCTAATTATACATTTGATTTCAGATCCACTCAAGTTGAATATGCTTTTTTTATTTTATACCATGTGCAAATGAAAATTGAATAAGTATTTGTAATATATTGCTGTTTTATTCGATATAAGGTAATCTTTTAAATTAATTTTAACATTTCGTCTAAAATATTAACAGTCGATAAAAAATGGTTAAATATTCTTTTAACGAGATGTGATATGCTGCAAATATATTTTTACTTATTTATCTAACAATATAATACATATAATGTTTTGTTTATTTACATATATCTTATTATACGTAATTCTCGCAAACTGCACTATGACTGTCAAAATTCCATTTCGGGGTTTTGGCGTCTACAAATTGATTGCTCGGAAAAAAATCGTATTACGGAGAAAGAACGAAATTGTGACAATAATTGTGACAGCTGACTTTTGAAATTACAAAAGTTTTAATACAGGATGATTTGGTAACATACTTGAAAAAAGTTTCCAATACATATTGATGTGTAGAATAATTTTATAGCTATTTAATATTTTTTAAAGTAAAAATTGCTGCTTACGCGATTTTTGGATGGGTAAAAAGTTATGTGTTCTCATTTTCTAAATTGACTCAGATATAAGGCGTTGTATATTATAATTACATAGGGCGATTCCAGATATGTTAGAAATCGTTTTTTTCGTGGGTGGCACACAAGCAGTTGCATATTTAGGGTGTTTAAAATATAGAATATTATATAGGGAAGCGTATTAGCGGTTGAATTTACAAGGTTCTTAGAATAGAGGGCTTAATAGAATTACAGTTATACAGGGTGGTGCAAAAAATATACAGAGATGCATATACAAAGTGGTGGAAATGGAAATGCAACAATTCGTAACCTATAAGCAGTAGTATATATAGGGTAGATGAAATATAGGAATTATAGATATACAGAATGATTATAAAAAATGTTAGTAAAGGAAATGATTTATAGAGTAGACCAAGATGAGGTCCATATATACGTTGATTGAAATATAGATCGGAGTAAAATTATAGTTACAGAAGATAGTTTAGATAGACAACAAGAGTAAATACGGTGACTTATAGGCAGTCGCATATAGAGAATGGTTTACCGGGTGATTAAAAAATATTAAAAAATGTTATGTCCATGGGCAATTACATATACAGGGTGATGGAAATATATAATGAGATGGAATTATTCTAGTGAGTATTTATATACAAATGTTAAAGAATTGAGTGCAATTATAGTTATATAGGGTGGTTAGAAAAAACAATTATGTAGGATAGCCTATTAGCGGTTGAATTGTTGTCCTATTAAATTAAAAATTACGAATTTGAACAAATAAAGCCCTATTAATTATATTTGAAAAAAGAATATGAATTTAGTTCCTTATTTGTGAAAGCGAGATGTAAGACCGACATCTAGGATTTTCGAGAAAACTCTCACACAAAGTTTCCGAATCTGGATACGTTCCGTGTAATTGCTGTTCCCGTTAAGTCATAGGATAGAATGTCACGATAAAATTCTCAGTGTACTTCACCTACCAGAGATATTGACAGAATTGGTCGAATTTCGACCACTGGGCGACAGCTAGTATATATAAATAGGCAAAGACAAAACGATTAGATATCATTTTGTCCTCTGTCTTTCAACCGATTTTCTTAATTTTTGTCTTGTTAAGTAGCTACTGACGACCTTCAGTGCAGAATGCTAACATTAATTTACAATATTGGTTCATTCATTAAATAAAATATAATAAAAATTCATTATTTACGTCCATACTGTCAACGCCAAACAACTGACAATGCCGCCGCCGCCGCCAGACGGTCAAATCTTAAAGCATTGAGTAATTATATTATATATATATATATATATATATATATATAGATTGTTAGATGCTGTTCTTAGAGTATGTACTTCTGGAAGCGGCATACTAGCATTGTTAGTGTTTAGTGGTAAAATAGTCAATGTAGTAGATCAGTATTGATTTTTCGGATGCGTTGCTGTAACTTTCATATTAAATATTCTGTCTTTAATGTGAATTTAATTATTTGATTAATATATTATTATCACAACCTTCCAGAAGGTGTTGTGTAAACAATTGTCAGACAGCGGGTGATAGAGAATGTATTAAATATTTAAGTTCTCCTAGGGCTATTGGTCCTCTTTTTTCTTTAATATTCCTGAACTTGATTGAAACTGCAAAAGACGAAAACTTTTAGGTTCCAAAGAACATTCTTCCAATTATTATATCGAATATTTTGCCAGAAGCTGTTCCAACCAAAAATTTAAAGGCTTATTCATTTGTCAAAAATATTTCGAATATTTGATAACATTTTTTTTATTGCAATAGATTTGTCAATATGAGCGAACCATTTTGGTCATTAGATCTACTTTTCCGATTTTTCCACATCTGTTTCTTATAAAAGTATACTTTTTACAATTTCATGAAATAGGGTCGAATTTCGACCACTGGGCGACCACTAGTTGTAATACAAAGATGTCCTTTGTCAGATATTGAGTTTATGAGTACATTTTGATAAACATTCCGTTATAATTAGCCACAGTGAGCGTTGTAGTTATCATTCCCAAAAATGCGGTTGAAAATGATGGTTCGGAAGAAGTTCAACTAGACCACATGAGAGGGTGTAGTCTAGTTGAACTTCTTCCGAACGTTTCGTTTGCAACTGCGGCAGATATTTTCAGCGACTCGGGCATAAGTAGTACCTCGTAGGATGCTTAAGACGAAACCCATAAATCATTCACCTATAAAGGACAAACACTTATATTATACACTGGACAAATGTTTTGTCCTGTTTGGATACTACAGCATGGACCTCCGTAATTGCAACACTGCCCCTTCATCACGTGACACTCTCTTCTAACCCAACTATAACAATAAATAAAAGCAACCGAGCAGATTCAAATTCTGTTCAGTTACTTAGTGACTCTTGGGTAGTAGGCAGGTTGAGGCCCCGAGTTCGATCTACAATATGAAACTCTTTTTCACTTTTGTCTCTTGATAATCGCTCCAAAGCAGAAGTCGAAACGTCGAGCATTTGGTAAAATGACGACGTTTCGGCAGAGTCACATCTGCACTCTTCAGGCCGATTATCATAATTCTCGCAGCCTTCTGCTTTCGCTTATAGTTACTCGAATACTAAGATTTTCAGAAGCGCTCGCGCTGTTATATAGGCGCGGCTCGGCGCCTATTGGTTGGCACCGTGAACGGCTGCGTGTGATTGGTCCTTGGCGCTCAGTGGGCACGCCTCCCGCCTGTTGATTTGTTATTTCCGGTTGAAATAAAAAGTGAACACTTTTGTCTACCATTGTTTACCATTATAAGGACCGTGAAAATCAATATGAAATGTCTTCTAGTAGAACTAGGAATAGAAACATTCTTTTACTACAAATATCTAAAACCATTAATGACAAAAATAATTACATTGTAGTTATAAAAGTATTTAAAACACTACCCAACGGCTTAAAAACAATTGTCTGTATCTGTATACATGTGTGTATATAAATTATATATAAAATAATTAATGTTAGTAAATAAATGGTGTCAATTAGTCTGTAAAGTTTTTCTGTTAGATTGCAAGCTTCTAGTCTCCAAGACATAGGTATCATTATATCTCTGTAGGAATTACTGTTGTAATATAAATGCTATTGCAACGTAATACATATGTAATATTTTACTGGTTAAATAAATAAATATCTACTAGAACTTGACCTATCACCCGGTTCCGGCTTGACATCGATATACGGGACACCCTGTATACGAGTAAGTACTTGTGTTTTTTCCTACATTCCCTTATCTATATATAAATAGGCAAAGACCAAACGGTTAGGTACCATTTTCTCCTTTATTTCTCGATCCATTTTTTTTATTTTTGTATTGTTTAGTAGATTTTGTCGACCTTCAGTGCAGAATATATAAAGAAACTTTATTTATATCTTTTAAAATAACTTATTTTTAGATAAATTATATTAAGAATATTCAAGTGAGTGGAGCCCACTATGAACAAGAGGCTGAATCTAATATTCGAAATTTGACAGTCGTCAACAGTAAAAAAGTAAAAGTAGTCAGGTATAAAAAATATTACTAAATTAATCGACTTTTACTTCCAAAGATATGTGCTGTGAGAGCCTTCTTTTCTATTCATTTATGACATTATTTTTTACAAAAACGATGACAGCTATTACTGAAGTGACCAAAGCGACTATGTTTACCCATACTGAATTAGCAGTCAGTCAGAAATTGTTTAATGTTCTTTTAACTAAATGTGATATGCTGCAAATATATTTTTTCTTATCTAATAATATAATACCTATAGTGTTTGTTTATTTACATGCATCTTATTTATATGTAATTCTGGCAAACGGCACAACGATTTTGTCGAAATCCATTTCGTGATTTTGGCATGTACAAATCGGGAGCAATCGTTTTACCGAGAAAAAACGAGATGGTGACAACTAAAACTGCTCTAGAAAATTCATTCAATACAAATTGATGTGTAGGATCTTATAAGAATATTTTTCTAACATTGCATTTTTACAGTTGAACCTTTCAAGATTTTAAAGTAAAAAGTGCTGGATAGGCAATTTTTTTATGGGTAAAAGTTATGTGTTCTTATATTAATTTGAGGCCCTCAATGAAGTTGCAATGAGCAGTTAAATATGCATATATAAACTGACTGAGATATAAGATGCTGTAGGTTATAATTATACAGGGTGATTCCAGAAATGTCAGAAACCAAATGTTTTATTGGGTTGTCCATAAACAGTTGCATACACACAGTGTTATATATATATATATATATTAGGTAGTCCATAGACAGTTACATATACAGGGTGGTGGAAATATATTATAAAGTGGAATTACTGTAATGAGTATTTTAATAAGTGTTAGAGAGTTGAAATTAAACTCAATCACTTCACCATGAGAAAAATTAGTCCAAATATCCTATTATATGAATATATGTATGTACCTACCAATATTTTTGATAAACATTTTACGAGTAAAGCTCGGTCACCCATGTACTATTAATTAAACATACAAAGTAAATTGAATAAGTATCAGTAGTAAAATGAAACAGATTATTTTGAAATTTCGATTCAAATAGAATTATTTTGTCTATTCATGGGTTTTCTCTCCTCCAAATTTTTTCCTGTAAGAGATAAGTATTTAAAAAATTGTATATGTAGAACAAAGTGTAGTAAGGCAATTTCGTAAAATTGCCCGGATTACTGGCTGTCTGTACAGAGATTCTTCCTCACAGTTTTTCTGAGAGAAAGAGATGTCTATAAAATGATCAACCAGTATTCCTGTATATAAGTAATGTATTGTATATTGTGTAATACTTATCTGTGTTTGGAGGGAGACGTTTCAACTCCGAGTCTGGAGTCGTTGTCAATCGTTTAGTGTTGTTTTCGAGGTTTTTTTCTAAAAAATTTTCGCTTTGATTTTGAATTTTTTGTTTGTCAAAAAATTTGACACTGACAATTTGTCGTTTGGCGATCACTTGACGCTGAGGTTACCGTTTTTTTGTTCTGTTAGCAGTAAATTCTTCCAGTCCAAATGAAGGTCGGCTGAAAAAAACCTCGAAAACAACACTAAACGATTGACAACGACTCCAGACTCGGAGTTGAAACGTCTCCATACACAGATAAGTATTACACAATATACAATACATTACTTATATACAGGAATACTGGTTGATCATTTTATAGACATCTCTTTCTCTCAGAAAAACTGTGAGGAAGAATCTCTGTACAGACAGCCAGTAATCCGGGCAATTTTACGAAATTGCCTTACTACACTTTGTTCTACATATACAATTTTTTAAATACTTATCTGTTACAGGAAAAAATTTGGAGGAGAGAAAACCCATGAATAGACAAAATAATTCAAGACCTCCTCAACAATCTTTTCGAAATTACTTTCAAATAGAATTGTCATGATTATTTGTTATATTACCCTACCGGTTAACAGCTGAATTATTTAATTTTAAGAAATTCATGTTAACTAAATTTTTGTATTTAATTTCCACTTACTGCTTCTTTGCCATACATTATATGATTAAGCTATGCATTAAAAACAAATAGTCATATTAATTACATGTTTGTATTCCTCATAATGAGCTCTTTCATTTGCTGTTTTGTGTGATGCTTGGGAATTTTTTTTTATTCTCCGTTTGATTCTATAATTTGTCCCCCAGAATTAATCACACGGTGGTGGAAATATAATATAAAGTGTAATTATTATAATGAGTAGCTTAATAAATGTTAGAGAATTGAAATTACACTGAAACATTTCACCTTGGGAAAAAATAATTTATACAGCAAATGTCCGATTATATGGATATATGTACCAAAATGTTTAATGAATCCTTGCATTTACGAGTAAAGTTGGGTCACCCATGTACTATTTATTAAATTAAATATTAAATAGAAATTGAATAAGTCTTAGTAATAAATTAAAACAAATTATTTTATAATTTTTACATATGCGATTTCTACTGCATAATAACTATTCAATATTTTCAAATGGAACTGTCAGTTACCTATTTTCAATATTATTCTACTGGTTAAAAGTTGAATTATTTAATTCTAAAATATTTCGTGGTAACTAAATTTTTGTGATTAATTTCCACTTACTGTCTCTTTTCGTATTAAATTGAGAATTATTAATTTCAACATAAATAAAGTCCTATTAATTATATATGAACAAAAAGTTGAATTTCATTACCCACTGACACAATTGGTCGAATTTTGACCACAGATGATTCTAGTCCAGATAAAATCCCGATTACATTGGTAACCTATACCGCAAACTGATGTGCGCAAACTAATGAAGAGATTGATATTCGGTTCATAGCGGACAAATCAAACGTCGAAATTCCCCTCAGACTTCCAATTACGACTCTGCGTTCTGAATTAAACTGCTTAAAGCAAAAAATTAAAATATTCCCGTTGATTTACGTTCAACCCAATTATTTCTCAATTAAAATACCACAAATGCTGAGGAAAATTCAAATTCAGTGCGAATTGATTAAAAACCTCGCGAATTCTCAAAGAAAATTGTGAAAATACTGCGGATTCGTTTCGCGATGTGAAAATCCTACGCAATTTTAAGCTGATTGCAACAATATTTTGTTAGCTTATCGATTCGGACTTTTGAAGAAACCTGACGTGCTGTGTGTTTTGTCGGAGAGAGTTGTGCACGCGAATTATTTGGTTATACGGAGTTCGGTTGATTGATTGTTTCGGTCGTTGAACGAAGTTAATTTAAAATCGGTAGTCTGCATACGAAGATAATGGCTTTCAATGTACTTTCATGTTGGGTTTTTAGGAATGAAAATTATTTAAGTTCCATTGAGTCATAAACTCTATATTTACACAAAATTAATAACACTAGCGATCGCCCAGTGCTCGAAATTCGTCCGATTGTGCCAATTCCTAAGAAAATTCAACTTGTTTTTCACATGTAATTAATATGACTATTTATTTTTAATGCATAGCTTAATCATATAATGTATGGCAAAGAAGCAGTAAGTGGAAATTAAATACAAAAATTTAGTTAACATGAATTTCTTAAAATTAAATAATTCAGCTGTTAACCGGTAGGGTAATATAACAAATAATCATGACAATTCTATTTGAATCGAAATTTCAAAATAATCTGTTTCATTTTACTACTGATACTTATTCAATTTACTTTGTATGTTTAATTAATAGTACATGGGTGACCGAGCTTTACTCGTAAAATGTTTATCAAAAATGTTGGTAGGTACATACATATACTCATATAATAGGATATTTGGACTAATTTTTCTCATGGTGAAGTGATTGAGTTTAATTTCAACTCTCTAACACTTATTAAAATACTCATTACAGTAATTCCACTTTATAATATATTTCCACCACCCTGTATATGTAACTGTCTATGGACTACCTAATATATATATATATATATATATATATATATATATATATAACACTGTGTGTATGCAACTGTTTATGGACAACCCAATAAAACATTTGGTTTCTGACATTTCTGGAATCACCCTGTATAATTATAACCTACAGCATCTTATATCTCAGTCAGTTTATATATGCATATTTAACTGCTCATTGTAACTTCATTGAGGGCCTCAAATTAATATAAGAACACATAACTTTTACCCATAAAAAAATCGCCTAACCAGCACTTTTTACTTTAAAATCTTGAAAGGTTCAACTGTAAAAATGCAATGTTAGGATTGGTGAAACTTCAAATTTTGGAAAAGTTGCTAGGATGGATTGATAGAATTTTTTGAGTCAATGTGCGTCTCAGACAAATCTTTGAAATTCGCTAAGATATACTCTTTGCGGCTACCATCGATTTAAGCCTAAAACTGCGCTAAAATTCGCTTGTGGTTGGGCCGATGCCACCTAGCGGCGGCACGCGAACTAAATTTACTAAATTGCCTCAAGATTTTTCGGACCTATTTACACAATTTGACTTTCAAATGACCTTGACTTTGACCTGATGAGGTAAAACGGACAATAAAACATTTGGTTTCTGACATTTCTGGAATCACCCTGTATAATTATAACCTACAGCATCTTATATCTCAGTCAGTTTATATATGCATATTTAACTGCTCATTGTAACTTCATTGAGGGCCTCAAATTAATATAAGAACACATAACTTTTACCCATAAAAAAATCGCCTAACCAGCACTTTTTACTTTAAAATCTTGAAAGGTTCAACTGTAAAAATGCAATGTTAGGATTGGTGAAACTTCAAATTTTGGAAAAGTTGCTAGGATGGATTGATAGAATTTTTTGAGTCAATGTGCGTCTCAGACAAATCTTTGAAATTCGCTAAGATATACTCTTTGCGGCTACCATCGATTTAAGCCTAAAACTGCGCTAAAATTCGCTTGTGGTTGGCCGATGCCACCTAGCGGCGGCACGCGAACTAAATTTACTAAATTGCCTCAAGATTTTTCGGACCTATTTACACAATTTGACTTTCAAATGACCTTGACTTTGACCTGATGAGGTAAAACGGACAGCGGGATCGGATTCAGCGACCCCAAAAACGTATATATGAAATTTTTCAGATTTTTCGGACGTATTTACACGATTTGACCTTCAAATGACCTTGACCTTGATCTGATGAGGTAAAACGGACACCGGATTCGGAATCAACGACCTCCAAAACCCATGAGTATGTATATGAACCCTTTGGCACCGGAATTTTTTTTTTGTGGGGCTGTGTAATTTATTACTTAAAACTTGACCTATTTCCTCTTTAAATTCCAATCGACACAACCTAAAATTCAGACAGCAGAATATAAAAGGCTTCCCTGAAAGTTTATTACTAAAACAAAACTCTAATGTTAATTTTTTGTGGACCAAATTAGAAAATTAAATAAATATTTTTATAAAAATCACGCCAATCATGTAGCAAATAAAATAAAAATATATGTATGGAAAATAAAAATTTATATTCTTTATAAATTGAAAGAGCTTCCTTTAAAAAATATTAGAGTAAATATAAGAAAATGCGCTCATTCCCTCCTTGCCTGAAACTTGAATATTAGAGTCTTGAAGGTGGTACAAAACACTTAGTATGCGAGTCCAACACGCACTTGATCAAATTATATTTATTTGAAGTTGGTTCATTTTAACCGATAAATGATTCAAGTAGTCTACATAAGCAACAAATATTGTAACTCAAGAAAGGCCGAATAACAATATTAAAGCTTTGTGTTTAGGGAACGGATTCTGATTTTCCTATATGAAAAATCTATCGAGTAATCTGTTGTATTAACGAAAATGCCATTTCCATTACTGCACGCTGCAATTAACTCAGTAATGAAAACTGGAACAGCTAAATAAAGTAATTGTTGCTCAACCACTTTACATCACACAACGAAAGTCAAGCTCTAATTAATTTTGGAGTCCTTTGAGAAAGACAGTCTCAAGATTGCTGTGGGAATTAATGTTTACTGTGTAATTAGAAACGATGTGAAGAGAGCAACTCCATCCGATGTTGCAAAGAAAATGTGTTTACTATGGACTCTTAACTAATGAATTAACTTTAGGTCTTTGTTCTTATAAGTTACGAGTCACGTAATTTATTTGCTTCCACATCTGCTTTACTATGAACTCTCCTCATTATTGTTCACTTAAAGATGTATCGAGAAAAAAAAACGTAAACCTAAATGAAAAAATATGTATAAGTGTAGATTTTCATTTTATTCAACTGAAGATAAACGGAAACGGACATTTTTTCAAAAGCAATTGAAAATGGTTGTACTGAAGTTAAACGAATTAAGACTGGTAATGAAAGGCTGATCGAAAAACTAAATTTGCAGAATACGAGGGCTGCCTTTTATATTTCGGGATTAGAGAACAAAAACAAATATTAATCATCGAAAATCGCTTTATTGTTTTTCAAAATATTCCCCATGAAGATCAATACACTTTTGCATGCGTTTGAACCAATTGTCGAAGCACTTTTCCCACTCTGATTGAGGTATCTCCAAAACATGCATGTGTCGAAAAACGTTGACCTCTCAGTTTGTTTTTTACGTACGGGAATAAAAAGAAGTCATTTAGTGACAAGTCAGGACTATATGGCGGATGACTCATCAAATCGATGTTTTGAGTGGTCAAAAATGTAGTTGATTGAGCCGATGTGTGAGAGCTCGCATTGTAGTGGTGAAGAGTGATCCGTCTTCGGCGGTTGGTTTTCCTCATTTGATGGAAGATAACTGGCAAAGAAATGGTTGTGTACCACACAGAATTGACTGTTCTGCGTTGTTCTAATGGTACGGTTGCCACATGTCCAGTTTTTCCGAAAAAAACAAGCGATGATTTGCTTGGAAGTGTTTCGTGCGCGAACAACTTTTGTTGGATTCGGCTCATCTTGAAACACCCATACAGTCGACTGCTGTTTACTTTCGGGCTCATACGCGAAAATCCACTATTCATCACCTGTCACTATGTCATAAACGTGTTTTGAAGCACCGCGATCGTATTTTTTGAGCTTTTCTTTCGACCAATCGACACGAGCCTTTTTCTGAACGACTGACAAATTGTGTGGGATCCAACGCGAACAAATTTTTTTGACATTGAAATGTTTATGCAATATTAAATGTACGCTGGTCCCACTAATGTGTAAGGTTGACTCAATCTCACGATAGGTCAAATGACGATCTTGCAATATCAGTTCGCGCACAGCATGAATGGTTTCCGGAACAACAACTGTTTTTGGACGACCTTCACGAAATTCGTCTTGGAGTGAACTACGACCTCGATTGAATTCACCATTCCAACGATAAACAGTAGTCCTTGATAGAGTTTCATCGCCAAAAATTAAATTAAGTTCATCCAGGCACTCTTGCCTTGACTCAATCCACATCGAAAGTTGTAAAAAATAATCGGACGAAAATGTTCACGATTTAATTCCATTTTTTGGCCGAGATGAATCCTTTAATTTACTGTAAACAACACATAGCGTTCGTATGTCATAACGTTCTGAGTACGTATAACCTCAAAAATGTAAAACTTTACGATAGAGCTGTCAGTTGTCAGATTGCAACACTAGGGTTGTCCAATCCCGAAATATAAAAGGCAGCCCTCCTACAATGTAATCCCTCACACAAATGTTAAAGAAAACGAAAACAATATTCAGAAAGACTACCTATCTTCTGTGTCTAATTCTGTGGTAGTTTTTAGATTTTTGTGATTATTGTCATTTTTGTAAAATTGACATTTTTGAATTTTGACATATATAGTAGTTTATTCTGCCTACTCATGAGAATTATGTCTTAATTTTTAATAACTAATACCTATAGCTATAACAAAACTGGAATCAGACAATGTCTATACTAGAAATATTTTTTGTAAACATTTACTAGTGGTGTAGGCAGTCCATTTAGAATACAATAACATGAAAAATGCCATGAAAGCCAATAAAGTAAAAAAAGTTAGTAAGGTAAAAAAATCAAAAAAAGTATAAAAATTCAAAAAGTCTTATAAAATGTTGAAAACGGCTTTAAAGTAGAAGATATCGAAAACGTAGAAAACCCAGAAAATGTTAAAAACGCCAAAACGTTAAATATGTAAAAAAAATAAAAAACGTTAAAAAATTCAAAAACTTTAAGATTCAAAATTGTTAAACATGTCATAATTGTCAACAATAATGAAAATTTCAAAAAAAACGTCAAAAATGTCTAAAATGTTAAAAATGTAAACAAGATTTAAAATATGAAAAAGGTCAAAGATTTCAAAAATGTCAAAATTACCAAACATGCCACAAATGTCAGAAATATTAAAAAAATTAAAAATCAATACAATAGTGACAACAACTCCAGGGTTGACTCTTCTCCTTAGCCGGACACAAAATACACAATACAGTGGTTTATACACCAGATGATTAGATGATCTTAGTGTAGATATTTCTGTCTGTTAGAGCATCTATAGGAAGGTTTTCTGTAAAAGATATAGTAAACAGGTCACTTTATTAAATTTTAAATTTTGATCTGTTCTAGATAAAGAGTATGAAGACAAAATTTCAATGATTTGGCATATTAAGTACCTGCTCAGTAATTATCCCAAAAATAGTCTTTGCCAGCTTCATTAATTTAAAAATGTGATTTCTGACATTTCTGTAATGTTTGATGATTTAAACGGCATTTATGCACCAATAGCATGATACTTTATATGTTTCTTTCTGGTAATGCCATCATCTTCATCAACTAAAAAATAATTTCCAATACCATTTAATGGATAATAAACCTGTGTATTTCGTTCCATTTGAAAGTGTTTTGCTTTTTGAAATGTTTTCTCTATCCTGCCTTTAAATCATTCTTTAAGAAGACCAAGAGACATATCATCTCTAAACTTGACTCATTGTTGGTTTCAGGAAACTTTAAATTGTTGTTCCGGCATTGATTTATCGTCTATGCCTGCTGTTTCAAGTTGCATAGTATGGTACGTTAGGAGCAGCATGAAATAGTCTCCAAGAACGCCATACAACAGAATAACGATTGGATTGGGAATGCATGTAATACATTTTAAATTTCTCCAGACTCATCAAACATTCAAGGGTTGATTTTACTAATCTTTCAAATTCTTCTGTCAACAACAAATGTTTCATTTAAATCTGTCTGTGGTAAACATATAATACCTTTATGCGCCCAGAACCTGTTGCAGCTTGCTCATAATGGAAAAACCAAGTTGATGATCAACATTATCATTTTTCCAGGATTGGTAGGTAATTAATTTGTACAGAATTAAGTAATGTTTACATTTTTTACTTCCTGGGTAGGTACCTTAGAGCATTGAATGTTTTATTTATTTGCTAGAGTTGTACTTTGTTATAGATATTTTTAGCTTTTTAGTTATAGGTAGAAGTCGGTTATATATTTTTTTTTAAATGTTTTATTTTCAACTTTTTAGCTGTTTTGAACTCAGGTAGTTTTCATTCTTTATTTTTTATTTTGTATGTATAACCTTAATAGACAGAACCAGGTAACATCCAAAGCCTCAACATTACACAATGATACTTTCTCATTTAAATTGACAGGTAAATCTTTACGAACAAAATGTACTAGTACGCGTTGAATTAATAAGCCCAAAATATGTTTATGCCTTATGGACTACGCCATGTAACCTTTTTTCAACTTTTTTTCACAACCCTGTATAACTATAGATAATTCCACTCCAACCTATGTACCAACCATCCTGTACATACGACTGCCCACGGACAAGCATAAATTAGTTAGTTGCCTTGTGTAAACTATAGGACGGAGTAGAATCCATCCCATATTTACGGAGTCAAATCCGTCCTGTATTTCAACCATAGTATATAACTCCTTGTGGGCTAACATTTTATATTATCGCCCTCTGCAACATTAATTCCTCTCCACACTTTATGCAACTTCTTATAAGCTATAAAAGAAATAATTTTTTAATCACACTGTATAAATATAGTTCAACTCCAGCATATATTTCAACCATCCTGTATATGATTTGTTTACGTCCACATCATATAACAGTGTTTTAATCACCCTATATAATTTTAATTTCACATTTTTTCCAAAATTTTTATTCCACCAAAGTCCAGTCCACCCTATATTCCAACCATCCTGTATATACGGCTGCCTACGGACCAGTATCATTCTAGTCCGTCCCATATTTCAATCTTCATTTAAATGCAACTCCTTCTATCACTTTACTTTGTGATTTTGTTTGCTATAACTAAATACCCTGTCTATAAACGTACCAAATAGCAGTTTAAAGTTTGACATGTGTTGTCACTAAATTTTCTATTAAGCCAGGAGAATGTGACAACCAAAAGCACCGTCTTCGCAAAATGGAAAAGTTTGCATTTAAATAGGTATTCGCCTGGTATACAAACAAAACGAGCTTGGTACTCATTGATTTAAAGAGCCGAAAATACTATGCTTTACTACCTATATGCTTGAGATGTACATAGAAAATTTTCAAATTCGCAATTAGAACTTCCATTGCCTAAAATTACCGCACTATTACGTTGGAATCAAAATATTTATGACGAAATGTCCGTTATGTCATTCCGATGAAATTTTTGATAAGAATTTTGGAATTTTCGGCGATTTTCTGCAAAACTGTAAGTTGCACGTCGCAGAAAGGAATATGAGATCAACTAAGGATCTTCCTTAATAGATTAAACGTTAAAAAACTATACACATCCATAAGGAGATATCGAAAAATCGACTAAAATATTAGGAATATTGGTCGATTTCCATGCACGCATGTGTTCATTCACAATTTTTATCACTTTACCAATAGAATTCTTTTCCAAAATTTGAAGTTTCACCAATCCGGATATATACTCTATTAAACAAGACCATATTCATACAAAACGGTTCACTACAGGAGAAGCAATCAGGTAACATACATACAAAAAAAAACGCGACGAATTGATAACCTCCTCTTTTTCGGAAGTCGGTTAAAAAGAAACATTAATTGGCCAACTAGATCTTACGATCTAACACCACTAGATTTTTTCCTATGGAACTATTTAAAAGAAAAGGTGTTTGCCAACGATCCACAAATAATTGATCACCTAAAGGAGCACATTATTGACTGTTTTCAAGTAATTGAACCGCAGTTATGCCAGAAAGTTATCGAAAATTTTGGCAAACGTAGCTTGTCGTACAGCCGCAGGTAGTCACTTTCCATTACTAAACCGAAACAATTGTACTATCATTTGAAATAAAAGATTTGATCATTCTAAAATAATTTGTGTATTTTATTAAAAATTTAAAACCTTAAATTGGAACGCCCTTTATAAGAATACGACAAAATTATCAACAGAATTGTACTTTAAATCACATAAAAAAATATATAGTACAGAAAATAGTTATTGATTGCATAGGATTTCTAAACGGTTTTTATTTTAAAACAGTTGAAGTCGGTTCTTTTTGAAATATAAATAATTACATAAGCAATAATACTATAAGAAGTTATTTTTTTGTTGGTATGTTTATTCGGATACAGTTTTTTTTTGTTCGTATGAATAATGTGGACAAAAATTCTTTTTTAGCAGTGTAAAATAAAATACTATAACATTATGAATTAATTATTTTAAACGCGAAATATTTTCGTTGTTGGTCAATATTATTTGATGAAACCTACAAACTGATTATATTTTCATTATAGTATTTTTTAAGGATCATACATTCTCATCAAACATAAATTCATATCTAATCCAATTTCCAAAAAATATTTACATATTCGGAGCTGATCGGGTTAAAGTTACTAAAATGATTTTTGTTTTGTAAACACAACAACTTAAATTTCATTTTAGCAATTGCATTTCTATGTGTATTTCCGCCAATTTCCGATAATATTATAGACTCGTTGATTTTATATTCAGAACTTTATAAACACAAATTCGAAAATTTATTTTGTTTACAAATATACGGTTCACGAAAGAGTAATTTAGTAGCATCCGGAAAATCAATTGCCATTTATTTATGCAGGAATCATTGAGCGGCTGATGTTTGTAATAATAATAACAACCGTCAATTATAAATTGTGATAATAAGGGAACTTGCGTTGCTTCCAACATTTGTTTAGGTGTACATATTATATATTATGTGAAACAAAATAAATAATATCTCGAATATTGCAGATGTATCACATTTTGAACATAATTAATTAACAGACGGTTGTTGAGAATAAATAAAACTATGTTTTTGCTTAATCACATTCTGACAATTTGCTCTGGTTGTACCGGGTGTTTTGTAGAAGGTTCTCCAAACTTAGAGAGCACATAGGTGGGCTCATGTGCTTTATTATTTAGCCCATATAAAATATTGTTAAAAACTTCGTGGGTTCAATTTAAAAGTATACAACTAATATTGACTTTCCCTTTTCTAGAACTTTTATTTACATCAACTTATACAGAACAGCTGATTCGAATTACAATAACATTACATATAAGCTCTTAGCTGTACTAACTGACTCGCGATCGTGGGCTGCTTCCTTTTAAAACCAGCATCAACAATTATCGTAAAATCAATCATCAATTCTTCAGCTGCCAAGCCATTTCGAGAACTTTTTTTTCCTCAAAGCGATCGGTGTCGTACTGAAATGAAACAGGGTCAGCTTAGGTAAATTTCGTAACACTGCCCCCCCTTTAATTCTGATCGTCCAGGTCAGAAACATCCTTTCCATGGTAGGGAGCGAGTCGATCTAAATGGACCAGCTTCAACTTAGCCTTGGGGTTTCGACGGATCCGGTAGAGGACGTCATTAATCCCAGGCGGGTGTAAGCTTTGGGGATTTACCCTTGCTCCGTTGGGGGTTGTACAGGCAGACTTTGTCTCTCTCCTGGAACCCGACTGAATTGGCCTTGGGGTCGTATCGCGTCGTCATCCGGTCACTGGTGGCCAATATCTGCGTTCGAGCTAATTCGTGTATTGTCAGCATGTTATGTCGGAACTGGTCGGCATAATCGTCGATGTCTTGGGAAGGTTCTTCGGGGGTGCCAAAAGCCAAATCGCAGGGTAATCGCAGCTCCTTTCCGAATAGGACCCTGGCTGGGGTCAGGCCTGTACTATTTTGTACGGCAGAGCGTTATGCCAACAGGAATAGGGGAATATGCTCATCCCAATCACGCTGGTTATTGCTAACGACCTTGGATAGGTGTTGTTCCAAGGTCCTGTTGAATCTTTCCACCTTTCCGTTTAACTGTGGGTGCAATCGTGTTGTTCTCGTTTTCCTGATTCCCAACATCGTGCAAACCTTCTGGAACACATTCGATTCGAAGTTACGCCCATGGTCTGATTGTAGTTCCATCGAGACGCCAAACCTGCTGAATAGTTGTTCTACTAGCACCGTCGCTACCGTGGTTGCCTCTTGGTTGGGTATAGTATATGCCTCAAGCCATTTGCTGAAGTAATCCATTGCGACCAGAATGTATTTGTTCCCCCTCTCGGACTTGGGAAACGGAACGGCGACATCGATGGCAATTCTCTCAAATGGGGCGCCCACATTGTACTGCTGCATTCTGCCCTTGGTCCGGGTCTTCGGAAAAAATATAATAAATAAAAAAGACCGTACACTGTCTAGATGTTATATGGGCTACATAATAATATAGCACATTAGCCCACCTATTTGCCCACCAATTTAGGCGAACCTTCTACAAAACACCCTGTATATCATGTAAATAAAATTTCACATATTCTACATTTTACTAAACTTTTTAGAAATTATTGAAGTATACAGACTGTTCTACAAGTTTTGTGTTTTTCCATCCGTGAACATGAATTCGATATGTGTTTTCTGTATTTGTAATTTTTAGTTCCATTCCTCAGCATTTTTGATTTTGATTGGTTAGAAACAATATTTATATATGCAAAAACTGAATGAAGCGTATACAGGGTGTTTCAAAGGTAAGGTAAAATATTTAAGGGCTGATTTTTTTGGGTTCATTTTATATAAAAAAAACTTGTTCTGAATGTAAGTCATGGATTTTTTAAAATTTGAGGTGTTGGGTGGTACAGGTTTCAAAAAAGATCTTCATTCTATAATGTCTATCAAAACTACTTTAGATATTGAACCATTTGTGGTATCTAAATACTGAAAATTGTTTATTAGCATTAGTCGATGATAATGTAGAATTTAGATACGGAATCAAAAAAGAAAATGGTTTGAAAATTGATCGAATCATCACACAATGCAGATGATCCTGATTCATCAGAAAGTGGTAAAGTCCGAGTTATTAGGAAGACTTGTACTATCTCAAGCAGATATTCCAAAAATACTTAAGAAAAGGTTAGAACAGTTAAGGAGAGAACAGCAATGTATCAAATACATAAAGAAGTGTTCGAGAGGACATTCAATTGTGGGAAGCGCAACTGATGAAGGTTCCTTGACCAGAAACAATATATGTCATATAATATATAATATATATTGTCGTGCGTACAAGGGAATGACACCTCGAAGAGAGTATTCAATATCTCTGACAGGTGAAGTAACCTGAAAATGTTATCGTGACATTTTGTCCTAGGAGTTAAGGAAGAACAGCAATTACACGGAACGGCTCCAGATTCAGAACCTTTGTGTGCTAATTCTCTCGAAAATCCTAGATGTCGGTCTTACATCTCGCGTCTTCAAATTTAACGAAATGTATCAAATACATAAAAAAGTGTTCGAGAGGACATTCAATTGTGGGAAGCGCAACTGATGAAGGTTCTCTGACCAGAAAAAATATATGTTAAATATTATATAAAATATATTGTCTTGCGTACAAAGGATGACACCTCGAAGAGAGTATAAAAACAACTTTCACCAAACTTTACCAACTTTTAATCATTTTCTTCTTACCAAAATAATTTTAAGCTTAAACATCCTCAGGGTGCTGCGATTTCTTTGCCAGTGAGTCTATTATTATTTCAGATAAATTACGCTTATAAAATTGCATGAGTGCATTTAAATTCACACTTAGAAGTATTTTAATATCTTCCACCTTTTTAAGAAATAAGAAATCGTCAACGAAAAGTATTTTTATTGAGTAAATACAATTCCTTCTAACTCCGAAATCTGATTTAATTGAACGTTTGATACCCTCTGTACAGTAAAATTACTCCCATTCTAATTCAGTGACTCGAAAACTTTATTATGCAGTTTCCCATACAAAGTTAATGTTCGAATGTAGAGTAGCACATCTGTAAAGTTCAGGCCAAAGGAGAGCAACAGTCTCAAAGTTCCCAGTGAGCAGATAAGTTTAGTTTACTTTGCAGAGGTAAAGTATACCAAATTCTAAAATAACATTCAGAGAGAAATTTCCTTGTATAACAGAATACTGGAGTAGTTTTATAAAAATATATATGATGTAAAAGATTCAAGTGTATTGCTTTAAGATTACATCGATTAGATAGAATAATATGAATTTTTAGTCTCACTTGTTGGGCAAATATTATATACAGGGTGCAACTTTATGCAATGCAATATTTTGGCTCATAATAGTATTGATTAACTTTTTTGAAATTTATATACATCTGGAAGAACAAAGCTTTCAATTCTTCTGTATACAGGGTGAGTTTTTTTGATAATCAGAATGGGGATCTCGGAAACTAGCGGAGATAGAGCAATGGTTATATGGGGAAAGATTTGCAGTTTTACAGGCCCAATTTAATGACACTTTCGGATTTTTGTAAAAAGTCATGGCTTACTAGTTAATTGGAAAAAAAGGAATTTCTGTCGATTTAGTCAAATCCCTCTAGCTCCTCTGTTTTTGATTTTATAAAAAAAGTTTAAATTTCAAAATTGAAGGGAAATGTATCCCGAATATGATTGTCACATGTCCTTGTTTGCGTGACAGCTCTCGTTTTCGTGATATGACACAAACTTATTTTGTTTTTGAATGGAAACCATAGCTGGCTACGACTGCAAAAAATCGGACATTTTTAGAGCTTTTTAACGATATAATACTCTATATGGATGCTCTTCTCTCTTAGTTTCACTTTTAACGTAGTTAGCCATGAAATAGATTGATTTATTAATAACTATTCCAAAAAACATTGAACGAATTTTTTATTAGATATATCATATATAACGAAAAAACTAAATTAGTAGGTACTTACTAAAAACTAAAGAAATTAAAGTACAGAATAATGGTTACAATTTACGTTCGAAAAGTCCACCATTGTTTATTAGACAAAAATTGCATCTTTTTGAGATTGACATTACCGCTTTCCTCACACACCGCCTATCAATTAATTTCTTCAATTGCTTGTAATACCGCCTCTCTTAGGTCACCAACTGTCTCATACTTTCTTTTGTATACTTTGTTTTTTAGCTCACCCCATAAATAGAAGTCTATAACTGCCTAATCGGGATGGCCATTCGCGTGGGCCATTTCTTCCATTGTCTTACTAATAACGAGTTATGAGCAGGTTCTCCATCATGTTGGAACCACTCAATTTCAAAACGAGTTCTCAAATTCAAATTATTCAGCATGTCTTGAAAAGTGTATTGCAAGAAATGCAAGTAGCGCTCCCCATTATGTGAATCGTCATAGAAAAAAAGCTCCAGAATAGTAGACCTTATGATACTACACCAAACATTAAAACCTAATTTTATCTGGAGTCGTCTTTGTTCTACATGGAATGGGTTTTCTTTAACCCAGATATGCTCATTGTGTCTATTGAACATACCGCAGTTAGTAAATCTAGTTTCATCTGACCATAACACCTTTAAGGGAAACTGTAGATTGTAAGGGCACATGTTTCTAAACTATGTACAAAACAAAATACGTCGATGTTCGTCACCAGCATGCAAAGTTTGAGAAACTGAAAGTTTGTACGGGTGGAACTTGTGCGCTTTCAGTACCTTAACTACAGTTCGTTGAGATGTGCCAGCTTCTGCCGCAATCTCACGAGTTAATGTAGATGGATTTTGATTTACCATTGCCAAAACATTTATTTGTGCTGCTTCGTTAATTTGATTACGTTCCTTTGGTGGTTTAGTAAAAGATACGTATCTGCGTAAATTATCGTAAAGCCTCTTAAATGTACTGACGATGATTGAAATATCTATGAAAGTATTCCTCGAACTGAAATATTATGGCATATGATGTAACATTCCACCATATTCAGTTTTTCTTTGTTAGAATATTACATTTTATCTCGAAAACTTGTCAATATCGACTGTCAGTTCAGCACTACTAATGGAATTGCTCTCAAATGAGGAAACGTCAAAGTGAAAACAATCTTTTTCATGGCTACCTACGTTAAAAGTGAAAATAACAATGAAAAGCATCCATATCTCCATTTTTATGAATAACTATATCGAGTATTATATCGTTGAAAAGCTCTAAAAATGTCCGATTTTTTGAGTTCATAGCCAACTATGGTTTCCATTCAAAAAAGATAAGTTTGTTTCATATCTCGAAAACGAGAGCTGTCACGCAAACGAGGACATGACAATCATATTCGAGATACAATTTTTTCAATTTTTGGATTTAGACTTTTTTATATAAAATCAAAAACAAAGGAGCTAAAAGATTACATAGATTATTTCATATTTTAGAAAATCTGCAAAAACTTGTTCTTCAATGGTAAGCAAAGACAATAGTATTAAACAAGCAAATGTATCCGTTGGAAATCTAGGGTACAATAAATTGAAAATAAATTGCAATTAAATAAAAGTAAATGTCATTTATCCAACTTTAGGATATAAGTTTTTAGTTTTCTACAAAAAAATAAACAAATTAACTTAAAAAATTAATGGTGGTGGAAGAAATTGATTTGTGATAGTCAATTATAATTATACTGAATGAATACAAAATCTATTGTTTATTTACATTATTACAATGTCACTTATTGAAAAGCTTCAGTCCTTAAATGATTCTGCTTTGGTTTTTATAGTGGATTCCAAGTACTTTCTTCAACACTAGCAAGTTTTATGACAGTAGTAGTAGTAGCACAGTGGATTGGGGAGAAAAAAGTCCAACCTGGTAAATGTTTGCCAGTGAAACCATTTGATGAAACTCGGGAATTAAGTTCATTTTACTTTCTAGACCAAAACTTAATATTGCCTTGACAAGTTACAATTTTTTTATTATTTTCAAATATTTTTTAGGAATATATAACAAATAATAAATATATTTTTTTTAGATTTAAGGTACAATACTATTGAATATTTTTTTCTATATTATCCAGATATTTTTTATTTGTTTTATTATTAGAACCACTTACTATAAGTGTAACTCTAATTCACTCTATATATATATATATATATATATATATATATATATATATATATATATAT
Organism: Octodonta nipae; assembly: GCA_034190945.1. Classification (NCBI taxonomy): domain Eukaryota; kingdom Metazoa; phylum Arthropoda; class Insecta; order Coleoptera; family Chrysomelidae; genus Octodonta; species Octodonta nipae. The sequence goes on from CM067217.1 coordinate 189,088,594, forward strand.
ATATTGCAACGTTTTTTTTATTGGTACACCCTATATAAGTTATGTGTCTATTTTTTTCAGAATCACCCTGTACAACTATAATTCAACTCTACAGGGTGTTGAAACCGCCCTGTATAAGTTTTAATCCTCTCCACCGTATTGACAGTTTCTATTTTTCTATTGTTTAAATCACCCTGTATACCTACAATTTTACTTCTCCCCATAGGTCAAGTATAAGCAACTATTTATGTTCCACTCTATATAACATTTTTTTACCACTCTGTATAACTATAATTACACTCCACCTTATATTTCAATCATTGTTTGTATGCAACTGCTTCTAACATTTTTTTAAACGTCGAATGTCCTTACTGCATATGGTTATTTAACCCTTTTTAAGGTTTTTTGATCCACTTTGTGAAACTATAGCTTTACTTCACTCTTATTTCAACCACCTTGCATAGTCAACTACTCAATGTGCCACCCAATGCAATATTTTCTGAATCACCCTGCATGACTTTAATTCTATTCCACCCTATATTTCAACCAACCTATATATGGAACTGATTATGTATCATTCAATATCACATTTATGTGTAAGATTTTATGAACCCACCTGTCTAACTGTAACTTTACTTCGCCCTAAATTTCAACTCCGCACATTGCTTGGTGCTTACATTTTGATATAGGCACACACGCACATCTACCACCGTATACCGTACAGAAAAGATTGCTCACCTAACAGTGTTTTTCTTTTCGATACACAAATGGAAGCTCTTGTGCCATTTCATTCGACTGTAAGCCATATAAAATGAAAACCGTTACAAACACCCTGTAAGATATATTTGCATGGTATCTCTTGACATTTAAGTTATAAAAATTTTACATTTACACTGATCTTCGCATTTTTGTCCACATATTTTTACGATTTTCAGAAAAACGGTCTGGTTTATATTAGGTATAGGAAATTATTCGAACTCAACCTGAAACATCCTTTTTGTAGAATACAATTTAAAATATTCAAATTGGTTGAGGTTTTTTAGAGAAAACGGTGAAGATTCATTGAAATTCACTGAGGTGTAGCCTCATAATTACTGTTTTTTCCAATTTTGTGTAATATTCGTTAATACAATGCCGTTTAAATCACGAAAATTGCCCAAGCCGTTTTTGAAAAATCACTGGAAGTCGGTTTAAAATTTAACATACCGAATTTTTCAATGTAAACAAGCTGTTACTAAATTCGTTCTTAAAAATATGCTTCACATAACTTGTTTCAAAAATAATGTAAGTATACAAAAGCAATCTTTTAGTGTAGCATATCGAAGCTCGGAACACCGAAAAGTTAGAACTTATGACATAAGTAATAATCGGTATTTATGGGAGTTTACTAGTGTGTTTCGGTCAGAAAACACAACTTCAACGAAGTTTGCAAATAGAGCGTACCTGGGGAATACCTTGAAATGGACAAAATTAAATTAATAGCATCTAGTGGGAGAACGACGACGTCTCTAGGGCAGCCTTTGATCTATAATTATTTCAAGATCCGCGATGGAAAACGACGACCGAGTGTACAGTTCTTGTTGAAAAATATACTTGTGATAATTATACACTGTGGAACAGCCAAATGTACAATGTCCTTCACCTATCTTTAACTGTTTCGGAAATATTAAGTGTTTTCAGATTTATTACAAAAATTAACAATAAATAAAATATTTTTTTAAAAAATATATAACCGACTTTTACCTATAATTAAAAAGCTAAAAATAATTATACCAAAATACAACTCTAGCAAATAAATAACACATTCAATGTTGTTAGGTACCTACCCAAGAAGTAAAAAATGTAAACATTAAAAGGTGCTCATTGTGTACAAAATGATTACCTAGCAATCTAGTATATTTCCAAGCCGGTGCCAAGCAAATCTAAAATCCTTCATTGCATACTTATCTACTATTTCCTCAAACATGATTGTTGCTTGGCACCGACTTCAAAAATATACTAGATTGGTAGGTAATTAATTTGTACAGAATGAGCACCTTTTAATGTTTCCATTTTTTATTTTCTGGGTAGGTACCTAACAAAATTGAATGTTAAATCTTTACGAACAAAATGTACTAGTACGCGTTGACTTAATAAGCCCAAAATATATTTATGCCTTAAGGACTATGCCATTTAACCTTTTTTCAACTTTTTTTGACAACCCTGTATAACTATAGATAATTCCACTCCAACTTATATACCAACCATCCTGTACATACGACTGCCCACGGACAAGCATAAATTTGTTAGCTGCCTTCTATAGGACGGAGTAGAGTCCATCCCATATTTACGGAGTCAAATCCGTCCTGTATTTCAACCATAGGATATAACTCCTTGTGGGTTAGCCCATAAATTAGTTCATTTTTTACATTTTATATTATCGTCCTGTGCAACATTAATTCCTCTCCACACTTTATACAAATTCTTATGGGCTATAAAATAAATAATTTTTTAATCACACATTATAAATAAAATTCAACTGCAGCATATATTTCAACCATCCTGTATATGATTTGCTTATGTCCACAACGTATAACAGTTTTTTAGTCACCCTATATAATTTTAATTTCACATTTTTTCCAACATTTTTATACCACCAAACGTCCAGTCCACTCTATATTCCAACCATCGTGTATATACGGCTGCCTATGGACCACTCTACTCCGATATTTCAGTCATTATTTAAATGCAACTCCTATCACTTTACTTTGTGATTTTGTTTTCTATAACTAAACACATTGTCTATAAACGTACCAAATAGCAGTTTAAAGTTGGACATGTGTTGTCGCTGAATTTTCTATTAGGCCGGGAGAATGTGACAACCAAAAGCACCGTCTTCGCAAAATGGAAAAAATTGCATTTAAATAGGTATTTGCCTGGTATACAAATAAAACGAGCTTGGTACTCATTGATTTAAGGAGCCGAAAATACTATGCTTTACTACCTATATGCTTGAGATGTACATAGAAAATTTTCAAATTCGAAATTAAAGCTTCCAGTGCCTAAAATTACCGCACTATTACGTTGGAATTAAAATATTTATGAAGAAATATCCATTATGTCATTTCGATGAAATTTTTGATAAGAATTTTGAAATTTTCTGCAAAACTGCAAGATGCACGTCGCAGAAAAGTATATGAGATCACCTAAGGATCTTTCTTAATCGATTAAAGGTTAAAAAACTATACACATCCATAAGGAGTTATCGAAAAATCGACTAAAACATTAGGGATATTGGTCGATTTCCATGCACGCATGTGTTCATTCACAAATTTTTACTTTCACTTTACCAATAGAATTCTTTTCCAAAATTGGAAGTTTCACCAATCCGGATATATCCTCCATTAAGTAAGACCATATTCATTCAAAACGATGCACCACAGGAGAAAAAATCAGGTAACATCCATACAAAAAAAAAGCGAAAAAATACGGGACGAATAGATAACCTCCTCCTTTTTGGAAGTCGGTTAAAAAAAAGGAAATTATTTCGCTACTTGACACTCAATACTTAATTCTCGTTTAGCTCTTGATATTGATATAGTAAACAAAAACAATTTCTGCGTTCCTTTTTACTAATTTAAAAACAAACAGTTTTGTTTATTTTCGTCAAACTCATACCCTTAACATCTTGTTGTCTGCCTGCATGACAGTCATGATCTTTTCCATTGCTATTGTCGTTTGAATTTCGCTAACTCTACGTAACAATATCAGAAAAATGGTTCATTTAACAGAAATGCACGAAATAACCATTCTACAAATGATTTGGTATAAAGATAACACACACGGACATGTTTATTTCACGAAAATTTTCCAAATTTGCCGCCTGTACCCTAAGGAACACTTAGTAAAATAGAAAAGCAGTTTCGCAAGCTTGGTCATGTAAAAAAGAAAACTTCAAATGACGGCGTGGGATTTTTAAAATTGATCCAAAGCAAACAAATTTGTTTATGGTTCCGACTATATAAAAATTTAAACCAGTTATCTTAAAACCATTGAAATGAACTTAAAAATTCTAGTAACTCTTTAAAAATATTACATATAACATAGAGTAATTTCAGCCAATTCCACCGGGGGCCATTTTCCATAAGGAATGTGCGGGGTCCTTTGTTTACAAGATCATGAATATATTAACATTTTTGAAAACCTCATTTCTTTGGTTTTTCTCGATATTTTGAAAACTACTTAGATATTTTTAATTTCGATACAGCACCTGATTGGGCTTGGACCAGCGCTTTTTTTTCGTTTAAGCCACGCTGTATCCCTTGCCCTTTCGGAAATTCTCATGTACTTGCTTTTATCTAGAACACCAATGATCTCCTGGTTCTTTTTACTGTTGAAACATTCTCAATTTCAGAAAACTAATCTTATAATTCAACATTTCTATACAACCTACGGCGTAGTTAACACCGCAGTGCAATTTGCGCCTTCAGCAAACATCAACACCAAATCCACATAAAAGTACGCAGTTATTAGCCATATCCATCCTGCGGGAATGGACCATACGTTCGTTAGTTTTCACAAGGACAATTATAAATGCGTTCGTTCGCAATAACCGAACCGAACGCGCAAATGTTTTCCCCGGTCGACATAGCCATTGTGCACAATGCTCGACAGTCTCCCATAGGCCCGCTCCGAGGGGTGGTATTTCGACAAACAGAAGGATAACATTTAATATGCACGGTAATGATGATGCTACGTCATATAGCATCGAATGCCAGCCGCCATACACCGCATAACAGAGCAGAACAGTTTTCCCGGCCCGAACGAGAGCTAACATAAATAGGTAATATTCGACGCTAATACAAATCCTTCTAACAAGGGATGAACGGGATCGATACGCGTATGTATAAGGCTATCCGGCAGAGAATCAAGATTTGGTATTTATGTGGAATTGTTAAAAATACGAAATATTGACATAAATTGAGAACAGAGGTTTTCGCGGCCAGTCATAGCTGATTCATTGTCATTCTTCTGGCAGATAAAGGCAATACAACGGTTGTCCTAGATTTTCCAGAATATGCCCATAAGGTAAATGGTTTACTTCAAGATGGATCCTATTCTCCCATTCATCGGGATCCCACTCCCAAAATAGAACGTGAAATAACTTCATTGATAAGAGAGTCGAACATTCCCAAAGCAACACAAAAACATCTAATTCCTCGGAGTGACACCTCTCCACGCCTATATGGCTTGCCGAAAATTCATAACGAACGAGTTCCGTTACTACCGATTGTGAACCTAATCGGCTCTCCAACATACAACATTGCCAAATATTTAGCAGACATTCTTAAGACATTCACTGAAAAATCTCCCTCACATGTTTTAAACTCTTCCCATTTCGTAACTCTTCTCTCAGAGATACAAATTGAACCCCAAGACATTTTAGTTAGTTTTAATGTGACATCACTGTTCACCAAAGTTCCTATCTCAGACTCCCTATCGATTATTAGAGAACTGCTGTCGGAAGACGGACAAACCTTGAACTCACTCATGTTGATCGAAAAATGTCTTACGTCGACGTATTTTCTTTTTCAAAATAAATATTACATGCAATCTTCTGGGACTCCCATGGGTTCGCCGCTATAACCGGTAGTGGCAAATATCTTTATGGAAGCCTTTGAAGCAGTGGCTCTGAGCCACAAATCTAAAATTTGGTTGAGTTATGTTGCTGACACTTTTGTCAACTGGCCACAAGGATAACAGGTTCTCCAATTGTTCTTTAACCACATTAATACCCAACATTCAAACATCAAATTCACTTTGAAAATTGAGTCCAATGGATCTTTGCCCGTCCTAGACGTGTTGGTTTCGCGGTTGTCAAATGGTCGCCTGGGCGGTATACAGAAAACCAACACATACCGACAGATATGTGTCCCATCATCACACATCTCAGAAACGGTCAGACGTGAACTCCCTGGTGCATCGAGCTATCTCCATTTCCGAACCCAAAAGTTTGAGAAGGGAATTAGCTTGGCTTGAGGGTAGCCTACTAAACAGCGGCTACACCAATTCCATTTCGCGTCACCAACATCCCCTTCCTAAGAAAGAACTCTCACCTAATAAATCAGTAGCATATTTGCCATACATTGGAATGTAGATCAGAAAATTCTGCGAGTTTCTGGAAATGACTACGCAAAATAGAAATTTGTTGATCTAATAGTTTACTTAGATCTGTCAATCCTCTTCCTCCTTCATACCGTGGCAAAGTTGTACGTTCGACAGAGCTCTTTGGATGGTGATTTTGAGCTCTTGTTAGTAAAACTCGAACTTTTCGTTGTAATTGTTCAATGTCAGTCTTGCACCAATTAACTATACCGAAAGAGTAACTGAGCACTGAACATGCATAGGTGTTAATAGCCTGAAACAGATTTTTACTATTTAGTTTGGTTTTTAACAGTCGTCTTACCCTTCTAACTCTGCTATTAGGACCTTTTTCATAGTCAAGTGATCAATATGTTGAGCCTGCTTTATTGCAAGGTATTTATAAGCATGACCTTCCCCCATAGATTCAATTGAGGTGCCATCTCCCATTTCGTAGTGGCCCTGCTCTATTTTGCCTATAACTACATTAATAAATCGGCATTTGTCTAGGCCAAATTTTATATGGATGTCACTAGAGAACGCTTCTACTATTTTAAGCATATCATGCAGCTGTTGTTTCGTAGCTGCAATCAACTTTAAGTCGTCCATGTATAACAAATGGTTTATCTTTAATGCTTGTAGGTTGTTGTGTTTGAGACTGAACCCGAAATTAGGCGAGTTCAGTTTGTCTGAGAGAGGGTTTATGGCAAGGTAGAACCACAGCGGGTAAGAGGGTCTCCCTGGAATATACCCCTTCTGATTGGACTGTGGTCAGTTTGTATCGAACAATTGGCTCCATTCAGTGAGATTTTGTTTTGCCAGGTGGACATGGCATATTCTAAAAAGTTAATAATACAATTATTCACTTTATGGAGTTTCAGTACCTTAATGAGCCAATCATGTGGAACTGAATCGAAGGCCTTTTTGTAGTCCACATATGCCATGTAGAGATTTCGTCGTTTGGCGTGGGCTTGATTGCAGACAACGGAATCAATTATCAGTTGCTCTTTGCAGCCCATCTATTTTTTTTGGATCCCTTTCGTTGTTGAGTAATTATGTTGTTCAGCTCACAATGTTTGAAAATGCGATGATAATTGCACGATGTTAAGAGTTTGTATAAGGTTGGAAGGCAAGTGATTGGTCGGTACTTTGCTGGGTCCTGTGCACATAGATTGTCCTTTGGTAAGAGGTATGTAGCACCTTGCGTAAGGAAACTAGGCATCTTGTGTGGGTGGGTAACTACGTCTTCCGCTGTAAATGGTTGGTGTTCCATGGCATCACAGTTCTGAAATGCAGCCTCCTCCTCATTAATCTAGCTGGCTCTGGAGTTATAGGAGATTGTTGTGGAAAGCTGTGTTTTCCAGAATTCCTCGATGTCTGTTTTACTGGGGTAACTAGGAGCTTCATTATTATTGATGTTATTAAGTTTTCTATAAAACAGTTTTTCTGATTGTCGGAAAAGTGTGTTGTCTCCGTTGGTTACTGATTTTGTACCTTCTCAATAGACTTGTGTAGACGGAGAGCTTTTGTCGTAGACTGTCCAGGCACTGATGAGATGTAATGTTTAGTCAAACATCAATTAGATACGTATAAGATTATTATTAATATTAGAATATAGATTTTACATAAATTTTCTATTTTCTGGCTTAAAATAATGAGGGAATGATTAAATTTTCTAATAATTTCCTTAATGTCCTTTAAACTGTTTCAAAATTATAAAAAAAAAATATTTAAAAATATACGGAATCAAGCTGGAACATATTTTTGTAGAATACAATTTATAATATTCAAATTTCTAGAGCGGTTTTAGAAAAAACAGTGAAGATTCATTGAAATTCACTGAAATCTAATTCCTTATTAACTTTTTTTCTGATTTTCTGGAAAACCCTGAACCTCATGTTATAGACAATTTTATGGGACCTTTCTGTAATGTCGCTTAAAATTGCCCAACCCTTTTTTAAATAATCGCTCGACACACATAAATAAAAAGTTGCAACGAATTGATAACCTCCTCCTTTTTGGAAGTCGGTTTATTATTCACAAACTTAAAATATCGTTCTTTTAAGAGTAATCAAATTGTACATTTAGTTAATACACACCGTATAACTTACGCAACTTAGTGAAATACCGCAGACGAGTCGACCTTCAACATCTGCCGCTGACATTAGAATCTTTTCTTGGGGGTTGTCGGTGATGGTGGTTGTTGGAAAATTACGATTACATTTTACATGATCTCCGAGCATGTCGTAAACAGGTTTCCATTTCCCCTTTTTCCCCTCCAGCCACGCTAACGCAGGCAGTAAACTAGGCAAAACGACCAGAATAACTACCCCTTAAAATTGCAAATGGCATTCTTTTGTGTGTGGAACTCCAAGAAAGAGAATACAAACTAACAGTAATAAGCGATAACGCGAGCTGCCGCATCGGTTGCTTACCTTTGCGGGTGCCTACTGCAGGAAACGGCAAGTGCTCGATGTAAAGAAGACATTGGAACTACTTCAAAAAAATTTCATTGCTTTTGTTTGAATTGAAACGGGAATTGTGGACGGAATTACGGTTATGCTCATTGCTAGGTCACGTACATACATTGTACACTCAGTAGAGAGGACACCGCACCAACCAGAAGGAAAAGAGAGTACAGTCAAATGTCTAAAAATTTAATATTTAATTTTTTTATGACATATTTATCAAAAATTTTATTGATTACTATGTCGAGTTTTCCCATTTTCCGTAGGTCTTTTAGGTCGTAATCAAGTCTTTAGCTTCGCCCAAATGCTTAAATCTCAGATCTATATTTTCACGCGTTAGGTTGTCCACATCGAGTATGAGCTTAGCTTCGTCGAGAGATATTTGTTGAACGGAACTTTTGGATTTTTCGGGTTCCGTATATACTCTTATAATATTTCTGCCTCTGTCACATCACAGCAATTTTCTCCTAAACTACTGACGGAAGAGGTTGAATTTTGGCATCAATTTATAGTTTGGTGACCCGATCAGGAGTACATATCGTAAAAGAAGAAATTTTGATTTTAGAGGAACTTTTGGGGGGTCCACTAAAAAATGACCGTTCCCCCCTGATCCCCGAAACTACTGAGCCTAAAATTTTGAGAAAAAAAAATAGGAAATATAGAACATTGCCCGAACTTTACAGGAAAAATAAGGAGAAACCAATAATATTAATTTTGGGGGCAAAAAATAGAATAAAATGAAAATTTAAAAATATATTTTTTAAACACATCATGTAATACATCAAATGAAAGGTCTCATTTTGAGGAACACAAATATGTTTTTTCATATTAAAAAAAATAGTTTGAAAGATATTAACGAAAATATTCCAAAATTTACTCATTCCCCGCCACCATGTCTGAAACTCTAAATCATAAAGTTTTGAAAAAAATTAGAGGTATAGGGTCCGACCTGAAGTTGACTGGAGAAATAAGGAGAAACCTCTACTTTTAATTTTGGGAGGCAAATTACAGAATTAAATGGAAAATATGAAATTAAAATTACTTCTAACGCATCATGTTAAATATGAAATGAAAGGGCTCATTATGGCGAAAACAAATATATTTTTTCTTATTTTTAAAATAAATAAATTAAAAGATATTAACAAAAATATAAAAAATTTTACCCATTCCCCTCCCCTTAACTCCAAAACCATAAGTTGTAAAATTTTGAAAAAAAATAGGGGTATAGCGCCTCACCTGAACTTTACTGGAAAAATAAGGAGAACCACCTAATATTCATTTTGGGGTGCAAATTATAGAATTAAATGGAAAATAATAAATTATAATTGTTTCGAACGGATCAAGTAATATATCAAATCACAGGGCTCATTATGACAAATACAAATATACAGTTTTTTTTAAATGAACATTTTAAAATATAATTAAAAAATATTTAAAAAATTACCCATTTCCCCTTTATTCCCAAACAATAAGACCTAAGTTTTTTGTCTACAGGAAAAATACGAAGAAATCCCTAATATTAATATGGGGGGCCAAATTATAGAATTTAACCGAAAATAAAAATTTTTTAAGGCATCATGCAATACATTAAATGAAAGGGCTCATTATGAGGAATACAAATGTATATTTTTCAAATTTTTAAAATTAATTGTTTACAAGATATTAACATAAAGATATAAAAAAATTCTCATTTCTGGCTGTATTTCCGAAACCGTACTACCTAAGATTTTTAAAATAATTCGGGTTACTGGGGCACACTTAAAATTTCTAAGAAAAATTATTAGAAAACCCCCATAGTAATTTTAGGGACAAATTATACAATTAAATGGATAATAAAAATTCAATTTTCAAACGCATCATGTAATATATCAGATAAAAGGCTCATTGTGTTAATTACAAATATATCATATTTTTAAATCATTTGTTTAAAAGATATTAACAAAAATATTAAACATCGACTTAATTCCCACTTTAGAAACTACACTATTGAAATTTTAAAAGGCTTACCTGAAAGTTTATTAGTAAAATAAAACTCTAATGTTAATTCTTGGGGGCCAAATGTATTCTTATAAAAATCAAGAATCCTGAACTAGATAAAATAAAAAGTCTATGTGTGGAAAATGAAAGTGTATATTCTTTATAAATTTAAAGAGCTTCCTTTAAAAGATATTAGGGTAAATATAAGAAAATACACTCACCTCCTGCTTGTCTGAAACTGGAATATTAGAATCTTAAAGGTGGTACGGAAGCCTTAATATGCGAGTCCAACTCGCACTTGACCAAATTATTTATAACTGCATGTTGTATCGAATATTTGCTGCCTATGTGCTTTGCTATATTTTTGGGTAATGATTTTTTATATTGCTTGAGTTATATACTTCGTACCGTGGTAAATAATGCTTACAAATGATTTAACCAATGCCTTTTCATCTTATTCAACATTTTGAGTTTAATGAACCCATTTTCATTGAAAACAACCTAACTCATGAAAATGTATAGTTGAGATTGAAGCATGTGGTCCAAGCTAACGGACGATCGCAAAGCGGATCATTTTATTTACAATCCAAAGTGGTTCGAGCCAAAGAAGGACATGATTACGAAATAAAAGACCTTTGGAAAATGGAAAAATATTTATTAAAAGTTTCCATGGGAACAACTTTCTAAATTACTAGATTTTAGGAAATATGCGTAGAAAACATGGATATTAAGTCAGGTTACTGTTTGTAGAAATTTTAATTGAAACCCTTTATTTAGTATCTAACATTTTTTAAATCAAGCTTCGTGACTGTAATTCTACTCCAGCATACAGGTCACCACCCTGCCAATAGCCACCCAATTTAACATTTTATGAACCACCCTGTTAAACTATAATTCCACTCTACCCTATTCTCCACCCATTCCTTATTTGTAACTGATAAGGGGCTGCCCTACTAGTATAACATTCTTTTACCATGTTTTAATACAACTTGTATAACATACGTTCTATTCCATCTTTCAACTATCATATGTAATCAACTGCTTGTGCGTTTTACGTTGTATTTTTTTTTCTAGTTTTTTTTTAATCAACCTGTATAACTACAATTTCTCTCCACTCCATTCTATATTGTAACATCTCTGTATATGCAACTGCTTATATGCCATCCAACAAAACATTTAGTTTCTAACGTATTTTAGCCGTCCTGTATAATTTTAGTTCTAAATCACCCTATATTTCAACGAATTTAGATAATCACATACTACTGCTTATTGGCTACATATAATATTTTTAAACCATCTTGTATAATGGATAACGATAAACTTGTATAACGATAGTAATGACAGGAAGTGATAGCTACACAGAGAACTCACCTTGATGTGTTCCTCAATTTAACATGCGACTCTTAAGCATTTACCCATTTTAAAATTGCCAACTTTTGTTCTTTGAAAAAGATAATTAACGTTAATCCATAACCAGTTTCGATATTGTCAAAAGGAATGGTAGAGAGTTCTTAATAAAAGTAAACTGTGATGATATCGTTTAAGGTTTGAAGACTATGCAATTTTTTTTGTAGAGACAAACCAAATATTTTTAAATATTATTAATAAGAAAAGTTTAGATACTATTCTAATTTAAATGCACCCTATTTACAGTGCTATATACAGGGAGGGGTTGAAACAAATTGATTTAAAGTTCAGGTGTTGGTTTTATCGAAAAACGCTCGGACTAGTAGGATTTTTTTTGGGCTGTGGTTTTTGTGATGATAAACTCATTTATACAGGATGTGTACAATGTGCTATACTGAAAATTAACAGTTAATAAAAAAATACATTTACAAAATTGAAGAAAAATCATCAACATATCAAATTAAATGTCAAATTGTTAACCATTAACTTGCTGACAATACCTAAGACGGTTTTCAAATTCTCGTAACACTTTATTTAGTGTTTCTGGCAGGATTCGTTGTATTTCGGCCCTAATTTTATTCTTTAATTCCTCGATATTTTCCGGCTTATTGAAGTAGACTTTCGATTTTACGTAACCCCAAAGATAAAAGCCTAACGGACTTAGATCTGGAGACCTAGCTCGCCATTCGATATTACCTCTTCTTCCGATCCATACATTAGGAAAAATATTGATAATCTCGCACTGTTCGCGAATATTTCGGGGGCGCTTCATCCTGTTGAAACCATACCGGTAGTTCTATTAAACAGGGTATGATGTCATTTTGTAATAGGTCTAAATACTTTTCCGAGCAAAGTGTTCCTTCAATAAAATAGGACACACAATTGAAGTAGCCACAATCAGGCCCATCAGTTGACTTTCTTGGAAAACTGTGTATGACTTTCAATAATGCAAAGTGGGTCTTCTGATACTCAATATTGAAAATTTTGCCTGTTTACTGAACCATTTACACAAAATGTTGCCTCGTCGGAAAAAACTATCTTGCTTGAAAAGTGCAGGTTGGCATCGCATCTATTCATCATTATTTCGCAAAATTCTACTCTCCGGTCCAAATCATCTTCAGTAAGTAACTCAACTAAATGAAATTTGTTGGGCTGCCATTTATTTCTATGCAAGCATTTTAGAACAGAAGATTTACTTATTGACTGTTTTGCGGCTATTTGTCTAGTGTGAGGATTTTCTTGTAAATCGTGCAAAACATTTATTACTTATTTGAAGTAAAATTATAGTTCAGTTTCTATGAAAATAAACAAGTGTTAAAAACTCCATCATTAAAAAAAAGGTTTCCATTCATGCCACTAAAATACCGCCAACAATCATAAAAACCAGACGCAAATAAATAGGCTCAAACTAATAAACACCTTTTTTTACCGTTTTTTCTTAACACCTGAATTTTAAATGCAGACAAATTGAAAACATTCATTGGGAAATATTTTGATGAAATTCCAATCTATTTTCAATTAATTTCATTCTAGATTTCGAAAAAGAATAACTAAAATGTTTCAATACCAGCACATTCATCATATAATATGATACATTAAGAAGTCGGTTGCAAGACTTTGTGCAAAAGAGACCATTCCATGTGATTGAAAATGATTGAAAAAAATATTGGACCAATATGAAGTATATTCTACAAAAAAACATGCAAACGCATTGAGAACCTGCTTTTTTGAAGTCGGTTAAAAAGAATATTGTTTGATTTATGATACCCTTTACCGACCTTCAACCACTTAAAATTTCCATATTTTTCAACTAATCCTAAGTTGGTCTTTAGAACTGATAATTTTGAAAAACAAATTCCTGATAAACAAGTTTAAGAACATAAATTTAAAGTATCTCAACATTTCTGAGTTCGTTTCGTATTTCACCTGATCTTTTTATTAAGCGACTTAGAACTTAAAAAATATATAAACACAAATTTATCTTGAAAGGTAACATCCGAAGCCGTGTTTTTTATTGCGGCATGAGCATTTAAACTTAAACGTTAAATAAAATAAAATTAATTTATTTGGTAAAAGATTTCAGGCAGAAGCAATGATGCTTTGAAAATTAAACGAGATTTGCTTTCCTCGCTGGAACGGAAGTAAAGTAGAAAGAAGAATGATGAACCAGAAGTCCGTAGTGGTTCTTGAAACTAATGGAAACTGATCCAGTAAACAGTACCTCGCTTCCTACATTTTCCTATTAAAAACGCTTTGATCTCGGGCAGGAGCTTTTCCACTTCAGTTTTACACGATGATACGCTTGGGAATCACATCAAAGGTTTCTCTTTTTGTTTAGTGTAATTGAAAAACAGAGTGAATCTAAACCTGCGATTCCGTGAAATGATGGAACAGCATGAAACGAAATGTCGATTGTTTTCGCAAATTTTTTTTTCTGTTTTCCAAGAGCTGGATGGCATAGAATGCGGAGCGGGACAGCAGAATCGCCGCTGTCAAGTACGCTTTCACACTTTTGAACTGTTCAAAAAGTAATTCACAGGCACAAAAATTACCGTAGGGGATTTGCAAAATGTGTTTGGAGAATGTGGGAAAATTTACAATCATTTTTATACCAAACAGAATTAGAGCCATAAGAAATTTCGAAACGAATCCACATGAGGAAGATTTTATTGAAGCTCAATCGCTTGGTGGCGCTAATGTATATACGATGGCTGCCTTTTATATTTCGGGATTAGAGACCAAAAACAAATATTATTCATCGAAAATCACTTTATTGTTTTCCAAAATATTCCCCAAGAAGTCCAAGCACTTTTTCCACTCTGATTGAGGTATCTCCAAAACATGCATTCTGAACGCAGCAACCGCTTCTTCAGGTGTCGAAAAACGTTGACCTCTCAGTTGGTTTTTACTTGAGGGAATAAAAAGAAGTCATTTGGTGACAAGTCAGGACTATACGGCGGATGACTGATCAAATCGATGATTTGAGTGGTCAAAAATGCAGTTGTTTGAGCCGATGTGTGAGAGCTTATCTCTTATTATCGTGGTGAAGACTGATCCGTCTTCGGCGGTTGGTTTTTCTCATTTCTTGGAAGACAACTGGCAAACAAATGGTTGTGTACCACTCAGAATTAACTGTTCTGCGTTGTTTTAGTGGTACAGTTACGGCATGTCCAGTTTTTCCGAAAAAACAGGCGATCATTTGCTTGGAAGTGCTTCGTGCGCGAACAACTTTTGTTGGATTGGCCTCATCTTGAAACACCCATACAGTCGACTGCTCTTTACTTTCGGGCTCTTACGCGTAAATCCACGATTCATCACCTGTCACTATGTCATAAACGTGTTTTGAAACACCGCGATCGTATTTTTTGAGCTTTTTTTTCGACCAATCGGCACGAGCCTTTTTTGAACGATTGACAAATTGTGTGGGATCCAACGCGAACAAAATTTTTTGACATTCAAATGTTTATGGAATGTTGAATGTATGCTGGTCCCACTAATGTGTAAGGTTGACTAAATCTCACATGACGATCTTGCAATATCAGTTGGCGCACAGCATCAATGGTTTCCAGAACAACAACTGTTTTTGGACAACCTTCACGAAATTCGTCTTGGAGTGAACTACGACCTCGATTGAATTCACCATACTATCGATAAATACTGGTCCTTGATGGAGTTTCATCATCAAAAATTAAATTATGTTCATCCATGCACTCTTGCTGAGTTAATCCACGTCGAAAGTTGCTAAAATAATCGCACGAAAACGTTCACGAATATTTTCCATTTTTTGGCTGAGATGAATTCTTTATGTTACTGTAAACAACACATAGCGCTCTCATGTCAAAACGTTCTGAGTACGTATAACCTGAAAATGTCGAACTTTACGATAGAGCTGTCAGTTGTCAGATTGCAACACTAGGGTTGTCCAATCCCGAAATGTAAAAGGCAGCCCTCGTACATGGGTGTACATTGGGTCAAGGTCAAGGTCACTCTTAGTATGAGCCCTTATCAAAACATTTAGATGCGGAGATCCACATGGCACTCCCTACACGTTCGAAAGCTTCCACGATTATGGCTATACGCTATTACTTAAACATAAGATGTTACTATCGAGATTTTTCAATTCAATGTGTTGTTTCTAGTCCAAAACCTACTTTATTTGCGCTCTCCTCGACTGATTGAAGTCTGGAATAATTATTTAAGTATTCAGTACATGTAAATGAATTTAAAACTTTATCGCAAAATGGATTTCAACATCTAGGGGAGTTAGGATATACTAGCTCAAATTGGGGGTCGTGCTGTGCATAATACAGTGTTCTTGTGATTCCTGGTATAGAAATCACACGAAAGAATGCCTTAATTGACTAAAACCTATCTTTTATACACAGTACCTTTTTCTAACCAACCCGCATAACTATAATTTATCTCCACACCACTCTATACAGGGTGTTCCTAAATTGGAGGTACAAACGAAAAGGGGAGATTGCTTGAATAGTTTTAGGAAGAAAAAGTCCCATAAACATGAATCAGCAAACGTTTCGTTTTCAAGATACAAAGTGTTAAAGTTTGAATTTTTTTCAAGTTTTTCTCTAATAGTATCTGCACTTAACAAAAGATTCAAATGAAATTTGGCATAGATATTACAATTAAGAGTTGACACCTTGTGACATGCCAATTTTGATTGCAAATCTACAGGGTGATATTTTTTCGGGAACACTGTCCACTGTTGTCCTTCAGAACTTTTTTTTTGGTGAGCAACTGGTACTTTCAAAAATTGTAAAGAAAAGCTTTGTTGTTATACCAATTTTATGTTCTCTTGTAGTTTTGTCTTATCTACTATCTTTGGAGAGTTCTCGCCTTAATATACTTCCTACTGAACGACGTCTAATTCCATGCATATTGGCGAGGTCGGTAGTGAATAAGTGAGGATTTTCTTCCAAAGATATAGCAACATTTTGAGCTACACCTTCATTACTTGCACTTTTTAACAGTCCACTTTTTGACAAATTGCTAATTGTTCCACTTGTGTCGTATCTTCGCAAAGTTTTCGTCACTACTGAACGGGATATTTGTGTCTTCGGATGAACAATGTTAAAAAGGTCACAAACTTCTTGATGCGTCCTTTTCCTCTCCCCATACCCAATCATCATTAATATTTATATTCTTTCTCTTTTACTTAATCCGGCCATTTTACGATCAAATTAAAACAATACAATCTTTTTACGTTCAAATAAAAAAACTAATAACTTATTTTCACAACTACTGTCACATCTGCAATGAATTTCATGGACTACTAAACTTGATTCAGATTTAATTTGCGCCTGATTCGCAATAAAATGTTTCATCAGAAAGTAAAATACCATACAGGCTGTTTCATTGCAAATTTTAAAATCGACATTACTTCCGGTAAAACAGGAAAGTCAAAATTGTAAAAAAAATTGGAAACAAATAGGCAATCTACTGCAGTATCCATCTTCCAAATTTCATTTTGATATCTCTAATAATTCCAGAGAAATTTTCTTGGTTCCACACATTTGCCCATTACTGTATAAGTACAATGAAAAATTTTAAAACCAAATAGTTTAATTTTAGTTAGTCAATTTAGATAGTAGTTAGTCCTGCCTAAGAGCAGGCAGCTTTGTTACCTTGTATGATTTACCATCTAAATATGCACGGAATGTATCTGATAAGTAAATAAATAATTAATTAAAAATATAAATACAAAAATATGTGTTCTCCAAACAATTGTTAGCCCGTAATGTCGTACATTCACTGTACTTTTCCGGTAAAATATTTGCTACAATAACAGCGAATTCTGTCCAACGCTGTTGGGAGCAAAAAGCAAAAAAAAAAAACTGAAAATTTCAGTGTCTGCAAACGTCGTGATATGACACTTCTAGCGAACAAATGGCCACTCTCTGCAAAAAAATAAAAACTATTTACTAATGGAATTGCCTCGAGAAACTACAAAATGCGGGAAAATATATAAAACATTATAGCAAGAATAGTGTCGAAACGAGAAAGGGGAAACACGCCGGGGTGCTGAGTTCACGTATATGTTTTACCATCACATCCAGCATGAGACGCAGACACCGGAAAATTAGGAACAGCACTGATGCGCTGTGTGGACATGTATTGTGAATGTTTCCTTTTTATTTTTTCGCCGGGCTTGTTTTCCTTTCCTCGAAAAATCGAAAAGAATTGGGACACGCTCTGTGTTTCACACGACTTTCATTGTTCGACTAAAAAAGTATAATTCGCCCCAAAGAATTTCCAGATAATTATGTGCTTTGTTAACAAAAGTACATTTTTGGAACGGAATTCTGTATTTGCCTGAAAAAAATGTGGGGCTTTCAGAGAGCAAAGCAATGCTTAGTTCCCATTTCCAGATTATACAATACCAGTTGTATTTGAAAATAAAATATGCAATACTTTACTAGGACTATTCTGTTTTTTTTTGTCGAGGTGAAATCCGCTTATGTGTTGTTGACAAAACGAACTATCAAATTGAATTTTATGATTCATACTGATTTTGATGCCATTGACAGCGAACTCAAAATAAGACTGAAAAGTAAGAATGTATGTTTTCGCGGCCAAAGTCACAGCTGATACTGCTTTTTTCGAATTTGGACCGTTTCATTTTGTTGAATTAATTTATTTATATATCTGAACCAACATCTAAATAAAGTTTTCCTACGTTTCAAACATACTTCTTCAAGGATGAGAAATATAAATGTTACTTACCTTGTGGTGACTACATTCGTTTAGTCATTTTCTCACAAACACACTTTAAAACTTTACTTTTCTGACACTGAAGCACAAATTGTAAATAACTAACACTTTAGATCTAGATAAAATAATAATTGGCCACTGAACTTTCAGGTAAAAGAAGGGTAGGAGGTACTTAATGGGATTATTTTGGATCGTTTTATGGTTGTGATGATATTTTTTTCAACACGAAATTGAGTCTAATAGATCCTTGCCTTTCCTGGACGTGTCGGTTTCACGGTTGCAAAAGGGTCTCCTAGGCCACTCTGTATACAGAAAACCAACAGACAGATAGATATCTTCACACCCGATCCCATCCATCTCAGAAACGGTCAGTCATGAACTCCTTGGTGCATCGAGCTATATCAATTTCCAAACCCAAAAATTTGAGAAGAAAAGCTTGGGTAGAGCGTAGCCAACTAAACAACGGTTACAGTAAACGAGAGATTCGTGATTCCATTTCTCGTCCCCAAAATCTCCTTCCTAAGAAAGAATTGTTACCTACTAAATCAGTAGCCTATGTGCTAAATATCAGCAAGGTCACGGATAGGATTGAGAAGATTTTCCATAAGCACGAGGTCAAAACAGTCTACAAACCACCATCCAAAATCTCACATGTGTTACTCTCTCCAAAGGATAATCAAAATGCTCTTTCATCTAAGGGTGTTTATTCCAGTCCATGCTCGTGTGGGGCAGTATACATCGGTGAAACACCCTTCTATTTGAGCACAGAAATTGTTTAAAAACGGGCTTCGATTCAAACTCCGCTGTAGCTGAACATCATCACGAAACGGGTTACCAAATCCTCTTCGACAGCTCCTCTGTAGTGGCCAAATCTTTCTATTATTTCACCAGAAAATTCCGTGTGGCCGTTGAAATCGCCAAAAATCCCAAGAATTTCAACCAAGACAAAGGCTTTGAACTTTCGCCCATCTGGCAACCCTGCATCCGAATTTCAAGACAAATCTCATCAACAAAATGAATCATTTACATCCCCTACTAATAAAATTCGAGGAATGTAGTCAAAAATATCATCCCAACCATAAAACAACCCAAAATAATCTCATTAAGTACCTCCTACCCAACTTTTACCTGAAATTTCGGGGGGGGGGGCAATTATTATTTCATCCTAGGCTAAATCCAAAGTGTCAGTAATTTACAATTTGTGCTTCAGTGTAAGCGTTCAATAAAGTGAAGTTTCAAAGTGTGTTTGTGAAAAAAAGACTAAATGAATGTAGTCACCGCAAAGGAATATAACATTTTTATTTCTCATCCCTGAAAAAGCTCATTTATAAGTGTAGGCGAAACGTCGGAAAACCTTGTTTACATGTTGGTTCAGATATCCGAAAAAAGCGGAATCAGTTATAAGACTGAAAAGTTTGGATTTTTCGGATAAACACACTTTTTCTTAAGTGTACTGTACTATTTCCCAATAAAACCATTAAAATAAATCTCCTTAGCAGGTTGAAACAAAATATAGATCTCATTCAGACTACTCAAAAATGTAGGTATGGAAAAACCGTATTGTAGGGGCAATAGTTCTTGGTTTTCATTTAACATAACCTCTTAATCTTCCCATGGTTCTAAATCCGTACCAATATAAAACAATTAAATATACAAATCGTACTTTAAGAAAATGGAAGGCCGGTGCACTATTTTCGACCGTTCGCGCTCGTATTGAATAGCCAGCTCGGTTACCGGATCTAGCACATTTTGATTTCTTGGGTGGGGATCTTTGAAGTCGAATGTTAATGTTACGAAGTCATTAAAAGACCTATAAAATAGTGCTATAATCCCACCAGAAGAAAATCTAAATGTGGTAGTCGAATTTCAGGATTTTTATTGTTGTATTCGTAAATTTTATACATACTTTGGACTGAACAAACTTATTGAATTAATAGTCGTTTTATATATACATTTTTTTCGAAACATTTTAGCATGAAATCGAGTTTATTTAATTACTTTTATGGCTGTACAGGATTTATTAGTACAATAACACTTTGCCGAGTAGTTTGTCATGAACACTGCATCAGCCAAAATGCTATGCTAGCGCCACTGCCGACTTTCCCAACGCGACGCCAGGTTTAGTTGACAAAACGAATGTCCTCGACTATAAAATTATTATGAATTAACTCGTGAAATACAAAACCACAGCATTTTGTGGGTTGATGAAGTACGAGATTTATGGGCGAGTGCGAAGGGCGGGGGGTCTAAATTATTCGTTGATTTACGTGTTGTTGTTGTTGAAAAGCCGTTTTGTTTTCACATTTTCATTTCCCGTGCTCTGTATGTGAACTTTTCAGATGTAATTGTACGAATACAGTTATTTTAATTTTGAACTAGCAATTTTTACAGCAAAGTTGCAAATCGTGATGTTTGCTAATCCCATGCATTAAAAAGTTCGGCTCTAAATTAGTATTGTTGTCATAAACTTCTTAATTGTCTATTTTTGTACAGTATGGTGCCCCCTCGTGGTTGTAAAGTAGTTTCACTGCATATCAATATGTCATATACTAATGGATTTTGAATTTTATTAAAACATTTGCCTGGTTGTTCTCCACATTGGGTTTATTAAATTTATAATTAAGTACCTGGGTGACCGAGCTTCACTCGTAAATTCAAGGTTTCATCATAAACGTACACATACTGAATTGATTCGGCCGATACTTGTTGGAAATTCATTATAATAATTAACTGATACTACAATTGCAATTTCCACAATTTACGTTTTTTTTTTAATTTTCCGACGCGTTTCGACTAATGTCTTTGTCGAGAAACTAGACTAACTGGCTATTTCTTGAGGGAGTTGTATTTATATTCAAGGAGTGATATAATTACCAGGTACTTAATTTTAAACAGGATTATATAAATTCATTATAGGTAAAAGGATTAACTAAAGAGGTTTATTAAGGCGGAATTATTTTTTTCTGTCTGGTCGTTTAGCAAATTACCGGTATTTTTAAGTTTATTAATCTCTAATGATTCTAAAAGGTTTAATTTATTGCCTTTATTTTCTGAATGAAATAATTTAAAATTTTCGTCGAAAAGATGATTTTCTGTTACTAAATGTTCAGCATGATTTGAATCTGATTTTTGATTAATGAAAGAATTACGGTGCTCATAGATACGTTTTTTACACGCTCTGCCGCTTTGACCAATATATATAGCCTTTAGGGCATGACCCACATGATAATTTATAGACTCCAGATTTATTTTTGGATCAATTTTTGATTTATTAATTTTGATAAATTTTCCAAGACTATTGTTTGTTTTGAATATAACGTTAATAATCTGTTTTCTTAAAAAGGATGCTATTTTTAAACTTGGTTTGCCAAAATATGTTATACTATTATATGAATCATTATTGGTTTTGCTGTCTGGGTAAACTTTTCTTAATGCCTTTTTGTGTTTTTGATTTGCAAGAATATTTTCTATTAATTCGGCCTCAAACCCGTTATTTCCTGCTATCTGTTTGATTATGTTTAATTCTTTCTGAAAAATTAAACATACAAATACAATATTATAATTTCAGTATATCCTTTATTGCAACCACTCTGTAAATGCAAATGCCAATAAGTTACCCTATAGGAATAACATTCTATTAACATTTTTTTAGCGACCCTGCATAACGATATTTTTACTCCGCCCTGTATGTCAGCTATTATTAATTTCCAATTGCTTATGGGGTACCCTATAAAATTATTTTTTCTCGCTTTTTTTCTATAATTCCATTTTAGGGTTAATAAAATTAGTTCACTTGCCTATTGTTAGCAAATTCTCAAATAGACTCGTCCAGAGGGATCAGTTCAAAATGGCCAAATATTTAATTAATTAATTATATGTATTTATACTTTAAATTTTCGAAAACTGAGATGAGGGGTCTCTAGACCAACTCTTCTATTTTCCAGCCCTAGTTTATTCACAATGATAGGGTCATCTGGTGAGGTAATATGGCCCTTTAAAAAATTGTTCTTAAATAGGTTTGAGTGAATTTTGCAAAAACAATCGGGGCTGTATTATTTATTTTTACAACATAAGTTGAGTATGAGAAGATCTAGCCTTTCAGTTAAGAAGAATGTTTAAACTATAAAATGAAAACAATTATAAACTTTTTTTTAAATTTCGAGTTAGATTCAATTATCTAAGGATCCAATTAACGAAATTGAGGGTGTAGTAGCTCATTTTGTAGGTTTTTTATTTCTCTACAACATTGAACATAGTAAACACGATTTATTGGGTGGAATTCTGTATAAAAGGTAAAGAACTGTTACCGATTTTTTTTTGTATTTATTTTTGTTAAACGAAAAGTAGAATGCTGAATTTTATGTCAGTTAGTCATTTGTATTTTTTTTAGAGTTCCTTGGGAAAAACACCAAAAAGTCCAAACTTTTCAAGGTTTAAATAAGACCCAGTTTTCAATGGTCTTAACACAAATGAACAAAAAATTAAAAAATTAAATATATTCGTAATGTTTTTTTGTCAATACGAATCCTTTTAAATTTTAAATTATTTAATTACTTGTTCATTTGTGTTAATACTATTTATAACTGGGTCTGATTTAGACCTCGAAACACTTGAACTTTTTAAAATATACTGACTTTGAAGTTTATGTGTCGTTATTTCTACAAAACTCAGAAAAAATAAAAACCAGAGATGCCAAACCTATCGTTCAGATATCAATTTGTCATGTTTTAACATTGAATTATTTTCATATTGCTTTTTCTCTACTATTAATTTTGTCACGTATTTTTGTAAATGACCTGGGCTAAGTATAAAAAGGTGTTTTTATTAAATATATATATATAATTTTTTAACTTAATATTTCTTGTGGAGTCAAACTTTTTATTCTTATAAATTCACTTTTTTAAAATCTCAAGTAAGCTTAAAATGCTTATAACTAATTTCTACTAATAATGGCTTGTGGAATAATTATTGTCAACTCTGCCAGCAATCTGGGAAAACTACTCATTGTTTACAGAGCAATCTCATGTTTTGAAGTAAGTCTTGTTATTTAAGAATTGTTGCTTGTACAGTACTTGAATTTTGTGAAATTGGTTTTGTTTTTATTTTTGTGTAACCAATTTTCAAACTAAATACACAAGCGTACTTTTCGGTTTTTGAAGTTTCATAACTTCTTGTCACATACTATACTTCGCAGGTTTTCCACTGTCATATTTGTCAAAGAAACTATCTGGTACTGTATGACCGAGCTCCATTACCAAACGAACCACACTGAGCTCGGTTATCAGACTAATATTCTCTAACCAATTTAATATACCTTAAACTATTGCATGATATTTCGAACA
Organism: Octodonta nipae; assembly: GCA_034190945.1. NCBI lineage: Eukaryota > Metazoa > Arthropoda > Insecta > Coleoptera > Chrysomelidae > Octodonta > Octodonta nipae. The sequence goes on from CM067217.1 coordinate 189,112,616, forward strand.
ATACACAAATGATAGTTGTTTTCACCACAGCTGCTTCTTTCTAACAGATCAAAATACATTAGGATCCTGTTATTCATGTGTTATTCATTTACCTTATATATAATTAATCAGTTTCGTTATCACCTACAAAAGTCTCTAAATTAATATCTAAAAGCTTTGCCCTGTTTATATTAAAATTCTACTGCTTAATTTTGTAAAAAAAATAATTTACTTTACATGTTTTTTTAACCCAGAATACTCCCACATATTGTTAGTTGCATACACAACATAATGCATCTTCTCATCTTTAGTTCAATTTATTTATTTATCTTAGATGAATTTAGATTCAGTTGTAACCTATAATTCAGTCCTGTTCAAAAATTATCCTATATATTAACTTTTATCAAAATCCATCTCATAGTTTTGCATCATAAATGTTCAGATAGACAAGTACGAGTATTCCAAAAATTGGTACTCGGCCTACAAAATCGATGATTATCTACTTTTATTACATTTATGCGACAGTATCTATATTATTACAAAGTGTATATTTTACCCATAACAATAAATAATTCAAAAAATAGGAAATGCATATCCAATATACCCATACTTTCTATCCGGATAAAAAGTGTATGGGTAATACTTCCGGATAACAATCTATGACGCCATTTGAGGCTATTGCAAAGAGCCCAGGTGTGTCACTTCATAAATTCGATATAAATTCCAGTCTATAGAACAGTTTTTGTGAATACTAAATAGCCGATAATTCCGCCCAATGAAGCCATACATGTTGCACGGATAATTCGGACCCAATTGACGCGCGATTTGAATGGACCGGAGTTTTTTTTTCGAAACTGAATGCTCGACATGAATTTGTTGGCTTTGTCAAAGAAACGAACTTTTAAAGGTTTTGTAGCTGCGCACTTTTTGAACAGTTTAATACAGGTCTTTCAAAACGGAGGTATAGGTTTTCAAATTATATTTAAGACAATTGAATTAGAATTCGTTTTGAAGATATGATCCCAGATCATAAAAAGAAATTAGAACGGAAACTCAATGCTATAAATTCTGTTCAAAAATAACCATTAGCGCCCTCTACGAGTTTCCTAAAAGCTGCTTTTGCTGGACAGAGCCTGCAGAATGCTTTTGCCAAAAATACAAAAATAATCTACCTACATTTATTGCTACAAAAAATACCCCTAGATGACTGTACTACTGAAATAAAACTACCCATTGGAAATTAATTATTAATTTAAAAAACAAATAAATACAACTCAATATGTAGACTTTGAGAAGTAGAAAATATGACAATATGCTGTAGACAGATCATAAATATCTAAACCACTTATATAGAGTATGAAAATTTAACACATATATGTTCTCCGTTGTGACTACCATTTCTAGCGTTCGCCCAGTGGTCGAAATTCGACCAATTGTGTCAATATCTCTGGCAGGTTAAGTAACCTGAAAATTTTATCGTGACATTCTATCCTAGGACTTTAGGGCGAACAGCAATTACACGGACCGGATCCAGATTCGGAACCTATGTGTGATACTCTTTTTTTAGATATAATTCATAGGACTTTATTTGTGTTCAAATTCTTAATTCTTAATTTAATATGATAACAATTCAACCGCTAATGGACTACCCTACATATTTATTTTTTCTAACCTCCCTGTATAACTATAATTGCACTCAATTCTCTACCATTTATTAACATCCTTATTATAATAATTCTATCTCATTAATTATTTCCACCACCCTGTATATGCAACTGCTCATGAACCACGCATAATATTTTTTAACATTTTTGAACCACCCGGTATATCATTCTGTATATGACACTGCCTATGAGCCACCGTATTTACTCTTTTTGTTTATGAAATTTTTAACTATCTTCTGTAACTATAATTCTACTCCGACCTATATTTCAATCAACATATATATGGAACTCTTCTTGAGCTACACTATAAATCATTTCCTTTTCTAATATTTTTTATCATCATCCTCTAGATCTATAATTCCTCTCACCCTATATTTCATCTTCCCTATATATACAACTGCTTATAGGTTACGAAATGTTGCATTTTCATTTCAGCAACCCTGTATATGCATCTCTGCATAATAGTTTTTGCACCACTGTATAACTGTAATTCTACTGCAACGTTCTATTCCAAGAACCCTGTAAATTCAACAGCTAATTGGCTTCCCTATATAATTATGTTATTAGTTATAATTGCACTCTACTCTATATTTTAAACATCCTATATATGCAACTGCTTATGTGCCACCCACGAAAAATTTTTTTCTATCATATCTGGAATCGCCCAGTATAATTATTATATACAACGATTACTTTACAACTAAACAATAACAACTCTGGCATACTACTTCCAGAAGTACTTGCTCTAAGTATATAACAGCATTGGTCCCTCTATATATTATTACTCGATGTTTTGAGTCTGGCGGCGGCGGCACATTCAGTTATTTGGCGTTGACATTATGGACGTAAATAATGAATTTTTATTATATTTTATTTAATGAATGAACCAATATTATAAATTAATATTAGCATTCTGCAGAAGGTCGTCAGTAGCTACTTAAGAAAATAAAAATGAACAAAATCGGTTGAGAGACAGAGAAGAAAATGGTACCTAATCGTTTTGTCTTTGCCTATTTATATATAGATAACTGTAAGATATGTTTTAACATTAAAGGCAAAAATGGGTACAAAAAAACAGTAAAATGTTATAAATATTTCTTGTTTTTTTACAATACTTCATTATAATCCTGGCGCATGCACCAAAATGGAATCTTATTACAAATTTTCTGTTGGGTTCATATCACCAAAAACACCCACTAGAGCTGGACAGAAGAGGCTGCATGATCTAGATATGACAACCTTGCGCGAGGACAGAGGGAGCCAGCCAACGCTACTCGTAGAGAGAGGGCAATTTATTTACTGGCACAGATACTTGGATAATATTTTAACTTATTTTGTAGGAAAGGAAAGACATTTATCCAAATTTACTGATTTCATTAACAACCTTCATCTCTACATTAAATTCACAATAGAAGAAGAGGAGAATAATATATAAATTTCCTATATTTAACTATTAGTAAAGTAAATAATAAACATTATTTCTTGATTTATCATAAACCCTTACACAAAGACACCATAATTCCTAATTCATATTGTCACCCCATCCAATATAAATTCAAATCAAATCAAATTAACAACATTACAACTAAAAGAAAATGACTTCGAAACAGAACTTGATATAATGAATCAAATTGCTACCAATAATGGGTATTACACTAGTATCTATTCTATCCTACGGAAAAAACAATATCTCCAAGCAATCCAAATGATATATCCGAAATCCATAGACTTAAATCAAACATACAAAACCATTACATATCTAGGTTTCTATGGCGTTAGCATTTCAAGACTTTTAAATTAAGAAAATTTCAAAGTCAGCTATAGAACAAATAACTCTTAAGACAAATTACTTAAGAACAGTAAGGGTAAAACAAACAAACTCAAATTATCCGGGGTTTGTAAATTATCATGCAAAGATTGCCCTAAAACGTATATAGGTCAAACTGGAAGATCCTTTCAGGCAAGGTTAAATGAACATCGCATTTTTTTAATAACAAAATTCCAATTACCTATGACATCTACTTAAATACAATCATAATTTTGACCATGATTTCAAAATCTGCATATGGAAAATAAAGGTACAAAATTAAATTAGTGGTTTAAAAACTCAGATCATTTACTCAATGGTCAAATAGATCTTAATAATTCCTCATTACTAAACTTGTTTACAAAATTAGACTTTTTTATCAGATATAATAATTTACAAAAGAAAATTCAACATTAGGCAATTATTTGGGTATTACTGTTACCTGAGTCACATCCCCTAGAATTATCATAAAAATTGAACCTCCCTGAGCTATTAACTCGTCGGTCTTTATATAAATTACATCTGGGAAAACCCATAATCTTCTAATTTTTCCCGTTTATTGCATTATGGCCATTTCTTCCTATAATTTAGAGTACTAGTATATAAAATAAATATTTGTGACCTCTTTATTTTAGTTTATTTAGTTTATAAATGTTGTCTTTCTTAAGGTACTATCATTGTTTGAATAAGCTCCTTCGGCTTGAAACAATTACCAGTTTCTACATAAAGTGTAAGTTTGTAAGTTAGAGCATGTAGCTTCTGGAGATAGCCTGCAATGCACAAAATCGAGGCAAGGCTATAAAGAGAGAGCAATAGAGACAGTAACAGGCTATTTCACTTGACGGGTGGAATCAGCCAATGAACAACATGCTGATCGTATTTCTTTGGTCTTACAACGCCATTTATCCACTGCAGACTATCTCTAAGGTTTGTAATCAGTTGTATTACTCAATTTAGCGTGACTTTCAATTTTCTTTAAGTAACAGTCAACTCAATCCAATATTCAAAATTTAGTCAAAAATAAGAAACTCAAAACCAAAATGTAGAACTTTCTCTGTGGCTTTTCAAACCCTGTTTACTAAATTACATCGTCCAAAGATGTCGCTACAAACAACCCGCCCATGAAATCTCAATGTGAAATATGAGCCAGCTTAAGCCAGCCATTTGTATTTCTAATATGTGAATAAATTGCCATGAAACACGGTGTGTTATTTGCTAAGACACCAATTACTCCCGGCTTATAAGCTCTTCGGAAGTGAACGGTGACATGTTTAGTGATCATTAGTACTTGCACATAACTCGGAATCACCATTAACCATAATGTCGTTTTTGTCAAAGCGACTAGATTTTCAATTTACTTCACAAATAGACGACCCTTAAAGAGGGTGACTTATAATATATCATTATGTGTAGTTGAGTTGCATTTTGATGGGGTTTATAAATTTATTATAGAAAAGTGTTGACTTGCTTTGTAAGGTCAACGCTCTTTCTATTCATAAACGCAATTGTCCAGAACACAATGTAACTGAAAAGAATAAGCACAAGTTCGATAAACATACAAAAAATTGTTTAAAAACAGAAAATAGTATGATTTATTTGCATGAATTAGTAACTAGATTCTAATACACAGGGTTGCTGTATGCACGTTAATACACTCCAAGGGGTTGTGAGAAATTATATGAATAGCGCAAATATTTCAAAAAAATTTAATACCCTAAGCGCTTTCGACTATTAATAGTCATCATTAGAGCCTAGGTTGAAGCCTGATGAGTTTCAATATAAATGTTTAATTTTAAAAAACAAAGTAGAGTATGATCTGAACACACAATGATCAAAAGTATTCAATTAAATTTTTTGTTCTTTTTAAAAAAAATGAAACAAATTAAAATTATTGACAATGTGTATTATTTGATTTCTGACGTAACTTCTTAGAATTGTGCCTTTTTTACCCATGGTTTCTTATCCATTGACAACGGGGTCTGACCTAGACCACGAAACGTTTGGAATATACAGCAATTTTCTTTAAACTGACGTGGTATTTCCCAAGAAGTACTTAGACATTGAAAACAATGCCACAAATATCGTTTAGAAAATTCACTATGGTAATTAGGGGTTTTTGGGGCCGCTGATTCTGAATCTTTTTGACCTTATCAGCCCAAGATCAAGGTCATTTGAAGGTCAAATTGAGCAAACCTTTAAAAAAAATCTGGAAAAATTCATTACGAGGTTTTTCGGATTGCTGATTCCGAATCTAAGGTCAGTTTGACCTTATAAAGCCTAACTTAATGTCATTTTAAGTTCAACTCGGAAACTTTACTCGACACCCTTATGTTGCAGCAGTATATTAACAATCACATTGTCCCCTTTTTTTAACTTGGTCTCTCTTCAATATTTGCTTTTACTTATATCACATCGAACAGAAATTCAACGGCACTGTAACCTCCTGCTGTAAGCGAAGATCTCACCGGTCTCTATTACCTAAGATTTTCTCTGGGTAACCTAGAACTATGATAAAGGGAGCACACAATTTTCAGCTATGATTCCTTCCATTGAATGATCTGGATCGTGAATTCATGAAGCAGAATTGCTTCAAGAAACCGGAGAGGTGATAACGTATTTAGTTTTTTGTCAAACTGACCTCGGGTTCAGAATCAGCGGCCCCAAAAATCCCACAATGAATTTTTCCAGATTTATTGAAGGGATTTTCTCGATTCGACCTCCAAATGACCTTGACCCTGATTTTATGAGGTCAAACGGACCTTGGATTCGGAATTAGCGACCTCAATAATTTCACAATGAAGTTTTTCTGATTTTTTTGAACCTTCAAATGAACTTGACCCTGGCCTGATGAGGTCAAACGGACAATTTTTTTGTGGGGCTGTGTAATACTACAGGGTAGTCAATATCAAGTATACTGAGTTAGCAACGCAAATGTCCTTAGACTAGTCCACTTTTCAAGTTTTAGACATTGTTTTGAATTTCCAAGGTGTCAAATGTCAACTAAAACGTCACCTGCTTTATTGTGATTGACATGTTTGACGAATTTATAGCCATAGCTTGATTTCGGTGGGATTAGTCTCTCTATGACTTTTGACTGTATCTTAATTACCTCAATGATTTTTTTTCTTTCAACTTAAGAATTTTATTGTGATGACACATTTTTGTAGTGCTATATGCAATAAAGAGAGGTCCTGACATATTTGCTACAGCCAAATGTTGAACAATTCACTAACGAAAGTCCTTAATTAATAATATTTTATTTGTGGGTGGCAATTGTAGATCTTTGACACAGTATTGAAAAAGTAATTACATATTTATATTTACAAAATTTCTCTACATCAACATTTACTAGTCCAAGATTTTGAAAATTAAGGAAAATATTGTTTATGGTTTAACCACAAATTTAGAGATGAAGAGTTGGATCTAACTTTTCCATGTGATGACTTGACATATCGGAATATATTATTTCCCAAAATTACCGAACATTGTTACGGGAAATCCCCATATACAGAGTATCCCAATGGAAATGAGGCACCTGATTATTTCCCAAAATACTCATTATTTTGAAAATCGCAAAAAAACGGCAAAAGACTTATGAAGGATTTTATTTTAAATAAGACTTCGTTTTAAAGCCTGTCTAAAAAGATTTTCAACGGGTGCGGTTTATTAATTAACATTAAAACGTGATTAACGGATATTTTCCTTATCTGACGAATAAAAAAATATAAAATATTCTCTAGCAGCAAAAACTATAACGCCTTATTGAAAATATTTGTTTTTTGTTCTTCTAGATAATTTATTAAACCCGACTTAAAAGAGTCCCGAAATTGTTTTCAATTCAAAGATATATTTTTTTCTCAGTTCTTTGATTTTCTCCTGATTTAGCTGCAAAGAAAAGAAATTTACTTTAGAAACTAATATTGAACAAATTTCTGTCAAGATCCTTCTAGCAATTTTTTTCTCTTATAATAAAATGTTTTATAGTAAACAAAAGTATTGTAATGTCAAATCTGATTTAATATAAATACAAATATTAGATATAAATTCAAATTTTGCGATGTAATTTCACCAATAACTTGTAATTGATTTTTGAGAATTTACTAAAACAAATAAATGTCTCTTTCTATGCCATTGATTTTCATCTAAAACAACTAAACCTCGAAATACATATAGAAATATTAACCTCAAAATTAGGATGATCAAATGAATAATATTATAACTATTTTGTTTTACTCAGATTTAGTTTGAATCTTTCCTGCTTTAATTATTTGTACATATTTCCAATCACAACTGAATATTTTATACACCGTATTGAAATCACAGACTGATTTGTGTCATCAGCAGCTAGGATCTGAACTGAAGCAATGTAAATATTAAATATTCGTTCGTTTTCACAAACAACAGATCAATATTTACTATTTGAATATTTATGAAATTCAGTCAAAGAGATTGTTAAAGCACTTGATTTTAGTTATGTGGTACTACACAGTAAATTTCCACAATTTAGTTTAGACAACCACTTTTACAAACGTTTGAAAGAAGCTTGTGAATATATAATTTACAGTTTTTAAATGATAATATTTATGAAATAACAACAATTAAGGAAAAAAATTGTGTTTCTTATAACTATTTTGTCTGTTCATTGGGATTTTCTCTCCTCAATTTTTTTTCATGCTACAGATAAGTATTTAAAATCGTATTTGGAGAACAAAGTGTAGTAAGGCAATTTCTTAAAATTGCCCGGATACTGGCTGTCGAAAACAATACTAACAATTTAAAAAACACGAATTAATTTTTAACAAAATTAAAAAGCATTATTATCAACAGAAATGATATACTAGTGAGTTTCGACATAGTCAGTCTTTTTACAAATGTATCTGTTGGTAAATCATAAAAAATAGATTACAACAAGATATGACCTTACACAACAAAACAAAATTAAGCATTGAAACAATAATGGAACTAGCCGAACTCTGCTTAAAAATAACATATTTTCAATTTGAAGGAGATTTCTATAAACCAGAATTTGGTATGGCAATGGGTTCTTCTTTGTCACCTATAATCAGTAATATATTTATGACATATTTTGTAGAAAGATTCATTGGCAATAATAAGAACAAGTATGGTATGGTGCTGAAGAACTGCACTCCTTCCTAGATTACATCAATAGTCAAAACCCACATTAAAATTTACAATGAAAATCGAAAATTTACATAAACCAACCATCCCTTGAATGTAAAGAAAGGTATTGTAAAGTGCTTATATGATAGAGCAAAACACATATCCATCGAAATATTTAACGACGAGGTCAACATTATCAAAGAACATCTACTCCAAAATGAATATCCCCAAGACTTTATAAATAAAACTATAAATCAACTAGACAGAAAATCGCATCAACAAACCAAAACAAATAACCAACAGACCACTAATACCAACCAAACACAAACAGAAAACAAAATTATAAATATAATTCCATACGTTCCAGGTGTATCCGAAAAAATTAAACAGTTAGGATATAAATACGATATTAAAACTGTTTTCAAAACAAGTAATAGATTGCGCTCTATCCTCACACATACCAAACCATTTAACGCAACTCAAAATTCCAAAAATTGTATGTACAGTGTTGTGTGTTACTGTGGCCATAGTTATACCGGTGAAACGTCAAGACCTAAGGAAAAAAGAACACCAATATAACATTTCAAGAAGACATGTGGACAAATCAAATTTGGCCAACCATGTATTAACCAGCACCGGCAGCCATAGGATAGACTGGGATAAAACAAAGATCTTATATTTATTTATGTAAATTGCAATTTGCATCAATAAATATAAAGCCATTGACAACGAAGTCATAATCGACTTTGAAACGTTTGGTTTTCCTTCAATATACGCCGTTTTATTTCGATTGTGGTGTTATTGCCCAAAAAAACATAAAAGTAATTAAGTTAATTTCTTTTAAAAATATATATTTTAAAGTTTACATAGTAAAATGTCCTTGTAGCTCATAAACTTTTAAAAAACTACTTTAGTATCATTTTTCTAACAGCACCTTGTCCGATTCTTCATACCTTAAAACAGCAGCGTCCATATTTTCAAAAATTATTCAGTATTCAGTTAAATACAAAGTGAGAAATGCTTTTAGTGTTGACACTAAAAACAGACACCGATGTCTCGTTATAGTTTAGGACTCTAGCATACACAAAACTTAAAGTATAATTGTGTGTATTCTTTAGTAATGGCATCTAAATATTTAATGTGCTGTCACCGATCTGGCTAGAGACACGGGACGTCCTGCCTAATATTTACAAATCACTTAACGTTGTTAAAACTTTTAATACACCAATCGATAAACGTTAAAAATTTATAGCAATTTATAGGTTAACTCTAGCTCGTAATATTACTAATTATTCATAAATTTGTCATATATCAATATTTCAAATATTCGGGATACATTTCCCTTCAATTTTGATATTTACACTTTTTTATAAAATCAAAAACAAAGGAGAGGGATTTGACTAAATCGACAGATTTTCGTTTTTTCAAGATATTATGACTTTTTTTAAAAATCCGAAAGTGTCATTAAATTGGGCCAGTAAAACTGCATATCTTTCTCAATTTGACCATTACTCTATCTCCGCTAGTTTCCGAGATCCCCATACTGATCACCAAAAAGACTCACCCTGTATATAATATATATTGTTCCTGGTTAGGGAACCTTCATCAGTTGCGCTTCCCACAATTGAATGTCCTCTCGAACATTTCTTTATGTATTTTATACATTTCGTTAAATTTGAAGACGCGAGATGTAAAGACACCTCGAAGAGAGTAATTATTATTTAGTTTATATAATATTTATTATCATATATTACATAAAACTAAGCGAGATGAGACAACTGGTAACGAGACAAAACCGAGACTCAAACGAGACTAATTTTTTTAGGAATTGAGGAGATCGAGACTTAAACGAGACTTAATTTTTTAGGAATTGACGAGCCCGAGATGAGATTTTTGATACTTCCGCCTAGTCCTGTCTCATTAGAAGCTCTACCGAAAACTATTACACCAACAAAAATATTACCCAAAAGAAAATTATGAAGAATGTTATGCTTTATAATTTTATGGTCTAACTCTTCATTCTCTCTAGCTAATTATTGAGGAGTCCCCAAAAATATAATTTTAAGCTGTAACCAACAGTAACTAGTGAAAGCTGCAAACATTCTCCATCATCTATGAGTACGTATGCTAATTCGCCATTATTCATAAGTGATAAAAGGAAAAAATATTCAAACTGTACGACGATGAAACGTTCACGAAGACGCCACGTATTATACTGCGGTTCAACTCCCCTGATATTTCTCAGGGAAATCATAATTTCGTTGAACTTTTGTGAATTTCATTACGTTCGACGTTCCTCCGTGTTTATCTTTCAATAAAGTATGCGAGAATGATATACGGTGAATAATTTTATTATTGTATGTATATTATATTCTTTATAACGACTTCCGTTAACACTTTTTGGTAATATTTCTTTTTAACGGGAAAAATTTACATTTCATTTGAATACGTTTGGAACTTTCTCAGTTATAAACAAATCAATAAATTTGTAGTTACTCTAGAGATATTAACAATATTTTCAACATATTTTAATATAAAATACAAAAACATTTTTTAAACATACAAAGTCTGAAAATTCTCTTCTAAATGTTATTTGTGGCATGTTCTTGATTATTTTTATGTTTCTTCTGAATAACACCAGAATTGAAACGAAAAGCTGTATATTGAAGAAAATACCAAACGTTTCAAAGTCGATTCTGACTTCGTTGTCAATGGCTTTAAAATTATGTATTGAAATTGTAAATTGCAATACATAATTTTAAAGCCATTGACAACGAATACTCTCTTCGAGGTGTCATTCCTTTGTACGCAAGACAATACATATAAACAATATATATTATTTATATATATTGTCTTGCGTACAAAGGAATGTCACCTCGAAGAGAGTATTGAATATATCTGACAGTTGAAGTAACCTGAAAATTTTATCGTGACATTCTGTCCTAAGAGTTAAGAGAGAACAGCAATTACACGGAACGGCTCCAGATTCGGAACCTCTGTGTGCTAATTCACTCGAAAATCCTAGATGTAGATCTTACATCTCGCGTCTTTCAAATTGACGGCGAAGTCAGAATCGAAACGTTTGGTATTTTCTTTCAATATACAGCTTTTCGTTTCAATTGGTGTTATTCCCAAGAAAATATAAAAATAATATTCTGGAAACTTGTTCCTTAGAGAAAGAAATTCTGGTACAAAATCATCCTAACGCACAGATTTATAAAACTCTTACTGAACTAACCATAGATATGATACATGATGTATCCATACATTAGTGGATACATGGGGTATTAGAAAACCCCATTCATCAAGAGCTACTGTTTTGGAAATATACTTTATCTTGTTTTGCAGCAAGTTTATAAAATATCATGAAGTTAATACCAGCTTGTTCCAACATTCTATAAAAATAACGCCAGGGCCATCTTCTAGCTTTCCGGGCCATTTTAGCAAAGGTATCTGCTGCACAATTGGTAGAGTTGTAAAAATCAATTATGGCCGGTTTCTTGGTTTATAAGTTTATAGTTTTTGTGAAATGCATAGTTGAAATCAGTATAATAGATTTAGCTGTTTTGGGAATAAACGAGTTGTGAATAGCAAATTGGGACGACAAAACTTCTTTTCTTCTGTCTGACAGAAACGATTGCAGAATTTCTATTTTGTTGTGTATAAAGGTCCCTACAATAGTATGTTTGTGCTTTTTGACTATGTCGTCTGCCAACTTGATGGAGGTAAAATATTTCAAATAGTCCAAATATTTCAGGGCTCTAAATCAGCCCCGGTTTTCAATTGTAATAAAACTTAACACAATTGAAACAGAACATTAAAAAAATCAAAAGTTTCGCATGACAAATTAAGTAATTCAGAAATTGACATTAAATGTTTGACATTAAACTGATGTAACTAATGCTGCTAATTTGCTATATACAAGGAAGCACTAAAAATTCTAAACATCATGTGAAGTAACAAAGCTTCTTTCAACTTAATTTTTAAATGAATTTTATAACTCCAGTTGTTTGAGATTTTGTGTTACCTTGTTTAGTTGAGTTTTTGATATAACTGATTTCAGTGAAATTATTATTTTGAATGTTGTTTTCAGTCTTTCTAAAATACCCTTTATATACAGTAAAGTTGAGAACGGAAGTTTTCGCGGCCAGAGTCATAGCTGATTCTGCTTTTCCGGATTTGGACCGCGTAATTTATTCGAAGAAATTTATTTATATAACTAACCGGGATGTAATCAAAGTTTTCCGACGTTTCGCCTACACTTATAAGGAGCTTTTTCAAGGATGAGACAAAAAACAAAACAAAAGTTACTTACCTTGCGGCGACTTCATTCATTTCATCTTTTTCTCACGAACACTTCACAACTTCACTTTTTTATTCAACTTGTCACAATGATGTACAAATTCTAAATGAGTAATAGGTACGAAGAAATAATAATTGGCCCCCCGAAATTTTCAGGTAAAAGAAGGGCCGGAGGCACTTAATGGGATTATTTTATGATTGTGATGAAATTTCGTATACGTTCCTGGAATTATTAGTTCACTTCAGTTAGCTACATGATTTAAATCCATTGACCTTTATTTTTATTTGATGGGAGTTGGATCGTATTTTGGAACTATATTTCAAGGATTATATAGTATTTACTTATTTAACATCGCACATACTCTACCATTATTTCATTTTCAGGCTTAATATATTAAATTATCATAGTAGTAGTAGTAGTCTCTGAACTCACTCCTAATTCGGAACATACCCTTAGGTGAATGGTGATGAATATATGACTGACTATAAAAGTAGTTTTTCATACTAGAGAATACATTAGTCTTTGAGTTTCACTCAGTGAGTCAAGACGTGCTTATAGTGCATATTAACTAAAATGGTGATTTCAAAGTTTATTAGTTTATTTCACTCTCTTATAGAAACCATGGTTCTCTCTGCAGTGGTGAAGAGTATTCTCTTTACAGTAACTGCTCTATTGGTTATTAGTGGATAATGTAAGTGATTTTTTTTTGTGGAAATGTTGATGCAAGATTGCCAGATAGACGAAAGTTCAAAACCTTTGTCTCGGTTGAAATTCTTGGGATTTTTGGCGATTTCAACGGCCTCACGGAATTTTCTGGTGAAATAATACGAAGATTTGGCCACAAAAGAGGAGCTGTCGAAGAGGATTTGATGGCCCGTTTCGTGATGATGTTCAGCTACAGCAGAGTTTGAAAGCAGGCCCGTTTTCAAATAACGTTTGTGCTCACCCAGACGAGTGTTTATAGCTCGACCTGTTTCACCGATGTATACTGCCCCATACGAGCATGGAATGGAATAAACACCTTTAGATGAAAGAGGATTTTGTTTATCCTTTAGAGAGAGTAACATTTGTGAGATTTTGGATAGTGGTTTGTAGACTGTTTTCACCTCGTGCTTAAGGAAAAGCTTCCCAATCCTATCCGTGACCTTGCTGATATATGGCAAATATGCTACTGATTTATTAGGTGACAATTCTTTCTTTGGAAGGGGATGTTGGTGACGAGAAATGGAATTGCGAATCTCTTGTTTGCTGTAGCAGTTGTTTAGTAGAGCACCCTCAACCCAAGCTAATTTCCTTCTCAAACTTTTGGGTTCGGAAATGGATATAGCTCGATGCACCAGGGAGTTCACGACTGACCGTTTCTGAGATGGGTGATGATGGGACCGGGCGTGCAGATATCTGTCGGTATGTGTTGGTTTTCTGTATACAGAGTGGCCCAGGCAACCATTTGGCAGGAGTAAAACCAACACGTCTAGGAAGGGCATGGATCCATTTGACTCAACTTCCATAGTGAATTTGATGTTTGAATGTTGGGTATGAACGTGGTTAAAGAACAATTGGAGAGCCTCTTGTCCAGATGACAAAAGTGTCTTCAACATATCTCAACCAAATTTTGGGTTTGTGGCTTGAAAACTCCAGAGCCACTGCTTCAAGTGCTTCCATAAACATATTTGCCACTACCTGAGATAGCGGCAAACCCATGGGTGTACCAGAAGTTTGCATGCAATATTTTTTTTGAAAAAGAAAATACGTCGACGTGAGACGTAAGATAGGTATATAAATAAATTAATTCAAAAAAATGACGCGGTCCAAATCCGGAAAAAAGCAGAATCAGATACGGTAAGATTGTTCTAGTAATATGATTATGCAGGATAATAGTATTGTTTGGAGCAACTTGGTGTTGAGTGTTATTGATTGTTTTGTGTTCAATTTTATCTAACTCTTTATTGATGAACATTTTAGGATCATTAGTCCTTGCTCTATTATATGAAGGTAAAGTGATGCCATTTTTTACGGTATTTGGATGTTTAAACTTAAAATTAAAATATCTGTGAGTGTGAGTTGGCCTTTTGCAGACTTCTGTAAAAAAAGACTATTGAATTTTGAATGTGGGTTGTACAGATGGTACTTTGTCGTTCATGTCGTTTAATAATTCATTTAAGTCTTCAACGGAGTGACCCCAAATAGTGAATTTATCGTCGACATGACGCCACCAAACTAAAGGTTTATTCTATATTGTAAACTTTTTTCTTCTACATATTTTTTTATGAAAATGTTACTAAGGCAGGAGTCAGACAACATCACATGGCCATGCCAAAATCTTGTTGATAGAGAAGTCCTCGTTGAGTCGAAAAGATGTTGTTTTCGTACAAAATGTTAGTAATTTCGCTAATTCTACTACTTACTCACATATATTTATAGAGCCGCTCGCACAAAAAACCCTCCGTACCAATAAAATAATAAATTGCACCAGCAAACCATTTATCTACCTCGATTATCAAAATCATAACCAGTTACAATCTCAATTTTTCTCGCTGCACATCTAAAAATGAAACTATGTAAACTTATAATTAAAAATAATGCCCATCTATGAACATACGCGAGCAAAAGAGTCAGAAATAAAATTGAGATAAACGGCACTAGGAAAGGCCATTTGTTTTAATTTGAGTTGGATCGTTATCTCTTCATGTTTTGTGGCAATTAACAAAAAAAAACTACATTCGGCTTACAGGGAGCGATATATCCACTGGTGATCCTAAATAAAGTTGTATTTTTCGGTTTAATCACCTCGTACGTGGGGACCGCACTTAGTGTTTGGGATTTATGGATAAAACTTCATGTTAATGAATAATCAATATGGTTGATGGAGAAAAGTGGTGATTTGTAGCACAAGGGACTACTACTAAAAGGATAAGCTGGGTTGATATTCAATCATAGTTTGGTATTTGTGAAATATTGTCTAAAAATATGTTTTCTATACCAAACCAAATGAATAATATCGGATAAAGACAGTTATTTTATGATTTTGTTTTACCCACCGATAATAATTATTATTTGGTACATAAATTTAAAATATATGTCCTGACCGAGAAATCGCAACACCTAGAAGGAGACGTTTACGAGTTGTGTTCAAAAAATACCCGGAATGTTTAAATTTCGCGACTTAGGAGAGTCTGTTTGGAATTTTTTGTTATTATTATGTTAGTATACATCCCCCTGAAGTATTATATAATATTTAGCTGTATTCATTGTTACTTTGTCTGTGGCACCAGCTAAGGTTAGACATGTTTTAATGATTTTCGTTTGTTAAAAAAATTAATTAAAGAATTTGTATTAAGTTTTGCGTATAACATTAAATAAAATGTAACAAAGTGTGCGAAATGTTAGCAAAGCCCTATGGTGAGTCTGCTGTGAAAAAAACAAGTGTTTATGAGTGGTATAAGCGTTTCCAAGACGGACGTGAAGATACAGACACATACCCCCACTATGTGGGGCAAACTAACAGAAGAATTCAAGCTAGACGTGATGAACACCAGAACGCTATAAGAAAGCAGGAAAAAACAACATCCATTGCGGAACACGCCACCACGATGTCAACCGAATAGACTTGTAAGAGAGGCAATTTAAATAGCAAAGAAGCCTCACAGTCTAAAGGCACGCAATGAAATCCAGAACTTATCAAATTGTTGGAAAATTCTATTAAACACCGTAGCGGCCCGGACCCGTCCTATAACAACTCCACCAGTTATAATCAATCAGCAAGCGGGAGGCGTGGCCACTCAGTGCCAAGGGCCAATCACACGCAGCCGTTCACGGTGCCAACCGATAGGCGCCGAGCAGCGACTATATAACACCGCGCGCGCTGCTGAAAAGCTTAGTATTCGTGTAACTAGAAGTGAAAGCAGAAGGCTACAGGAATTATGCGAACCGACATAAAGAGGGCAGATGTAACTCTGCCGAAACGTTGTCATTTTACTATCGTTATCAACTACGCGGATGAATTCCCGGAAACCACCTAAAACATTTACTTGTGATACCCATTTTTTAACTAACGTTGCTTATTCTATTATGGACAAGTTAAGGATTTTAAATATGAATTTCGGTAGGCATTTACATTTATGCTCTCGCTGTAAGTTTACATTAGAGAATTTAATATGAAATATGTTAAATTTAAAAAAAACTGTCGTTAATTCTTGTGTTTTACATCTTAAGAAGAATATTTTTCAATTTTTTTTATTTACAATTTTTTGAGTATTATTCTCATAGTTCTTTAAAAGCTGTCCGGTGTTAATTGAGTACGATTTTGTGATAGAAAGGCACTTTATCATCCACGCCTATATGAAGTATTGTATGTTGTTTTCTTCGACCCTATTTATATTATATAAATTAGTTTAGTGTATATTTTCTTTATTTTATGTCGTTACAAATGAAACGATTGTGTTTATTTCATGTTTTAATGATGAACTTTTTCTCCTTTCTTGAATCTATTTTAAAAGTAAGAAATTATTGAATTTGTAACGACGTAAAATCAAGAAAATATACACTCAACTAATTTATACAGGGTGAGTTTTTTTTGATGATCAGTATGGGGATCTTGGAAACTAGTGGAGATAGAGCAATGGATAAATTGGGAAAGATTTGCAGTTTTACTGGCCCAATTTAATGACACTCGAATTTTTGTAAAAAGTCATGGCTTGCTAGATATTTAGAAAAACGAAATTCTGTCGATTTATTCAAATTCCTCTAGCTCCTTTGTTTTTGATTTTACAAAAAAGTGTAAATATCAAAATTGAAGGGAAGTGTATCCCGAATATGATTGTCATGTCCTCGTTTGCGTGACAGCTGTTGTTTTCAAGATATGACACAACCTTTAACTTTTTTTTGAATGGAAACCGTAGTTGGCTATGAACTCAAAAAAATGGACATTTTTAGAACTTTTCAACCATATAATACTCGATATAGTTATTCATAAAAAAAGAGTTATGGATGCGTTTCTCTCTTATTTTCACTTTTAACGTAGGCAGCCATGAAAAAGATTGTTTTCACTTTGACGTTTCCTCATTTGAGAGTAATTCCATTAGTACTGTTGAACTGACAGTCGATATTGACAAGTAATAAAATGGAATATTCTAACGAAGAAAAATTGAATATGGTGGAATGTTATATCATATGCCATAAAAATTCAGTTCGTGCAGCTGAGGAATACTTTCATAGATATTCTAATCGTCGTCAACCTGCTCTATGTACATTTAAGAGGCTTTACGATAGTTTACGCAGATATGGGTCTTTTACTAAACCACCAAAGAACGTTATTAAATTAACGAAGCAGCACAAATAAATGTTTTGGCAATGGTAAATCAAGATCTATCTACATCAACTCGTGACATTGCGGGAGAAGCTGGCACATCTCAACGAACTGTGGTTAAGGTACTGAAAGCGCACAAGTTCCACCCGTATAAACTTTCAGTTTCTCAAAATTTGCATGCTGGTGACGAACATCGACGTCAAATGAAACTAGATGTATTATCTGCGGTATGTTCAATAGACGTAATGAGCATATCTGGGCTAAAGAAAACCCTTTCCATGTAGAACAAAGACGACCTTAGATAAAATTTGGTTTTAATATTTGGTGTGGTATCATAGGGTCTACTATTTTAGGGCCTTTAATCTATGACAAATCACTTACTGGGGAGCGCTGCTTGCATTTCTTGCAATACACTTTCCAAGACATGTTGCATAATTTGAATTTGAGAACTCGTTTAGAAATTGATTGGTTCCAACATGATGGAGCACTTGCTTATAACTCGTTATTAGTAAGACAACACTTAGATAATATTTATCCAAACTCTTGGATAGGAAGAAATGGCCCACGCGGATGGCCACCCCGGTCTCCCGATTAGGCAGTTATAGACTTCTATTTATGGGGTGCGCTAAAAAAGAAAGTATGAGACCTAAGGGAGGCGGTATTAGAAGAAATTGATAGGCGGTCTGTGAGGAAAGCGGTAATGTCAATCTTAAAAAGATGCAATTTTTGTCTAAATAACAATGGTGGACTTTTCGAACATAAATTGTAAATATTATTATGTAATTTAATTTCTTAAGTTTTTAGTAAGTACCTACTTATTTAGTTTTTTCGTTATATCTGATATACCTAATAAAAAAAACGTTCAATGTTTTTTGGAATAGTTATTAATAATAAATCATTCTATTTCATGGCTAACTACGTTAAAAGTGAAAATAAGAGAGAAAAGCATCGATAACTCCGTTATTTTTATGGATAACTATATCGAGTATTATATCGTTGAAAAGCTCTAAAAATGTCCGATTTTTTGAATTCATAGTCAACTATGGTTTCCATTGAAAAAAAGATAAGTTTTTGTCATATCACGAAAACGAGTGCTGTCACGCAAACGAGGACATGACAATCATATTCGGGATACAATTCCCTTCAATTAATATTTACACTTATTTTAAAAAATCAAAAACAAAGGAGCTAGAGGGATTTGACAAAATGACAGAATTTCGTTTTTTCAAAATATCTAGTAAGCCATGACTTTTTACAAAAATCCGAAAGTGTCATAAAATTGGGCCAGTAAAACTGCAAAACTTTCCCAATTTAACCATTGCTCTATCTCTATCACTTCTTAGATCCTCCTGTACTTTTTTTTTTCATTCATCTAATATTACAGCCCATTTGTAAAACAACAAAGTGACATTAATTCTCAATGATATCACGGTGTGCACGATAGCGTACTCTTTCTGTCTACTAAGGGAAAGACATTGCCCGGCTCTCTGCATCCGAATAAATACAATTTAGGGCCATTTCGTCTGACATGCGACCGTGGAACAGCGACTTCCCAGGCTCGGAATGTCGAATTACGGAGTAATAGGCAACTCGGTGTAAAGAATTTCTTGGAGACTTCCAAGAAGGATATTGTCTCCGGTACAAATCCTCCTTTCTCTTGTCTGTTTCCTTATTCTTCTTCGGAGTTTTAGAACTGAATAAATATCACTCATCTTGGGGTTTGTTACTGCGAAAATTGGTATTTTGGGTTCTGAATCTATTTAATTAAGTTGAATTTTAACTCTTATTAAATTCGAGTAGGCTTTGTTCAGATTCTAACTTCCCTGAAGACGTTTTTGCCTGTTGAAGTGTGTAAATAAACTTAATGCTGTTAGTGGGAACTTTAGATGTAATTGTTTCAACTTAAACTTAATAAACAGAATACATTTTGTTTTGTTTGTCGGTCTCAGACTTGAATTTTTTTAGGGTTCCGTATATACCCGATCGCTACTCTTAGTCCAGTCGATCGTGGCCAGGTACAAAATATAAATAATTAAACCAGACTGCGCAATGTAATTATCAACTGCCGTAGCACCATCTTGAATCATTTTTCAATCGCTGTTCCGTTACGGTATTTATCCTTTATTCTGCGCAGTATAGTGTTTTGTTTTCGGC
This sequence comes from Octodonta nipae, assembly GCA_034190945.1. Taxonomy (NCBI): domain Eukaryota; kingdom Metazoa; phylum Arthropoda; class Insecta; order Coleoptera; family Chrysomelidae; genus Octodonta; species Octodonta nipae. The sequence continues at coordinate 189,132,949 of CM067217.1, forward strand.
ACGCAAGGACCAATAAGCGGTAAGCGTGTGGGATGCGGTGGAGGGGCGTGTGTCAAGTATCAATCAGTCAGTTGACAGTTAACGACATTAACCACGGGAGTTACGTTTCGACTATTACCGATGAAAATCACGATTAGACTCTGTATCACGCAAGCCTCATAGTGATAGCAGACTTTGAAATTTGCTTTAGTGATTTCAGAAAAATTGAGAAGTTGCTTCAATTCATAAGTAGTCCTTTAATGATGGCATTGATCATAGTGATATCTATGAATTGGCTACATTTCAAATGGAGCAGATGATGTTATAAAACGAAATTCATAGTCTGCGCTGCGACATATTTCTAAAAGCAAGGTCATCTGCAAGTCAAGATTTTCATTGGTTTCCAACGACAAATATCCAAATTTAAAAAAATGTGTTGAACAACTTCATTCGTGTTTTGGTTCAACATATTTATGTGAGTCAGCATTTTCCTACTTAAAACAAACAAAAAATAAACACCATTCTCGCTTGACAGACGTTCCTACATTGGATTCTTTAAGGTTGGCAATTTTGATTATGCTAAACTAGTGGAAAATGTTCAGACGCAATACTCACACTAATATATAGGACCCATATAAAGTTAAGTAAATTTAAGGAAACGATCTCACATGTGAAACTACTAAGACTGGCCAATAAAAAAATACATGATTATGTACTAAACTATGCTGTTTCAATTAAGATTTCAAGAAGTATGTACTTGGTAGATCGCACAGCGTTTCCTTAGTAAACAGTAGATCTTAGGTCTAATCAAGTTGGCCACCCCTGGTATATACAATATACGGATACGGATTTCTGCCTCTGTCACATTACAGCAATTTTCTACTAAACTATTGGACGGAAGAGCTTGAAATTTGGTATCGATGTATAGTATGGTGACCCGATCAGGATTATATATCAAGAAAGAAGAAATTTTGATTTTAGGTGTACTTCTGGGGGGGGGGAACTAAAAAAATCGACCATTCCTCCCTGATCTCCGAAACTACTGAGCCTAAAATTTTGACAAAAATAGGAAATATAGAACATTGCCCGAATTTTACAAGAAAAATAAGGAGTAACCATTAATATTAATTTTACGGGGCAAATTATAGAATTAAATGAAAATTAAAAATAAAAATTTTTTCAAATGCATCATGTATTACAACAAATGAAAGGACCCATTCTGAGCAACACAAATATATTTTTTTCATATTTAAAAAAAAATAGCTAAAAAGATTTTAACGAAAATATACCAAAATTTACCCATCCCCTCCGCTTATCTACGAAACTATATAACGTAAAGTTTTGAAAAAAATTAAAGGTATAGGGTCTGACCTGAAGTTTACTGGAAAAAATAAGGAGATATCTCTACTTTTAATTTTGGGGGGCAAATTACAGATTTAAATGGAAAACATAAAATTAAAATTGTTTCTTACGCATCATGTTATATATCAAATAAAAAGGCTCATTATGAAAATAAATAAAGTAATTAAAAGATATTAACAAAAATATAAAAAAAATTGTCCATTCCCCCCCCCCCGTTATCACCGAAACCATAAGCTGTAAAATTTGGAAAAAAATAGAAGTATAGCGCCTCACCTGAACTTTACTGGAAAAATAAGGGGAAACCCCCTAATATTGATTTTGGGGGGCAAATGACAGAATTAAATGAAAACTAAAAATTAAACTTGTTTCTAACAGATCATGTAATATATCAAATCACAGCTCATTATGACGAATACAAATATATATTTTTTAAATGAATATTTTAATATATATTTTAAAAAATGTTTGAAAAAATTACTCATTCCTCCCTTCGTTCCTCAAACTATAAGACCTACATTTTTTTACAAAAAAAAAATCGAAGAAATCCCTAATATCAATATTGGGTGCCAAATAATAGAATTAAAGGGAAAATAAAAAAAATATTTTTTTACGAATCGTGCAATACATCAAATGAAAGGGTTTTATTATGAGGAATACAAATATATATTTTTCATATTTATTTTTGAAATTCATTGTTTACAAGATATTAAATAAAGATATAAAAAATTCTCATTTATCGCTTTATTTCCGAAACCATACTACTACCCAAAATTTTGAAAATAATTAGGAGTACTGGGACTCACTTGAAATGAATAAGGAAAATTATTAGAAAACCCCCATAGTAATTTTAGGGACAAATTATACAATTAAATGGAAAATAAAAATTCAATTTTCAAACGCATCATCATATTAAAAGGCTCATTATGTGAATTACACCAGATTTTTAAATCATTTATTTAAAAGATATTAACAAAAATATTAAACATTGACTTAATTCCCACTTTAGAAACTACACTATTTAAATTTTGAAAAATATATTTTATTTGTATTTTTAAATAATTTGAATAACAGATTTAATAATTTATAATTACTTGACCTATTTTGCCCTTTATCTTCCAATTTACAGAGCCTCAAAATTCAGACAGTAGATTATAAAAAATATAAATTAGAAAATTAAATACATATTCTTATAAAAATCAAGCGAATCCTAAAGCAGATAAAATAAGAAATCTATGTGTGGAAAATGAAAGTGTATATGTTTTATAAATTTAAAACGCTTCCTTTAAATGATATTAGGATAAATATAAGAAAATGCACTCATTCCCTGCTTGTCTGAAACTGGAATATTAGAATCTTGAAGGTGGTACGGAACCCTTAGTATGCGAGTCCAACTCGGACTTGACCAAATTATTTTCTTCCTGAATTGTTAACATATAGTTCTACTGATTATAACTGCAATTAAAATATTTATACAAAGGATCCTACGAAGGTGAGTTGTTACTTGTAACCTGCAACTCAAAACATATCGATATTATATTTCTGAAAATTTGGAAATGTAAGCAAGCCGATAGGTTCGTGTGACTAAAATATTTTCAGAACTGTGACACATCCGGTTATACCGGAGTTAGACCACAACTTTGTTATATAAAATAAAACACCTTGTATTTTATTGGATATTTGGATGCTATGTTGAATTATAGATAAATTTTATTCACCACATGTTATCTCAAACGTTCTACGTTTAATCGGCAATTTGCGCTAAACAACCATTTGAAAAACTTACCCTTTTTCTACAGACTTTCACAATATGCTTAAAACTCAAAACTTTCAAATGGTTACTCCCAATTTTTTTGTCGGCATCTTATACAGCACTAAAAATGAAGTTAACTTTGCATTACGTTTCCTATATTTACACTTTCGATTAAATCACGAAAAACCGTTTCGGGCCATTAAAATATGATGTCGACCTCAAGTTAGCCGTGGCCGCTAGAAAAGTAACTGGCAGCTATGAGATGTCACTCAGTTTTTCAAAATTGCCAACAATGCCTGCACCCATCAATTACGCTAACGAGTATTACTTTAATAAGGTCATGATGAAAAGAGTAAGTATTCTCACGAACATGTGAGACATTTGCTGCTAGATATCTGTAGAATCAGAGGCCATCAGAGAAAACAATTAAATGATTAGACAACGGTCCCCATCGAACAGGCCGGTTTTAGACCAGAGAGAAGCTGCACAAATCAGATCATGTCAATTAGAACACATGTTGAAGCAGGCTTCCAAGATAATCAACCTGAAAACATCAGCCGTGTTCGTGAACCTTTCTGCAGCTTACGACAATGTGTGAGACATGGATTACTCTATAAACTTTACCAAACAGTCCTATGCAAACAAACCCTGCAACTTATTGATAACATGCTTACTTGCAGGGTTTTACAGGTTATATTGGGCAGCAAAACGAGTTACACAAGGACGCTTACTGACAGTCTTCCCCAAGGGTCTGTCCTGACCCCGCTGTTTTTCAACCTTTATATCTCCGATATGCCAGAAACATGATCTCTTAAGTTCGGCTACGTGGATGACTGGGTGCTAGCCACGCAACATAGTTTCTTTGAAGACACAGAAAGTGCCCTCATTTCAGACCTGGAGAGCTTGGGAACATACTTCCGTAAATAGAGAGTGGAGGCCCAACCCCACCAAAACGGAGACTACGTGCTTCCATCTCTCTAACAGAGCAGCGAATAGACAGCCCCAGGTGTGACTGAGGGGCGGAAAAGCAAACCGTTCAAAAAATGGTGATGGAATGTCCAAATACCGCATATGAAGGAAACTTTGAGGATATACCTTAAGTTACCCTGTTGTTGATGACATCTATAGGAAATTTTCATCTTTGGCTTACTTTCAAGAGTATCCGAAACCAAATATTAGTCGCAGTACGAGAATTGGGATTTTCTAAAAGCTCTATATTCATAGAATATAGAAAAAGCACAAATTTCATCCGTACTACTTTTCTTTAGTGCAAAATCTTAAACAAATTGACTTTCCAATTTGCTACCCTGTATACGCCAAATTTTATAAATTCAAGCGTAATATTTCCACACTTTACTTTTCATCACTATTGATTATATCATGTAACCCCAACCTACATTTCGGCAACAAAATGATCTCGCAGTCACATAAAGGATTTAAGTTTCCGGATTCATAGGAATAAACAACATTTAGGTCCATTTTATCTGTCAACCTGCGAATCCAGGTCGACTTTTCACACCGGTATAAATGTCGAATTAAGAAAAAACATGTCACGGAAGAAAAGGCTGATTGAAGTGTGGGAAGTAATTGAAAAACCATGAATATTCCATCCGATTTTCTTTTAATTCATTTTCTATTCTTGTTTTATGTTCTATAGTAGCAAGGCTAATTTGATTATAGACGATATTTAAAAATATCATCGAAATCCATATGTACACTAACATATAAAAAGGTAAAATTTGATGTTTCTTTGTTTATTTGTTTGTAGGGGGTAATCTCTGAAAGTAATGAACTGACTTTTTTACTAATAGAAAGTAACACTATCTGCGGGGAACATAGAATACATTTTATCTTCATCAAATGTTTGATTACGCGGTATGGGTGGGGGGAGGTTCAGTAGAAAGCCTATTGTTTTTACTTAACTTGCAAAGAAAAAGTGAATAAAATCGTCTTTTATCATTTTGCGAAAATTTATTTATCCGATAGGAGGCTAGTGGGGTATTTTTTAAGAATAATTCACTACTTCTCGAGAAATTAATACAGGTATGAGAATTATCTTAATAATTCTTGAAATTAATAGGGATTTGATGTGACATTTTGTAGAAAATTTATGATTGAATGGGGGCTGGGTTTCAATTATATTTAGGGAAAACAAAGATGCAGGCGTTAAAGTTGATATACAGGGTGAGTGTTTTTTGATGATCAGTACGGGGATCTCGAAAACTAGCCGAGATAGAGCAATGGTTAAATTGGGAAAGATTTGCGGTTTACTGGCTCAATTTAATGACACTTTCGGATTTTACTTATGGATGATGGACTACCTGGTCATAACTCGTTATTAGTAAGACAATACTTAGATAATATCTATCCAAACTCTTGGATAGGAAGAAATGGCCCACGCTAATGGCCACCCCGGTCTGCCGATTAGGCAGTTATAGACTTCTATTTATGGGGTGCGCTAAAAAACCGAGGAGGCGGTATTACAAGAAATTGTTAGGCGGTCTCTGAGGAAAACGAAAGATGCAATTTTTGTGTAAATAACAATGGTGGACTATTCTTAACCATTGCTCTATCTCCGCTAGTTTCCGAGATCCCCGTACTGATCAAAACTGAAAAAAAAACTCACCCGGTATAGACTCTTCTCCTGAAATGACTACAAATAAATTTAGTCACTTAGTGAAAATCACGCATGCAATGCATGAGAATTGATAAATTGAATAAATTAAACAGAAATTATTCCTCATTTTGCCAATATTGATTTATGTAGAGTGTGGGGACTGAAAAGTGGTCACTATCTGACCAATTGGAGGTGAAATCTCAAAAATAATTGGAAACAGTGAGAAATATCAAATATGTTAAATTTCAAAATTGATAAATTGATAATAATTAAAAAATATATATCATAAACATCGAAATTTTAACAATATTACACACATTAAACATCACTTAAACATATTCATCGTTAATACCTGCCTAATTTATTGTGTCAAAAATCTAAAATAAAAAATCTAAAAAATTTTAAATTGTACAAAACGTCGAAAGTGTCAAAACTAAAAAAAATGACTAAAAATGTCAACGTCACCGTAAGTGTGAAAAAATTCAGTGTGAAAAATGTGAAAAAGTCTTAAGGACATCAAAATAGTAATAAACATTAAAAACTTTAAAATTGTCAAAGCCGTCAGACATTTCCCAAAGTTTAAAAACGTCAAATATGTCAAAAATTAACCCCAATATAAAATTTTAAAAATTTCATGCATATATTGTCTTTTAAATCCCGCTCAAAAATGACCTTAACAAAAAAATCTAAAAAAGTTCAAGATGTGAAAATTGCTAATAAAAAATCAAGTACTTCAAATAATGAGATTTATCTATGTCGTGCAAAGCCAGGACGAGTCAGCTAGTATTGTATATAATGTTGAGTTGGCTAGATAATACTAATTATGATTACAAAAAAGTATTAATTTCAAAATTAATTTATATAAAACGTTTAAAATATTGTTCAACGTGTTTCGTTTAGCATCTTTTGTAGGAAAAGCCCATAAATAGAAACATTTCATGATTTTGTTATCAACATTCCTCATAGAGTGAAGAATTTTGAGTTATTAAGATAATAACGTTGATCTATCAACACTACATGAATTTTTCAGATAAGAATCCTACAAAAACATTTTTAACACAAGGGTTATGAGGTATTTGTGGTAAGTTACTACCTAGAGATTATTATCTTCTTGGTTACCACTAGTGCGAGTGATTGGCCCTTTTCGCTCAGTGGACACACTCCTCACTTGTTGATTGGTCATCTCCTGTTGAGTTGTTATAGGGCGTGGCCGAGCCGGTAAGGTGTGGGAATTTTCCCTAAATTCGATAGGTATTTCATTGCGTGCTTTTAGACTGTGAGCCTTTTTCGCGATCTCGATTGCCTCTCTTAACGGTCTCGATTTCGGGTGTCCGAGATTTGCCAGTACTTTCGTATTCTCAAACTCTGTTCGGTGTGACTTGGCGGTGAAGTGTTCTACCATAGATGTTGTTTTGTCATTCTTGCTTAAGACGGTCTCGTGTTCATCACGTCTGGGTTGAATCCTTCTGTTAGTTTGCCCCATATTGTATTGAGGCAGTCTGTACATGAAATCTGATACACACCTTGTGGTTCTACCCTCGTCCTTGAATTCCTTAACACCATGCTGATTGTTCTGTTAACATGAAAAATATCAGTAGTATCACATAATATACAAAACACTGATTACACTGGAATACTGGTTGGTCATATTGCTGACATCTCTTTCTATTAAAATATTTGTGATCAAATATATACGTGATTAAGAATTTTCGAAATTGTCTTACAGTACCTTCTTCCACTTTTAAACTTCAAAGCCTCTTCTGCTTCAGGAAAAAGTTGAGGAGACAAATATCCATGTCTTGGCAAAAGGCTGAAAACAGAACTGGATGGAAAAATATCTTGGAAAAATTGTTGTTTGAAGCGATTAAAGATATATTTAAAATAACTTTCTTAATCTTTAACATAGTTCTAAATAAATATGTTCTATGCACTGTCTGGCTATTTCTTTGGTGGTAAATTATGCAAATTGCATTTAATACTTTGTGTACAGTTGCGAATTTAGCAATAAGGCCACAGCTATGTAACATATTACGACCTATTTGTAACGTAATTTATAAAAAAGAAACTTGAAACATAAAATGAAATATACAACCTTACCAACGGCGTAATTAGTCTCTGGAAGCATTCCAACTCACTTTAGAGCTATCCATCAAAATAACGAACGTTTTCTACAAAATTGCTTCAACAAATTTCTGTAAATGTAATAAAAGCGAAGGCACAATGTTTTAGAATGTTATTTTCGTGGTAATAAGAAGTGGGTCGGCTACGATATGCTCGAAAATCAATCAAGTATCGCTCAATCATTTGCGGCGATATCTTGAAGGATATAATAAATTGGCAATTTGTAAGATACAACAATCCTATTGATGTTTTTTTTTTCATCAACACTTAAGGTTTAATAATAAAAGTGACACGTTAAGCAGTACATTTGCTTTTTGTGATTTCTATAATATTTTAATTATCTAGATTATATGCTCAGAAAAATATGAATAATGAGGTTTAAATATTAATTTACACAAAACAAAACTATCCTTATAAAAGACGAAGATCCTAAACTCTGAAAATGCGAAGAATTTCTAGAATTATATATGCATATGCTAGGAACACTCAGTGAAGAATGTGGATAAGGATGTTTAAATATTAGTTTACATAAAACAGAGATCTCCGTATAGAAGACGAAGACCCAAAACTCAGAAAATGCGAAGAATTTCTAGAATTACATAGAATATATTATTTTGTCTGTTCATTGGGGTTTTCTAACCTCAAAATTTTTCCTTCAACAGATAAGTATTTAAAATCGTATTAGGAGAACAAAGTGTAGTAAGGCAATTTCGTAAAATTGTCCGGATTACTGGCTGTCCGTACAGAAATTCTTCCTCAAAGTTATTCTGAGAGAAAGAGATGTCTTAAAATGATCAACCAGTATTCATGTATATAAATAGTGTATGGTATGGTATAGTGTTATACTTATCTGTTTGGAGACGTTTCAACTCCGACTCTGGAGTCGTTGTCAATCGTTTTGTTGAGTCTTTCTTGGTATTTTGAAAAAAATTTCGCACTGATATCGATTATGTTGTTTGTCAACAAATTTTGACAGTGACAATATGTCATTTGCCGATCACTTGATACTGAGGGTACCATTGTTTTGCTCTTCTAGCAATAGATATCTCCAGCTCAAATGAAGGTTGAAGGTTATTTCTAGAAATAGAAAATGGAAATAAACTTCCATTTTTAGACGTGTTGGTTGACGGATCAAACAACAATTTCACTACAAGCATTTATAGGAAACCAACGCATACTAATAGATATTTGAATTTTTATTCAAATCATTCTTTAAGTGTAAAAAAAAGAGTCATTTAATCCTTATATGACAGAGCCAAAGCAGTTTCAGCAACAAAGGAAATTTTCTAATAACAAAATTTGATAAAGGAAGTTTTAGAACAAAACGAATACCCAAGAAATTTCATAAACAAAACAATTTACCAAATCGAGAAAAACAAAGAAACCAACAAACGACACAAACAACACACAATACTTCCAATTTAAATAACAACACACAAACTGATATTAACTATACAATTATAAACGTTATTCCTTATGTTTCCGGCCTCTCCGAATAAATTAAACGTATTGGCAATAAATACCAAGTAAAAACGATTTTTAAAACAAATAATACTTTAAGATCAAATTTGACAAAAACAAAACCGGAAAACGGTACTCAAAGTTCCAAAAATTGTAACTACAGTGTACCTTGTGCCTGCGGAAAAACATATACCGGTGAAACATCAAGACCTCTCCAAATTAGAACAAAAGAGCACCAATACAACGTCTCAAAAAGACATATAGACAGATCAAGGTTGGGAAATCATGTACTAACGGATAATGGTTCACACAAAATAGACTGGAATAAGACAAAAATACTACTTAAAGAAGAACATACACAAAAAAAAAATAAAAATCAATGAAAGTGTTTGCATGTTGTTGAATAATGAAGAAATTAGGACGCCCTCTCTAGAGATACCAGTTGCATGGCAACAGCTCCTGACGAATCAACATCAAAAAGAAAACGTCGAAGTCAATTAATCAGTCAATTGACATTGCCAAAAAAAGTCTACGTTTAAAATGTCGTAAACTATGAGAAATTTTATAAAAAAAGGTTGTCTGGATTGTCAATTTTAATTTTCATTAGTTTTAATTGCCGTCTGGCAAATCCAATCTATTTATGATATATTTAGACTATTTATATTATTTTAGTGAATATTATTATATACAATACTGCTTCTTCTATTACAAGGTTCTAAATACGATATGTACAATTATGTTGGATGTCACTGAGTGTGTGTTTCCTTTTGGGCAACCTACATTTCTGCAAATATCAAATTTCCTTCTTTATACATGAACAGACCATCACGAATTTCTTAATTTCAAATTAACGTTGCTCCAGGTTTTTGCGATATCTCAAATCGCTCAATAAATGTAAAGATGCAAACCTGTCAAAAAATGTCAAAGATTTCATAATGTCAAATATGTCAAAAATTTAAAAAATATAAAAAATGTCAAAAATATCAAAAATGATAAAAATATCAAAAATGATAAAAATATCAAAAATGATAAAAATGTCAAAAATGTCAAAAATATAAAAAATGTCAAAAATGTCAAAATTTCAAAAATGCCAAAAATGTCAAAAATGTCAAAAATGTCAAAAATGTCAAATAATGTCAAAAATGTCCAAAATGTCAAAAATGTTTAAAATGTCAAAAATCTCAAAAATGTCAAAAATGTCAAAAATGTCAAAAATGTTAAAAATGTCAAAAATGTCAAAAAATATCAAAAATGTCAAAAATGTAAAAAATATCAAAATACGTAAAAAATGTCAAAAATGTCCAAAATGTCAAATGTCAAAAATGTCAAAAATTTTAAAAATGTCAAAAATATAAAAAATGTCAAAAATGTCAAAAATTTCAAAAATGTCAAAAATGTCAAAAAATGTCAAAAATGTCAAAAATGTCAAAAATGTCCAAAATGTCCAATATGTCAAAAATTTCAAAAATGTTAAAAATGTCAAAAATGTCATCAATTTCAAAAATGTGGGAAATATAACACATCTCGAAATTGTCAAATATGTGAAAAATATAAGTATTGAAAATATCCAAAACGTTACGTTTAAATTGTCGTAAACTATGAGAAATTTTATTTTTATGTTTCTTTGGGGAATAACACCACAATATAATTTTAAAACGCGAGATGTAAGACCGACATCTAGGATTTTCAAGAGAATCAGTACACAGAGGCTCCGAATCTGGAGCCGTTCCGTGTAATTGCTGTTCTTCCTTAACTCCTAGGACAGAATGCCACGATAAAATTTTTCAGGTTACTTCACCTGTCAGAGATATTGAATATTCTCTTCGAGGAATGACACCTCGAAGAGAATACCACAATATAAATCAAATTTTCATTTTGCAATCTACATCAATAAATATAAAGCCATTGACAACGAAGTCAGAATAGACTTTGAAACGTTTGGTATTCCTGCAATATACGTAGTTTTATTTCTATTTTGGTGTTATTCCCCAAAGAAACATAAAAATAATCAAGAATATGCCACAAACAACGTTTAGAAGACAACTATGAGAAATTTTATAAAAAAAAGTTGTCTGGATTGTCAATTTTAATTTTCATTAGTTTTAATTGCCGTTTGGCAAGTCCAATCTATTTATGATATATTTAGACTATTTATAATTATTTTAGAGAATATTATTATATACAATACTGCTATTTCTATTAGAAGGTTATAACTACGATATGTTGGATGTCACTGAGTGTGTGTTTCTTTTTGAGCAACCTACATTTCTTCAAATATCGAATTTCCTTCTTTATACATGAACAAACCATCACGTCTTTCTTATTTTCAAATTAACGAAGCTCCAAGTTTTTGCGATATCTCAAATCACTCAATAATCACCGTTTGTAATTGAATTTAGACCATAAAGGGCGATAACAACCCGAACAAACACATGAAGGAAAGAAAGAGGATTTTTTCTTTTTTCGCCGTATTAAGCAATTTGCTCGGCATAATGGAAAACAATCCCACAGTGCTGAAATCGTATCAGCAGAAGAACAGAACTTTCGAAATTAAGTAGCTCTCTCTGCTGTATAAATCAATAAAAACGCAAGAAGCGATAAAGCTATTACCAGTTCCACAATAACTCCTATAAATATGTATGCAAGAGTGTGAGAGTGTGTGTGCTGGTTCTGGATAATAACCTGTTATTACATAAATTCAATATTTCACGGATGAGGAAATCCTGTAAAACCCCTCTTCGCATAAGTTACTGCACTCACGGATCCTGGCTGGGGATATTTATATTAAGTTAATGACTCAATAAAATGTCGTCAGATGCTTGTTTGTAAGGTGTCATCAAAAGGGGGAACGAATTTGAAATAGGGCGTGAATCAATACAAGAAGTTTCCTTGATATTCAATATGACACCAATTTTATGCCATGTTATGTTAACAATGTAGTATGCGAACGTCTAAAACTTTACTTTAGAACAGTCAATCATGATGAAATTTAGTGCCAGTGATTATGAATGTTCAAAAAGTAAGTTTATTTAAAATTTCTAATTTAACATGGTAAATGCAATCTTCCATAAAATAACTAAATCTACTGTTTCATTAAAAAAACTTTCAGAAACTAACCTTTTCCTTGGTTACATTGAAGAATGAAAGTTATCATTTACTTAGATGGGTTCAATCTCAGAGCATATATTTCTGAAGACTTTCCGGTCGCCCAGTTGTCGAAATTCCACCCTAATTCATTAAAATTATGAGTTGAGCATAATTGACGTTATTTTGTCTGTATAAGATTTAAAGTTGAGGCAAAATCAGAAAAGTAGGACAAGCCTTTGCTATCCCTAATTAATACAGGAAATATATTTTTTAATTTTTACATAAATATGTCTATGCAACATGTTCGATCTAATTATCGGCGGACTTTTTTGTGTAAAGTTTCCGTTTTCGATTTTAAAAATAGAGATGGCAACCCAATGAAAACTATAAAATTTAATGACATTTCCATTATCCGCTGATTGATGATTTGTTGCACAACACTTTCGGAATATTGTGAAAATTATATTATATTAATGACAGAACTATAATCACAACAAAAAATTACAAATATTATTTTCTACGAAAGTTAGTACTACTTGTCCCAAAAATCAATACTGATCTATAATTTACAACACTAAATATTTTCCTATTGAACTATACTATAGGCAACTCCAAAGACAGTAAAAGATGGTCATCACTTGGTCTGAAAGAGCGTTACCCAGCCACTGCCGTGTCATTTGAAAACCAACCTAGCATATATAATTACGCAATGGTTTCTGTTGTCGTGTAGAGGGTTTTTGGATTTTAAATTTTATGAACATTTAGGCTGTACATTTTAAAGCCAGCAGTGTACGATTTCTAAGTTAATATATAGGTGTGGAAATTCGTTCTCTGGGGTCGGGTAAAATCCCATGCGATTTTGAATCAATCAACGCAATACGCACCAGGAGAATGAAGTCGGTCTGACGCGAGTTCGGACGTATTCGGGCGGTAAATACTTTTTTTCTTATCACCACATTCCGACGATTCCAATCGCTTAAAAATATAACATACGATATGTTGTAAATAATTATAAGGTTAATGATTAATTTCTTATTGACAATTTTTTTAACAGTTACTAATTTATTTTATTTTTAAGAGTATCTATTTTATTTCATTTTTAAAACAGAAAAAATGTTAAGTTTTCGTTCTGGCGTAATAGCGGACGGTCGCACTATGAGTGTCGATCGATGCTCGTGAAACAGACGTACTTAAAACGACAATCCTCGTCTCATGCATATAGTAGCAGTTCCGTCCTTGTTTAACGTTAGCATTCTCCGACCCAAGTCAAACGATTTCCATACCTGTATATGTAAAGAAAATATGTTTTACTCTAGAGTAAATAATAACTTAACCTAATATATTCAAACAAATCTTTAAAATGTTTTTACCAGCCAGAACTTTGCAGCAATGGGACCATGTAATGTAAAAGTAATTATGTATAAGATATCCACAATGTCAGAAAACATTAATTTTCAGTACTTATTATTTTTAATATAAAAAATTTTTACTTATCAGCGTAGTAACCCATGACGATTTCTGTTTTATGTAGAAAACCTGAACTTGACTGCCCTTGCTTACTAGACAGAATATTCTTGAATACGACTATGAGAACTTGTTCTTCAGAACTCTTCAATGTGTCATTTCACAGAACTAAATATGGATTTTGTTCAGCAATGACTTGGGTATTACGTACAGGCAATCAGAACTCCTCACATATCGATCTGTTTTACAGCTCCATCAGGGTAATCAAGCGCTCGTTGTACTATAACATTTAATTCTGTATTTTATTTTGTTTTTGTTTTGTTCGCGACTACACTTTTCTTAATTATAATTTTAATTTTAAGTAACTATATTTTATTCTGTATTTTGTATAAACTTAGCTTTATATGTGTTTTGTGTTTTTTAGATTTAGTCTTAATTTTAATGTTATTTTCTTTAATTTTTTTCTTTTGTATTGTTTGTAAATGGGGTTACCCGTATATGAGAATAAATAAATAAATAAATAAAAATATAATGAAATAGGAATCACATACTTTTAATTAATAGTAGTTAAATACACCTATTTTTTGAGAAATTTTTTCTGTGAATTGAAACCTTGAAAATAATTCGAAAAATAATACGACATCTTGTCTTACTGGATTGAAAACATTCAACGTAATCGCTACAAGAGTAATGAAATGTCAAAATTTAAATCAAATTTCCGCCAGATGGCTAAGCATTCAATGTTGTCAGATCCACCTATTTATCGCGAATTTGTGCATAATTTTACAATTTTCTATAATCTTTGTTAAACTTATGTGAAAGTTACCCGACAAAAATAAAAGGACAGTGAATTAAAAGTATTAGGTTAAAATATAGAAGATATCAGAAATAAATTGATGAGGTGCAAAATAATTCTGATTTTTGTTGACAGACCATATTTACAACGCCAAGAAAGTTTCAAACTGCAAACTTGCTAGCGCCCAATAAACGGCGATTATTATGTCATCGTTTTTCGTTGGTTCTATTTCAATAGCATGACTACGTAGGCTAACTTTAGCGAAGGGCCAAAACTTTTAATTTTACATTTAATTTAGTTTGTCTTTCACATTGGAGTCAACCTATCTTGTGATTTTCTCTCCAAGCAATCTGGCGGCAGTGTTTGGCATTGACAAGATGCATGTAAATAATGATTTTTTTATTATTTCATTATTTAATTATTAAACCAATATGCATAAATTAATTTTAGCATTCTGCACTGAAGATCGTCTGTAGCTACTAAACAAAATAAAAATAAAGCAAATCGGTCGAGTGGCAAAGGAGAAAATGGTACCTGAATGTATTGTCTTTGCCTATTTATATGTCGGGTTTAATCCACGAGGGGAATGTCGGGTTTGATCCAAAAGGAAATAAATGTGTGCTAAACATTTATTCGACAAATAATAATCACACTAAATTGACCGAAGGCACCATAATGATCTACCACTGGAGTTTCAAACTATACGAACAATAGATAATGTTGATGATAAATTTATCTTTGGTGCCACCCAACATAAGTTCGATAGGCGTAGCGATATGATATTATTAATCTAAATTGGTACGCAAGGTATTCTACTCGGATCTACGGCGAATCCCGATTACTCGATAGCCTTCTACGATCTTACTACGCTCGAAGTTCGAACAGAACTGCCCTCCTTCATCTCGATATGATTCTCATGACAAACATCGTGCATAACACCTGACTCACCGACCATCACGTAATCAACAGCTCGCCGGGTGATTGTGATTCACCTTCGGTCCCTAGCTGGCAAATTTGTAATAGAATATAATAATCTATATTATAAACTATATAGTCTTTTGACCTTCGCCACTTGAGAAACCAACTATTTCGTTATCTCCGACATATATATCGATAGCCTGCTATGTACAAATATCGTGACAACACAAAAAGAGAGGGCAGTAGAGACAGTAATACGCTATTTCACTGGGTGGTTGAAAGAGCCAATGAACTATATGCTGAACGTATATTTCATTGGAAACCGTTTGCTCTCTCATTTTAGTCTTCGTGATTTTTATTTCCTTCAACCAGATATTTTTTTGTACCGTTTCTTTCGTCTTGACCAGGGTGTATTAAGGAGGTGGGTCACTCATTGCGGATGGTACGGTAAATAACCAAAAAATGGCTTTTCGGATAAGGAAATAAAGAGAGGGTTGATTTAAATTAATAAAAAAGGGAATCTCAAATAAAATAAATAACTCGAAAGTAAGTGTGGAACCCTCAGAACAAGACAGAATTATGGCAATTTCTACGCTATTATAGGGAATGTAAACCTTGGCGCCAAGAAAACAAGACTACAGGCAACTGGAGACATCAGAAATAAGATAATTAAGATCGCAAAAATTATAGTACCCGTTTAGACTGTATAAGAAATGAAGACGTCAGATTATTGGCATTAACAGTAACTTATTAACAACAAACTACAAGAACACTTGGAGAGAACATGAAATGGGGATTTCTCCATAATTGATACCCAGAAAATGCTTAGTTATAATCCCGCTGGACGTAGAGATGTCGCAGACTGAGAGCAAGATATTGAAGTCCAAACAGGCAAATTGCTTAATCTTGGTAGGTAGAAAAACATCTTCTTCGTTTTCCTTTCAGTAGTGGAGTCCTTATGAAAGCATTTAGTTACACCTAGCTATTTCTCATCGTTTTTGTCTGTTGTATGCACTGGATGAAGCTTGGTTTACTGCTAAATCGGTGGATGCTCTTATTTGATCAACCCAGCCTGTTGGTGACCTCCCTCTCTGGCTGGAACCTTCCACTCGTCCCTGGACGATTCGTCGCTCTTGGTTGTCCTAATTTCTTCTCTGAAGGTAACCAAAATATCTGAGAATCCGGACTGGCACTATTATATATAGCATTTGAGGTTCTTTGATTTCTTGAACGATGGATGGATTAGTTCTTTTTGCTGTTTAAGAAATTCGTAGGATTTTTCTCCAGCAACAGAGCTCAAAGGCGCCAATCTTTCTGTTGTCGACAGCCTTCAACAATCATGTTTTTACCCCGTATAATGGTACCGGAAATATTAGTGTTTTAACGATTTTTTTCTAAAAGGCTTCAATTGTCTATTGCATAATTATTTTGAGCCAAATTTGACAGAGTTGGCTATATTAAGTCAAAATCCAAAGCCATTCAATATTTTTCTAAGTTAATAATAGAAAATATTAAAGTATTATTTAAAGCCATTGACAACGAAGTCAGAATCGTTTGGTATTTTCTTTCAATATACAGCTTTTTATTTCAATTATGGTGTTATTCCCAACAAAATATAAAAATAATCAAGAACATGCCACAAATAACATTTAGAAAACAACTATTGAAGTATTGATTCCAAAGAAGATAAACAGAGAAATCTATCAACAAAAAAAAGTTAACAACTCTCATTTAAAAATTGCAATTTATTAAAATTGGATTATTTATCTAATAATTTGTAGCAATTTGTAAGCTAAATTTGACTCTGCATAGTATTGTAATTTTTCTCTACAATTAAAATTATCTCAGAAACTATTTTTTAAGGTTCTGATTTATAAAAGAATCAATCCTCAAACATGTACCATTTCATATAAAATAACACAGTTAAAGTCAACTTCCTGTATAAACGGAAGTGGCCGACGGTTGAAAATACTTTAAAATTGCAATCTCAAAAATCCCCAGGCTCAAATTTTCAAATGCCTAACTTGTTTTGTTTTAACAATCCCGTATACGTAATAGATGAGAAGATTCTAATAGTTTTAAAAATTTACTTAGTCACTCACATCCCAAAATCGATTTCACTGTTGAAACAGAAGTGGACTACAGGTTTAATATTTTAGATCTCAGACTTACTCGACACCATAATTCTATTAGTTTCAGTAAATACAGGAAATCTACTTTCACAGATTGCATAATTCATAGCTCATCTTCCAGACAATTAAAAGATAAACTAGCAGCACAGAGCATTTATAATTCCTTTGTCAAAATCTGATAGAATTCATGAATTAAATATTATCCGCTCTCTAGCTATAAGTAATGGCTTTTGAATTAAATTTAATCAACTAGTTAATTTTACACAGAGAATAATAATTATTGATAAAGCCATTTACTCTTTTGTTGAGATTGCCGAACAATTAAAATATCTCTTATTCACATACTAAGCAATTTTTAGAACGTCTCATAAATGTTTAGGAAAAATATACAGGGTGCTTTGTAGAAGGTTCCCCAAACTTGGAGCGTTGATAGGTGGGCTTATGTGCGATATTATGTAGCCAGTATAATATCTAGGTAGCTTACGTTTTTTGTTATTTTTTTCTTAATTCCTACATTTTTCCATATAAAGCTTTGTAACTTTTTTAATTTCACTGTATCTTCACCAAATAAACTTAAAGCTAATCTATGACGTTTGTTTGTTCTTATGCATTCGATATTTGACAGAAATAATTGGTTAAAAAAATAATTTGACTCCACAAATGACGCGGTTCCATAAAGACATACATCCTTAAGTTAAACAATTTATCACATAATAAGAAAACTAAGCTTAACAATAAAAATCTGTTTCAGGCTATTAACACCTATGCGTGCTCAGTACTCAGTTACTTATTCGGAATAGTTAAATGGTGCAAAACTGACATTGAACAACTACAACGGAAAGTACGAGTTCTATTAACAAAAGCTCAAAATCCCATCCAAAGAGCTCTGTCGAACCTACAGCGTTGCCACGGTATGAAGGAGGAAGAGTATTGACAGATATAGACAAGTTACGTGATGAACAAATTTCTAATTTCCGTAATCATTTACACAAACTCGCAGAATTTTCTTTGACACCTCTGTAACTAACAAGTTCAAGTATACCACCAGAGAACTAATCAGAAACTGCTCAAATGGAAAGAGAAGCTGCTTCATGGAAGACATGTATGTCGACAGTTCAGCGTGGAACTACTGGTTGATCTCTGGTCATATGTTTACTTAAACGGAAGGCTTTATATTGGCAATCCAACATCAAGTAATTCCAACTAAGCACTAAAATACATCGTTAAAGACACTTCTATCAACAACGACCGATGCAGATATGGTTGTCAAACATCTGAATCTATCCAGCATATCACAGGAGGTTGCCAGGCGTTCGCTGCAACTGAAACAATGAACGACACGATGCTGTGGAAAAATACTGCACCAGGAACTAGCGCTTAAACTTGAGCTATCACAGTCCTTTAGGAACACCCTGTATATACAAACCAGAACCTATTTTAGAAATTAACAACTACAAGCTATACTGGGACCGGACGATATTGACGGATCAGACTGTTGCTCACAATAGACCAGATATAGTTTTGGTAGATAAAATCTCTAGAAAAACAACTTTAATTGGCATGGGAATCCATAACAACAATAATATAAATATTAAGCAGGCTGAAAAAATAGCCAAATATAAGGATTTAGAATTTCAAATACAGAAACAGTGGGACATGAACAACACTCGAACGGTACCAATTGTTATGTCAACAACAGTAGTAGTTCCAAAATATCTATTAAACAATTTGAAATACCTCGGTCTGGACGAACATCTTTACCAACTGATGCAAAAAGCCGTCCTGTTAGGAACAGCCTGGACGGTTAGAAAACTCATGGGGAAGTGCAGCCACGACGCCAACCACGGGCCTGATAACCTGGGAAGGGCTCCCACAGAGCTAAACCCTTTTGATATGTAGTATATCTGGGGTTTAGTGAATTTTCCCCTAAAGGCACACTTTAGAGGGAGTGTGATGTCATACATTGTATGGTCAAGTCGGGAGAAGCACATCGAGAACTTCGAATGCTTACAAAAACTTGTCTGCTTCAACCCGTTTTCTACAATATAGCACACTTATTGGAAAGTAATTAGTATTATAATAAAATTTGAGATTGTAACCTACAAGGTTACAACTACAAAAAATAAAACATACATCAAGTTATAATAATTTGTTAGAATTTTGCTCAAACCTGCTACAGTCTAGTCTATAGTCGCATCTCATCCCACATTACTTTAAAAGTAACATTTATTCTTTCTCTTAACTGCTTCTACGGTCTCCATACAAAAAAAATCAAAGGGTGTCAGGTTTGGGGACCTTGGAGGCCAGTGAATAGGGCCAGCTTTCTCAATTCACGCGTTTGGGAATGAATTGTTCAGGAGCTCTCTCACAGTTCGTCTACAACGTGCTGGACAGCCAACTTTTTGAATATTATTGGTCTGTTTTTTAGTGGGGTTTCATCTAATATGTTTGATAAATTATTCATTAAAAATTAGTCATTTACGAAATAGAAATAGAAACCACGGAGCAGTTAAGGGAGAGAATTAATGTTGTGTTCCAAAAAATGCGGGATGATTTTAATAGATGAAATCCCATTGGAAATATTCAAAAAAGATGGCTGTCCAGCACATTATAGGCGAACTGTCAG
This sequence comes from Octodonta nipae, assembly GCA_034190945.1. Taxonomy (NCBI): domain Eukaryota; kingdom Metazoa; phylum Arthropoda; class Insecta; order Coleoptera; family Chrysomelidae; genus Octodonta; species Octodonta nipae. The sequence goes on from CM067217.1 coordinate 189,153,262, forward strand.
AGAGCTCCTGGACAATTCATTCCCAAATGCGTGGATGGATCCGAGATTTTTAGGCTGCATTCCAAGCAAAATTATCACTTACGAAAGATTTCACAGCAAAATTTAAAAAAATGTAGGAAATAGAGAAAATAACAATTCACAAAATGTTTTACAATAATATAAAGTCAGAAACGCCCAACATTAAAAAAATAGTGATACGAAAAAATAACCAAAACGTCTATGATATCTAAAATTACTAAAATCTAAAGTTCGTTGAAAATGTCAGAATACCTCACTGTACTGATTAAATAGTAAATACGCTATGGATAAATTATATAAAATTCAAACAAAATTGTATTCTAAAAACTGATAAAACACGCTTTAATAACAAGTACAAACAATCCATTTGTAATAAATATGGAACTCGCAATTATATCCATAGTCCAGCCAATGACCATTTTCCCGGGTAATTTCTCCAAGCAGCACCGATTTTCCTAAAAATTTGGATTTGAGTACAACTTACCCTCGACTTCAAAGTTGACCGTGTGCCGGGGGTTGCATTTTTCTCGCGGGGGGGGATCTGCAACCCCTTCTCGGGGGTAAAATATATTATATGAGAAAATATGAATGAATAAAGTAACTAATTCTAAGCAACTTTTGTTCCATAAAGTTTTTTCTGAAAGTCAATTCTTTTCGAGTTATTCGCAAGTGAAATTATCGATTTTACAACAAAAAAAAAAAATGTTTTCATACAGTTTTTCGCAAATAATTTAAAAAATATGCACTTTAAAAAAATCATTTAGATCAAAAATGTAGTTTATATAAAAAAACAAATGTTGGTTTGTGGTGTCTGTAGAACCAATACAAACGCAGTTCTAGGTTGTTGAAATTTTGTTTTTATTTGTTAAAACAAAAATTGAATGGTTTAGCGTGAAATAACTAAAAACAATGCATTTTTCGGGAAACGTTCATAAACATTTTTGTTTAAATTGCTTAAAAAATCCTTTACTTGGGTTTGTTACAAAAGTCTTTAGCATGAAAATTAAGCGAGTTATGACATAAATAAGGTTTTTTTTCGTTTTTTGACAAAAAAAAAACGTACAAATTACCCACTAAATACCGCCCTGGTTCCAATTAGTTTCTACCACTTCACAAATCACTTGACTTACTTATTTCAAATAGGTTTAGAAAGTATGACCAGTCAAAAGTAAGTAGTTTTGAAAAAGTCGAGCCTCAAGAGAATATTGTATTTTTGTATTTTTGCAAAATATTGTCTTTTTTCAAAATAACTTAAAAACTATCAGAGATAGGCAAAAATTTGTAGAGTACCAAATTCAAGGTTTTGCTTTTTTTAATTTCTGTTTTTTTTTTGAGGATAAAAATTAAGTTAGATATGACCGTTTGAAGTTTGTTTCAAAAATAAGGGCTAGATGACATGAGCTTTGCGCTCACAAAAAAACTTACAAATTGGTGATTGGGATTAAGTTCAACTGGGGTGGTATTTAGGGGGTAATTAGTACATTTTTTGTCAAAAAAAACAAAAAAAAAACAAACAAAATTAAACGATTTTTTAAATATTTTAAAAAAGGGTTTACAAATTTTTTTCGAAAAATGCATTGTTTTTCAGTAATTTCAGGATAAACCTTTTAATTTTTGTAATGACACAAAAAAAATTTCAGCAAGCTGTAATTCCGTTTGTATTGATTCTACAGAAACCATGAACCCAATTGTTTTTTATAGGCTACGTGTTTGATCAAAATGATAGTTCTTTACGAAAATATGTTTTTTTTTTGTTTGAAAATCGATACTTTTACTTGCGGTTAACTGGAAAAGAATTAACTTTCAGAAAAAACTTTATGGATCAAAAGTTTTTCACCCCAGAGAAGGAATAAAAAAGGCAACCTCCGGCACAAAGTCAACTTTGAAGTAAAGTAACTACAAATTAAATCCAAATTTTTAGGAAAATCAGTGCTGCTTAGACAAATTACCCAGTATTACGGTTTTTGCCTTCATTGACTGGACTATTACAGACCTGAAAGTAAGTAGCTCTTTACAAAAAGGCTACTTCACTCTTAATTAGTCTTAACTCTACAGACCACATCAAAAATTATTTCCAGGATTATAAGTGTGTCTTCGTTGGTTCCACAGGGCTCTCACGCGGGACCATTTCTTTTTAATTTATTTATTAATGATATTATTAATCATTGTAATATCTTAATATATGCTGATGATTTCAAACTGTTTAAAGAAATTGCCACTTGCAATGATGCTATGTTACTCCAATCCGATTTAAACTCTTTATTTGCTTGGTGTATTAGCAATGATCTTGACCTGAATATCAATAAATGTTTTATTATTACTTTTGTAAAAATTTCACAACCTATAATCATTTCATACGCTATTCATTCACAAACGATACAGCGAGTAAGTGAAATTCGTGACCTTGGTGTCGTTTTCGATAATTCTCTGACTTTTCGTAGACACAGTGTTTCCAAGAGTTACAAGGTTTTGGGTTTTGTCAATCGTTCATCTAAAACATTTTCTCAGAATACTATTCGTTTACTATATTGTTCACTAGTACGATCTATTCTGGAGTACTGTTCTGTCATGTGGAACCCCTACTATAACACACATATAGCTAATATTGAGAAAGCTCAAAATAAATTTCTTCGTATAAGTAGCATTTAAAATGGGTTTGAGCAGGGACAATTATCAATGTATTGATATTTTATTACAAATGCATTTAAAATCTTTGCAAAATCAGCGTAACATAGCTGATATTTGTTTTCTATACAAGTTGTTGTCAGGTGAAGTTGACTGCCCTTCCTTACTAGACAGAATTTCCCTGAATACGACAATGAGAACGCGTTCTTCAGAACTCTTCCATGTTTCATTTCATAGAACTAACTATGGATTTTGTTCAGCAATGACTAGGTTAATGCGTACAGCCAATCAGTACTCCTCTCATATTGATGTATTTTAACTCAATGTAATCAAGTGCTCGTTATATTATAATATTTAATGCTGCCGTTTGTTTTGTTTTGATGTGTTATCTTTTCTTCGCGACAACATGTACTTTAATCATAATTTTAATTTTAATTAACTATATTTTATTCTGTATTTTTTATTGTTTCTAAAAGTTGAGTCCAATATTAGACATGTCAACTTTAGGTTTATATGTTTTTTAGATTTAATGTTATTTACACTAAATTTTTTGTTTTTGGTATTTCATGTAAATGGGGTTACCCGTATAAGAATAAATAATTAAAATTGTCATCCATCTAATACCAGTTTACTATGTCACAGTCTGTATAAAATTCCGAACTTATTTATAGGGTTATTTTTAAAAAATTACAAACTCCACACTCATGACTTTCTATTCAAATGCATTCTTGCCATACGAGTTTATTCCAATGCTTCCATCTCCATGGATTCGTACTCCATTATAATAACAATAACATCGTTCTTTTCAAATCTCTTACAATTCACATGTTTGTGAAAACTCTGAATGCCCTTGCCTAGTATGAAACCTACATCATCAAATTTACATAAATAAACTAGACATTCTGAAGGGAAAATATCTCAAATTCTTGTCGTTAAGAACGGATAATGTAAATCCTCAGCGTAACAGGGCGTAATATACCGCAGGTAGATCCATTATGCTGTGATTTGATGAATAGCTTCTGCGAGAACAGAAATATGCGGTTCTATACTTCAAGAAAGTTATTGACAACAGAATTGACTGTCAGCCGAGAAGCTGTCTTATAATGTATCCCTGGATAACAAAGTATCAGAGCAGATAAATGCACAGGGCGTTTGAAAGCTAAAGAAAGAAAATGCAAGAATAGAATTGCGACTTTTAATATACTCACTGACAAAGAAACCGCAACACCCAGAAGAACATTTTTAAATTTAATATTGTTTTGGCAAACTATAGATGCTATAGTAAGGAGAAAATGATTAAAATCTTATAACAAATATCAAGGAGATTAAATTTGTTACATTATCTTGTTGAAAAATGGGATTCATGAACCGATTAAGTTATTTTTAGTCAACGGGAAACCCATCCCACAAGTGGGGATGGACACACTAAAATATCTAGAGCTTCGATATAATCGGATGGGTGCCGAACTTCTTAACCTTGATCTCGTTCAGACTCAAATCTCCCGGATTCGTAGATCCCCTCTCAAAACTTCGCAAAATTCATTATCCTTATTCATATCTTATCCCGCGATGGATTAGTTCCTTACAAAATATCTGTCACAAAACACTTATTAAAAAAGCTGGCAGACTAATCCGTCGTCTGGTAAGACTGTACTTCATCTCCCCTCCACCACAACTAACCCTTTCTTATATGCACCCAAACGAGATGGAGGTCTTGACATTTTCCCCTTCGCCTTCAAAAATTCCGGAAATTATGGTCAGGAGATTGTTAAAAATTATGTCCCACGTTCGACCTATAGCCAAATCCTTCACCGAACACCACATTTTAAAATTGCAGTTATTAAAGATATTTCGACCATGTTGTTACCTCGGACGTTGGTGTTTGCCACATCGCCCTGTATAACTAGGTATAGTGTATGAACGCTCCAAATAGAAGTTTAAAGTTTGACATGTGTTGTCACTAAATTTTCTATTAGGCCGGAAGAATGTGACAACCAAAAGCACCGTCTTCGCAATATGGAAAAGTTTACGTTTAAATGAGCATTTGACTGGTATACAAACAAAACGAGCTTGGTACTCATTGATTTAAGAAGCCGACAATACTATGTTTTACTACCTATATGCCTAAAATTAACACACTATTACGTTGGAATTAAAATATTTATGAGAAAATGTCCGCTATGTCATTTCGATGATATTTTTGATAAGAATTTTGGAATTTTCGGCGATTTTCTGCAAAACTGCAAATTGCACGTCGCAGAAAAGTATATGAGATCATCTAAGAATCTTCCTTAATAGATTAAACGTAAAAAAACTATACACATCCATAAGGAGTTATCGAAAGATCGACTAAAATATTAGGGATATTGGTCGATTTCCATGCACGCATGTATTCATTCACAAATTTTATCACTGTGCCAATAGAATTCTTTTCCAAAATTCGAAGTTTCACCAATCCGGATATATATTCTATTAAACAAAGCCATATTCATTCAAAACAGTTCACCACAGGAGAAGAAATCAGGTAACATACATACAAAAAAAGCAAAAAAAAAAATACGCCACGAATTGATAACCTCCTCCTTTTTGGAAAACTTAAAAATTATGTAATACAAGGGCACTCCGAACTTTTACGTAAGTGAAATGAAAAAATCCATGATTTCAACCCTAAACTTTCACGCTATTAACATGATGCCCTATCCAATTGAGCTAATGGGTCAGTTAAATTTTTGTTCGTTCATTATATACACGCAGTGGAGCTGACATCAATGGAGGCTCTGATGCGGAGCTACTTGGCTTCTAGGTACTAATAGTATGATCAATAGTTAGAACAAAAAATAGCCCCAGTAAGTAGACCAAGTTTCCCTTAACGATTTCAAATCAATACTTATATTCGAGCATTCCAGAAAAACTACATCACTTGGGAAACTTTTTATCCTCTCTTTGCTTCGAAAACTATTTTCATAACTCATTGATGTCGACACTTCATCGACAGTTTCCAGAGCCGGCCATTTTCGAAAATTTTTAACGAGATTTATTCCGCGATGTGACTCTCGCATCAGCCTAGATGTCGTTCTGATGTTCCCCAACATTACTCTACAAAAAAAGAATCATTATGCCTATATATTAGACAGAAAATATATCCTTTCGAATAAAATTCCTCGGAAAATCAAAGGGATTTTCCTTTATAGCCGAAAACTTCCGGAAAACACAGCGTTGCAATCCAACCGTAAATTCCATAAATTTTAAAAAGATATCCCAGAGAGAAAGTCGTAAGGGTCCCTTTTTTATATTGCTTTCAAATAAAATAACTTCGTAAAGGAATGAACCGTCTGTCGTTTGAACATAATCCCGCTAAGATACGATTTGCGTTTGTTAGGAAGAGTTTCAATCCATATTGAGAGATATTTTCGGAAATTGCTGACAAATTTGCAAGCGTAGGCAGGAAAACGGAATTTCATTGAAATACGAGCCTATAGATTGAGTCTTATCATTGCATAAGCTTGTTGGTTGTAAAAGAAGAGGTTTCTTTGATGAACAGAGAAGTAAGTAAGAATCAACTTCTGAATTAAAACCGCTATTACACTTTATTCTCTCAATTACGCAGACAGACCCACCCAGAGTTTCGAAACAACACAGAGTGGGTACTGGAAGTAAATTTTTGAAAATTTTGGTGAGAGAGTAGAGTGTTATAGATCACGAATTTGCAAAAACTACTGCAGGAATTTTGACTACATTTGGTCTGAAAATACCTTAGTTCTCCGGTTCATATATAGGAAACTTTTTATTGCGCCTGTCAGCCTCAAAATGCCTCACGCAAAATCTGCAATCCCAAAGGGTATGAAAAGGGATTTCAGCTTGATATCTGAAGCTCATTTGTGGCATCTTAGAGTGTCTACTACTACTTTGCTTGGGAAAAAAATACCACATAGAAGAAAAAAGGCTCAATTTTTAAAAAAAACTCCATAAGTTTTAAAGCCTTGTTCTATGTTCGTTGTTAAAGGCATTTTAATTAGAAAGAGAGTGGAACGTTTAGATTTTTGAAATTACAGCTCGTTCATAATTTAGTGTTATTTTCTAAGAAAAGCATTAAAAGAATGGAATATCAAAGATTGTACGAAAAAGTTCAAGCCTTTGATACCATATTTATAAAATTGTCGAAAATGTCAAAAACGACACAAATCTCAAAAAATGCTAAAAATGTCAAAATTGACAAAAAATGTCATAAATGTCAAAAATGCAAAAATTGTCAAAAATATCAAAATTGTCAAAAATATCAAAATTGTCAAAAATCTCAATGAAAACTTTTATCTAGGTAACATTATTGTTTCGTAGGTAGATTTAGTTCTTCCTCATAATGGTAACTTATATAATACTATCTGTTCGAATATATAGAGGCAACATAAGGTGGTAACTATATACCTTCATCATACAATTGAATCTGTATGCATTTGATGTTAAATGAAGACGAATGTATCTAGAGATCTCGCGTCTTCAAATTCAACAATTATTTGTTTATAATTGTAAAAAAGTCAAAATGTCCAGTGCCATTAATGATAATAATGTTAAAAATGACATAAATGTCAATAATGGCAAAAATATGTTATAAATGTAAAAACGGTCAAAGATGTCACAAATAACAAAAAATGTCATACATGTCAAAACTGTCAAAAGTGTCAAAAATGTCAAATATGTCAAAAATGGCAATAATGTCAAACATATAATGAATGTCACAAATATCAAAATTGTCAAATATGAGAAAATTGTCGAAAATGTGAACAACAACCAAATTGTCAAAAACGACACAAATCTCATAAATGTCAAAAATGACAAAATTGTCAAAAATATCAAAATTGTCAAAAATCTTAATGAAACTTTTATCCAGGTAACATTATTGTTTCGTAGGTAGATTTAGTTCTTCCTCATAATGGTAACTTATATATTACTATCTGTTCGAATATATAGAGGCAACAATTATTTGTTTATAAATGTAAGAAAGTCAAAATGTCCAGTGCCATTAATGTTAATAATGTTAAAAATGACATAAATGTCAATAATGTCAAAAATGTTATAAATGTAAAAACGGTCAAAGATGTCACAAATAACAAAAAATGTCATAAATGTCAAAACTGTCAAATATGTCAAAAATGTCACATATGTCAAAAATGGCAATTATCTCAAAATGTTAAAAAGGACAAACATATAATGAATGTCACAAATGTCAAAATTGTCAAATATGTGAAAATTGTCGAAAATGTGAACAACAACCAAATTGTCAAAAACGACAGAAATCTCATAAATGACAAAATTGTCAAAAATATCAAAATTGTCAAAAATCTCAATGAAACTTTTATCCAGGTAACATTATTGTTTCGTTGGTAGATTTAGTTCTTCCTCATAATGGTAACTTATATATTACTATCTGTTCGAATATATAGAGGCAACAATTATTTGTTTATAAATGTAAGAAAGTCAAAATATCCAGTGCCATTAATGTTAATAATGTTAAAAATGACATAAATGTCAATAATGGCAAAACTATCAAACATGTTATAAATGTAAAAACGGTCAAAGATGTCACAAATAACAAAAATTGTCATAAATGTCAAAAGTGTCAAATATGTCAAAAATGTCAAATATGTCAAAAATGTCAATAATGTCAAAATGTTAAAAATGACAAACATATAATGAATGTCACAAATATCAAAATTGTCAAATATGAGAAAATTGTCGAAAATGTGAACAACAACCAAATTGTCAAAAACGACACAAATCTCATAAATGTCAAAAATGACAAAATTGTCAAAAATATCAAAATTGTCAAAAATCTCAATGAAACTTTTATCCAGGTAACATTATTGTTTCGTAGGTAGATTTAGTTCTTCCTCATAATGGTAACTTATATATTACAATCTGTTCGAATATATAGAGGCAACAATTATTTGTTTATAAATGTAAGAAAGTCAAAATGTCCAGTGCCATTAATGTTAATAATGTTAAAAATGACATAAATGTCAATAATGGCAAAAATGTCAAAAATGGTATAAATGTAAAAACGGTCAAAAATGTCACAAATAACAAAAAATGTCATAAATGTCAAAACTGTCAAAAATGTCAAATATGTCAAAAATGGCAATAATGTTAAAATGTTAAAATGACAAACATGTAATGAATGTCACAAATGTCAAAATTTGTCAAATATGTGAAAATTGTCGAAAATGTGAACAACGACCAAATTGTCAAAAACGACACAAATCTCATAAATGTCAGAAATGACAAAATTGTCAAAAATCTCAAAGATTGTCTTCTTAACGTTGTTTGTAACATATTCTTGATTATTTTTATGTTTTTTTGGGCAATAGCACCACAATCCAAATAAAACGACGTATATTGATTGAAAACCAAACGTTTCAAAGTCTATTCTGACTTCGTTGTCAATGGCTGTATATTTATTGATTTAAATTGCAATGACAAATCAAATTTTAAGTTTGCAATTTAAATCAATAAATATACAGCCATTGACAACGAAGTCAGAATAGACTTTGAAACGTTTGGTTTTCCATCAATATACGTCGTTTTATTTCGATTGTGGTGTTATTGTCCAAAAAAAAAAACATAAAAATAATCAATCTCAAAGATGTCATAAATGTCAAAAAAGTCTGAAATATCAAAAATCTCAAAACTGTCAAAAACTGTTTTCTGATAGAAAGTTGTGGCATCTCAGACTTATATTTTTTAAGTTTTTGAAAATAGCGCCAGAATGTTTTTTTAAGGTCTGTATACTTCAAATAGTCCAAACGGTTCAGTGCCTAAATTAGATACAAACTTTTCGGTATTTTCCAATCCATTGAACGCACGACAATATATTGTTTCCCCTCAACTGATTGAATTCTCGAATAATTATTTATGTATACAGTACATATGACTGAATTTAATATTTTATCGCAAATGAATTCCGACATCCAGGACTTTCAGGAAAATCTAGCTCACAGAGACCCCAAAATTGAACGCAAGACAATATATTGTTTCTAGTCGAGAACCTTCATCAGTTGCACTCCCTCAACTGATAGAATTCTCATATAATTTTGAATTGAATTTAATAATTTATCATGAAATGAATTCCTACATCCCGGATTTTCGGGAAAATCTGACTCACAGAGACTCCAAATTGGGAGTCGTACTGTGTGTAACACCCTTTCCCTGTGATTCCTAGGATAGAAATCACACGAAAAAGTTCATAGGTGTACTAAAACCTGTCATAGAAATTACGATATTAACTTTTCGAGATTTTCAATTCATTGAACGCAAAGACAATACATTGTTTCTACTCGAGAAGCTTCATATATTGTCAAAAGTGTCACAAAAACGTCACAATTTTCAATGAATGTCAGTGGCAAGAACGTAAAACCTCCCAAAATTGTCAAAATTTCAAAAATTGTCAAAGTTGCCAAGTGTACCAAAGATCTGTAAAAACGTTCAAAAATCGCAAAAATACTTAAACACTTCCAGAAGTGTATAAAATGTCAAAATTATTAAATGTCAAATCTAAGTCTTTCGACATTAAAATATATAAAAGAGTCGTTAATCTAAGCTCGGGGGTTTGTAAAATCTGCTCACGCGAGCCGAAAAGTGTTTGAATATCAATTCAAGGTTCGTTCCTTCAGCCTAGATAACCGATACACAACGGTCGCGTACCTCCGCACAAGCACAATAGCGTTCCTTCAAAACAATAACCGTTTAGTGAACGGTTCAGTTTCGTGTTCCAAGTAACACGGTGATGGATTCGCAACCAGTTAATGTACGGTAATTTCGATCACCGGCTTCAGGGTAGATTCGGTGGTGCAGCCACTGAATGGTATATGCATCGAGTTGCGCAATAAATGGTTCATGTACCGATGCATTAACCAATTGCCGGTTGATCGGTTGAAGGAACAAACCTTCAGTTTCCCTTATTTATTCAAAAGGGGTTCGCAAATAGAAAAATGGTAATAAATACAATATATCAATAAATTAATGTTGAAACGAACATACGACAGTAGTTATTTTTTTCAAATGTCATTCGTCATAATAGTTAAAAAAATTCTTATCACTGCAGTTGCCGACTTTACATGAGAATTAATTTTCCCCTTTTCCCCATCTAATTTCGTTCTGGGTTTCAACAGCTTCGCTCTGACTACATTCCCCAATTGCTGTAGAAATCCACTAGAGAATTCGTACGATTCTCAAATTTTCTCCACCTCTTGCCTACGAAAGACATTAAAATAAAAACATTCTTGCAGTTATAATCAAGATAATAGACAAAGTTTTTATAGTTCTGTTCCCGAATGAAACAGTTTTATTGTTTTCAGTTACAATTGCGCGGATAAAATGTAAGAGAAGAAGTGCAGCAAGACACTAGGCACGACGCTAGAAAAGAATATAAGTTCATTTGCATTTTATGATATCGCTGCAGAGAACTTTTTTATCCGATGGAAGGAGAATGGTCTATTCTCGGCTTCATAAAAACTGAATTCTTATTACGACGTAACCCGATAAAACTCGATAAAAAGAGGTTATTGCAGTAAAACATGCATTTCATTGAACAACCACGAAGACAATCCGTCTTCTTATATAAAATGTGGCGACTAATTAGGGTTATACTTTATTTAATTGCACTTTTTTTGTTCATAGTGTAGAAATATCATGCGTACTGAGTACCTCTGAGATCGATGCCATCTTTATATTCGTTTTCAGGTCATAATAAATTTGGCCCCACGATAATATGTTTTTTTGATTTTTTATTCGTTTTAATAATCTGTTAGTGGATTGTTCTTCATAGTTCTGTCATACAAATTGTTGAACTAAGAATATTTAAATCAATGAATTTTTACTAATTATTATTTGTTTGATAACTATTGACAATTGCTCAATAATAACAATTGTTTATTAACTAATTTTCATTTCTTGAAAATGCCATTCCCAGATATGTTGCAGATATCAGATACGCACATATCGTTGTGATATAGCCTTTATCTACGAATTTAAGTTCTTAGATATTTATATTTAATGATAACAATTACAAATAATGCTTATACGCATGCACAACATATCTGTAATTTTCGTAAATTAAAAAATATCCAATAATTAGTAAATTAACAATATCTATTCAGTCAGTTAGTTTTTTTTGTTTCTTCTACTATCAACAAAATGGCAAGCATTATTCGAACTGCCACTTTCCAATGTAGAAATTGAAACTCACTTCATATATCAAATATATCCCGAAATTAATATAAAAAGCTTTTTGATTTGAACTGTGAAATATAAAGAAATGAATAATTAATTAAAGCTATCAAAAAATAGATGAAATTTCTTTTTTTAAAAGGAATAGAGGCAGATATTGGTTGGAAAGTGCCATTTAGTTTTTAATCTATTTTCATGGCAAATCCTTCTAATTACTTACATTCTAAAACAGTTTCTGTGTTTTCAATAAGTTAGAATTTAAACAATTATCTACAGAAACTTCGATAAATTTAAATATAATTTATTTATTTATTTAATAGCTCATACACAATACAAAGAAAATCACTTAAGCAATAATACAATGTAATGTATCCTATAAGAGAGAGATAAACTTTCTGTACACAGGAGCTAGAATACAAAAAAACTAATTAAAAACCAATACCAAATTGACTTACACACTAAAATATTTATTTCTAATGAGCACCAAAAGGTTACATTAGACAAATGAAACTCTCCTACTGAGGCGAACATGACCCAATGATCCTACTTGCTAATTACAATATTTAAGTAATTACGTTATATCAGTAATAACATATAGTTATACATACACACATCCAAAATACACACATACTGTCTTACGTTCTATACTCATACATATATCATACTCACATATACCGCTATACAAATATTCTTCTACATTTATATCTATAGTGTTCGAATTAATTTCTACCTACTCCTTACAATATAAGGACTTATACTATCTAGGCATTGTATTTGAAACCCAAAGTTTTAGCTTTTTTTATCATGTTTTCTACAATTCATAGCTTTAAGATTGTTGTCCAGTTTATTGAAATATTTAATGGTTTGGTATTTAGAATTCTGTATACTGCAGTTTTTAGTTATTTTTGGAAGTAACAGTGAATTATTTCTTGTTACAATATTCGATTGAAAATATTTATCTTTTAAGCTGACAGGAATTTGATGTACTGTTAGTTTATCTATTTTGGCTCTTGCTAGTAACCTGTTTTGTTTATTGATTAGTTCATCAATCACTTTATTGTACTCTCCTCCCAAGCTTTTATCCCATATGTTGCAATGATATAAAATAGTGCACAGTAAATCCATAGTAATGTTTTTGCATGCATAAATTCAGACAGTTTTTTGAATATAAAGATTAAATATTTAGATTTGCTAACTACATGCTCTATGTGTCTTTCCCACTTAAAGTGGCTGTCGAATTATACACCCAAGTACTTGCATGTGTCTACTCTTTTCAATTCCTGGCCATCTATGTTTATTTGTAATTTTTTTGGTATGCTATCTATGTAGCTTCCGAAAGTTATATAAACTGTTTTATTGAGGTTCAATGATAACTGGTTACTACGCAGCCATTTACTTATTATTTTGATGTAGTTCTCCATAATGAGTTGGGTCTCGCTCCAAGAATTACCGCTACTTATTACTACGGTATCATTCTCATAAGACAATATGGAATTATTGGGTAAGCTAAATAGCAGGTCATTTATGTATAGGAGAAACAGTAAAGGTATTAGTATAGTGCCCTTTGGTACTCCCGTAGCTAGTTTATTTTTTGCTACTTTTGTAGTTAGTATTCTTACAAACTGATACCTATCTGTCAAATAACTTTTTATAAGATTTAGGGTAATTCCTCCTATTCCATAGTTATTTACCTTTTCCAATAATATCTCATGATTAACCGTATCAAAAGCTTTCTTCAAATCAAGGAAAGTTGCTATGACAGGCTCTTTCTTTTTTATTTTATCGGTAATTAACTGGTGAACTAGGTAGATGGCATCTTTTGGCCTTTGTTTTTTACAAACCTGTATTGTTTATCCGAGATTATGTTGCAGTCTGTTACGAAATCAAGAATCCTTTTATGCAATATTTTGTCAAAGACTTTAGCTATATTTTTTCCCAGTTCAATATTTTCACAAATAAATTTGCCAGTTGTCTATTTAAGAAAATTGAAAATATATCCAAGCAAAAACCACCTCAAGTAATCTCTTATGGCTATCTGATAACAATATAATCCATTTAAGTGTTTGTACGTTCAAATACTTGTTCTTTATCATCCAAACATCTTTTAACATGTTTCCATGTCACTTATTCAATTATTAGAGTGAAACTTTTTTACGTCTTCTCAAGTATTTCTGTTCGTCTTTAGCAAGAGGCTGTTTCTTACTTAAAATATTGACTCTACAAAGTTATTATCTTCTAATGGGGATACGATTCTATAAATTTATTATGTCAAAGTGTTCATATACCGGGTGCTTCAAAAAAATGTATACACACTTTAAACTATTGTAGTTTTCCCGCTCTACAAGGCTAATGTTATATTTCTTCGCCAGGTGCCAGCATAATCGTTCCTCTATGTTATATTATCAGTTGGAATTTGTAATATCAACATGGGGGACGTAAGTTTGAGTTTTGAAGAACGTAAGCAGGTTATTAAGTGGTACTGGAAGTTTGAGAATGTAAATGAAGTTCAAAGACAGTGGAGAAGGGAGTATGATACAGAACCACCTTCAAGATTAACAATTACACGCATACGAGACAAATTCGAAGTTCATGGAACAGTGTGTGATGTGCATAAAGGTCATTCAGGTCTGCCTCGAACAGCTACAAGTGATGAGTCATCAACGGCACTCTTGGAACTGTTTCAACGCTCTCCTAACAAATCTTCAAGGCAAGGGGCACGTGAAAGTGATGTAAGTGCTAGCAGCGTGCTACGCATTCTGAAGAGAGGCAAGTATCGTGTTTACATTCCAAGGCTGGTGCAACAGCTAAATGACGACGATCCAGATCGAAAGGTTGCAATTTTGTGAATGGATTCAGGAGATGGTGATACGTGAACCGGGATTTATGGATAGCATCATTTGGTCGGATGAAGCCCAATTCAAACTTAATGGAACTGTCAATAGGCACACTTGTGTTTACTGGTGTGAAGAAAATCCTCACATTACAATTGAAAAAGCTGTAAATTTGCCTGGTGTAAATGTGTGGTGCGGTTTGTCTTCAAGGGGACTCATTTGACCTTTTCGATTTGAAGGCACTGTAACTGGAATTAATTACCTAACAATGCTTGCTGATTCCATATTTCCTGCCATTCGTGCATTATACGGTAATGATGATTTTTATTTTCAACAAGATGGTGCTTCGCCGCACTATCACAGGGACGTACGAGCTTACCTGGATCAAAATTTGTCGGGCCAGAGGATAGGACGCAGGGGCCAATCGAGTTTCCAGCACGCTTTCCAGACCTAACACCACTGGATTTCTTCTTGTGGGGCACAGTAAAAGATGAGGTGTACAAACGTAAACCACGTAACCTAGACATTCTTTGGAATGAGATTCAAGCAGTGTGTAGAGAAATCTCATTGGACGTTTTGATACGATGTACAGAATCTGTGGTGACTCGTACTCAGAATTGTATTGATGCTGCAGGTCACCAATTTGAACAGTATTAACATTTGTTATTTATGTTTCATTTACATTGGACTTTCAGCTTTCTATTTTCCTGAAATTTAACTTTGTAGAACGGTAAATAAATTTTCTATGGAAGTTCAAAGTGTGTATACATTTTTTTGAAGCACCCGGTATATTACGATATTGGATTTCTGCGACAGATATTAAAAATTATTTAATTTAGAAATGCATGAATTTCATCAAAAAACATAGGTAGGTATTCATACACATAATATTGCAACTTGTAACTGTAACTGCTTTGAGAGATCAATGCTGCCAGATAGCCGAAATAAAAACTGGTGGAATGTGTAAACGGTAGATGGTTTATAAACGGCTTTCGTTTCAAAACTAGCCACCCAAAATAACTATTAAAATAACTTTAAAATACAAAGACAAAATAGACACGTTAATTTATTTTTAGAGTGGACATAGTTTACACATATCAGTCACCCTGCAGTTTCAACCCCTACACGAGGGTGAATATCACTTCAAAAAGTTTAAATATAAAGAGGTACCTCTTTTTAAGATTATTTTTTATAGAGTAATGATCTAGAAACCGTATAAAATTAAAAATATTGAATTGTGAAAAAAGCATGAGTATAAATAGTGAGAAAAACAAGTTAGATTAAATCTTTAAATGTTTTTGCGAAAAATATTTGTGACGGTAAATGTCAAGAATTTATTATTAGTAGGTAGTGGTTTCGTTGTATACTGATCATCAAATTTCGACAATTGTTTATTCTTTACAAGAAAGAATTGAAATAATATTTATTTATGGTGAAGAACAACGCTGTGCGCGCAGAACTGCTCATGTTTTTCATCAGAAAAATCCCGATAAAAATATTAGGCATCAGTATGTATTGGATTTAGTTCACAAATTTCAAGAAACTGGAAGTGTGCGCAATAAAATTGTCAAGAGTCGTAGAGTTTTAACTGAAGCTGCACATGAAATATGTTTATTTTTTGCCCCTTAAAACTGACTATAACTCAGTGACAGCCTTAACTGTCAGAATCGTACTCAGGTCCTCAAAATATGTTAGGATCAGCTAGAACTTTACAATACGAAAAAAAAATCGTGATCAGCAGATTTCTTGGACTATCTTAAAATATAAAAATATATCTGTCGATGTTGAAGGGTCAGGTAATGCAGAACTTGGTAATAAGATACTTTGTTTTACAAAACTTGTTTGTTTAATTTCTATAATAGCTGTCGTAGTTCACGGAGCAGTTGAAATACGACGAATTTTTTGTTTGTTTTTTTTTAATTTATATATCTTCAGTTTGTTCAGTTTCCTCAGACTCATAGTCATTTCAATCAGGGACAAAATTATTATGAACAAGAAACTGTGTGGTCGTTGTATCTTTCCTAAAAGTTTGGATATTTTCATTGTTGTTGGGTTGAGTGTGTCTTTCTGATATATCAACAACGTTGGTATCATTTTGTTCTGCAGATTTTTGGTCATTTTGCCATGGAGTGTCAAACATCAATATCAAAGGTCTTCAAGTTAACAAATATTTCCGTCGGCTATGTGCCGAATTAAGGACTCAAAATTTTATTAAAAATATTTGCTTTTCTGGTGAAGCGGGATTTTTTAAATGGATTTGTAAATAAAAATAATTGTAGATAATGGGACAATACGAATCCATAAGTTTTTCTGGAAGAAAATTTAACCGGAGTATAGTATTTGGACTTACTAGAAAATGTGATAAATCCCCTTTTAACCGAATCTTTAGAAAACCAAATATCAAGATGGAACTTTGTTCCTAGAAGAAGAAAACCTATTTTTCTACAGGACGGAGCACCTCCACATTATGCCTTGTCTGTACGAAATTGGCTTAGTGATAAATTTCTAGATAAATGGATTAGAAGAAGGGGCGCTATAGAATAGCCAGCAAAATCGCCCGACCTAACACACCTTGACTTTTTATGGGGAAATCTAAAAACTGTGGTGTAGAAAACTCAACCTTGCGATGTTCCTGAACTTAGACGTAGAATAGTGGAGGAATGTGAGCTGATTACACCAGAGACGTTTCAAAAAGTGCGGGAGGAATTCAAGCTGCGACTTTACCATTGTATTACAAAAAATGGTGGATATTTTAAAAATCTAATTTAAGTACAAGGTAATTTTATCGCTAATACAATATTAATAATGTAAATAACTTTCCATAACTGAAAAGTACCAGGCCAAGATGGTGTGCAGAATTACTGGATACGCCACTCACGAGAAATTAACAATACTCATTAATGACATAATTATCCATCCACACAAGATGCCTAGTTTCTTTACGCATGGTGCTACATACCTCTTACCAAAGGATAACCTATGTACACAGGACCCAGCAAAGTACCGACCAAGCACTTGCGTCCCAAACTTATACAAACTTATAAGCTCGTGCATTAATCTTCGCCTCTTCAGACATTGTGAGCTGAACAACATAATTATCAAACAACAAAAGGGTTGCGCGAAAAAATCGATGGGGTGCAAAGAACAACTAATAATTGATTCCGTTGTCTGCAATGAAGCCCACGCCAAACCACGTAATCTCTACATGGCATATGTGGACTGCAAAAAGGCCTTTGATTCAGTTCCACATGACTGGCTCATTCAGGTGCTGAACCTCTATAAAGTAAATAATCGTATTGTTAACTTTTTAGAACATGTCATGACTATTTGGCAAACCAAAATCTTTCTGAATGAAGCCGACTGTTCGATGCAAACTGACTCTATCCCAATCAGAAGGGGTATATTCCAGGGAGACTCTCTTAGCCCGCTGTGGTTCTGCCTTGCCAACAGCTGCATGATATGCTTAAAATAATAGAAGGGTTCTCTAGTGACATCCATATGCAATGTGGCCTAGACAAATGCCGAATTATTAATATATTTAAAGGCAAAATACAGCAGGGGCCTTACGAAATGGAAGATGGCACCTCAATTGAATCCATAGAGGAAGGCTATACTTACAAATACCTTGGAATAAAGCAGACTGCACGAATTGATCTCTTCACCATGAAAAAGGACCTACCAACAGAGTTCTATAGAAAGGTAAGACGACTGGTGAAAACTAAGCTTAACAGTAAAAATCTGTTTCACGCTATTAACACCTACGCGTGCTCAGTGCTCTGTTACTCATTCGGAATAATTGAATGGTGCAAGACTGACATTGAACAACTACAACGGAAAGTTCGAGTTCTCCTAACAAAAGTTGAAAATCACCATCCAAAGAGCTCTGTTGAACGTACAACGTTGCCACGGTATGAAGGAGGAAGAGGATTGGCAAATATAAGCAAGTTACGTGATCAACAAATTTCTAATTTGCGTAATTATTTCCAGAAACTCGCAGAATTTTCTGATCTATACAGAGTCATATGTCAGGTTGATGACTCAACACCTCTGCGACTGACAGAACAACAAGTTCAAGTATACCACCAGACAACTGATCAGAAACTGCTCAAATGGATTGGCAATTGGCAATCCAAGTTCAAGTATCTAAAGTACATCGTTAAAGACCCTTCTATCAACAACGACCGATGCAGATAAGGTTGCCAAACATCTGAATCTATCCAACATATCACAGGAGGTTGCGAAAGAATGACACGATGCTGTGGCAAAAATACTGCACCAAAAACTAGCGCTTACACTTGAGCTATCACAGTCAGTAAGAACACCCTACTATATATACAAACCAGAATCTATTTTAGAAAATAACGACTACAAACTATACTGGGAACGGACGATATTGACCGTTCGGACTGTTGCTCACAGTAGACCAGAAATAGTTTTCTCTAGAAAAACAATCTTAATTGACATAGCAATCCCTAACAACATTAATATAAATATTAAGCAGGCTGAAAAAATAGCCAAATATAGGGATTTGGAATTTCATATAAAGACACAGTGGGACATGAACAACACACTAACTGTACCAATTGTTATGTCAACGACAGAACTAGTCCCAAAACATCTATTAAACAATTTAAAATACCTCGTTCTGGAGCAACATCTTTACCAACCCTTTTGATATCTAGGATATCTGGGGTTTAGTGAATTTTCCCCTAAAGGCACTCATAGCGTGCCTTAGAGGGAGTGTGATGCCATACATTGTATGGTCAAGTCGGATGTAAATAATGATTATTTAAATTTGAAAGTTTAAAATGGAATTATTCTGTAAAGAAATAATCTGATGTTAAATAATGTGTCAAAAGATGGGCAAAAAGGGACCTTTACCCTTTGGTATTCAAACGTTTAGAAGTGATATTCTCCCCCGCTTAGGGGGCTTTTAGGGTCACTTTACACAATATTATAAACAGCTTAGTAGATTAAAAATTTTCTGTTAATTATAAATAAAGCTATTTACCTTGTTGTTATTAATCTTTCATTTTCAGACTTGGTACGAATTTCGATTTCTTTGTCAGTGAGTATATTAAGTAAAATATTATAATATAAATGTTAAATACTAAGTCATATGTATATGTAACTCATCATCTAAGTGAACGTCAAACAAAAATTCTTTCAGAGAACTTCTCTCCGTTAGTCCCCACTGTTATATATTATTCATACTTTTCATAATTCATTCCTTAAGTAAACAGAACTCTCACTGGCGCTCCCGAAACGCGGATATTTAAATGCGTAGGAAGTAATTTTCTGCAACGGTAACCTCGTGTATGTAAACCTCATAAAATTGAAATGTTGATTTCGAATTTCAATCAATAAGAAAAACCCGCATACATATTCCATAACGTAAGGTAAATATTATAACCGACTCTTCGTTTTGACTTCCCAAGGCATCATCAGCCCTTAAAGCCATCAAATATAAGACAAAATCCAATCGAACGTATCTCTCTGAAGACCTTTGACACGTTTTATAGGGAGCCTATAAAATATATATTTATTTTACGAGGATGGTAAAAATCCAGTGGCGGACAGACGCTACACTTTTTTGGTATATATATATATATATATAAATCTAATTATAACGTTTGATATATATATATATATATATATATATATATATATATATATATATATATTCGTCTGTATTCGTTTGAAAACGGATGTACACCGGAATAAATCATCAACCACATATTTCCATCCGTGAAACAGTATACACAAACATATATATATATATATATATATATATATAGGGTGTTCCTAAATTAGAGGTACAAACGAAAAGGCGAGATTCCTTGAATAGTTTTAGGAAGAAAAAGTCCCATAAACATGGGTCCGCAAACGTTTCGTTTTCAAGATACAGAGTGTTAAAGTTTGAACTTTTTTCAAAGTTTTTTCTCATAATATCTGTACTTCACAAGATATTCAAATGAAATTTGGCATAGATATTACAATTAAGAGTGACATGCCAAGTTCGATTGCAAATCTACAGGGTGATATTTTTTCGGGAACACTGTCCACTGTTGTCCTTCAGAACTTTTTTTTGGTGAGCCACTGGTACTTTCAAAAATTGTAAAGAAAAGCTTTGTTGTTATACCAAACTTTATGTTCTATTGTAGTTTTGTCGTATCTACTAGCGGTTTCGAGAAAAAAATTTTGAATGATTCTCTTGAAATCCTCAGAAAATTCCGAATTGTCATAGAAATCTAGTTACCTACCTAGTAGGCTGTGGTGAATGAATAAATTTATTGTTAGTTTTGACACTTCAAATTAAACTCCTGTGTTTTGAAAATTAAAGATGGTTGCATTTTAATATCAAAACATGCCGAATTTTACGAATTCTGAACTAGCTGACATGCATTTCATGTATGGTCTTGCAAATGGTAATTCAAGAGAAGCTAAGCGTCTTTACATGGAACGCTATCCCAATAGAGTGATGCCTGGTCATCGGATGTTCTCTAATATTCACAGGCGTCTTTCAGAAACTGGATCTTTTTCTGCGAAAAATATTAATGCAGGTAGACCACGAAGTGTGAGAACACCACGACTCGAAGAGGCAGTGCTGAACGAAATAAAAGAACATCCAGGAACCAGTACAAGAAAAATTAGTGTTACCTTAAATACAAGTCATCAATTTGTTTGGCAGTTCTTGCGGGATTCTTTGCTCTATCCTTATCACATTCAGAGGGTGCAGGCGCTCTTGCCTCGAGATTGTCATCCAAGAATTATTTCTTGTCATGGTACCTCAACAGACTATTGAACAATCCTCATTTTGATTGCCAAATCCTATTCACTGATGAAGCCTGTTTCTCAAGGACTTCAATCATAAATTTTAATAATGAACACATATGGGCTGAGGAGAATCCACATGAAATTGCAGTCGCTTATTTTCAAGAGGAATTTTCATTAAATGTGTGGGGTGGTAATATTGGCGACTATTTGATTGGTCCTTTCTTCTTGCTAGGGCGACTTACTGGTCAATCATACAGACATTTTTTAGAGAACGATTTGCCCTTGTTATTGGATGATATACCTCTATGATGCGACGTGAAATGTGGTTCATGCACGACGGTGCTCCTGCTCATTTTTCACTTTTGGCTAGGGAGTATTTGAACGAAAATTATGTAAACAGGTGGATTGGACGAGGTGGACATCAGGCATGGCCCGCCAGATCCCCAGATTTAAATAGTTTTGATTTCTTTCTATGGGGCCATCTGAAATCTCTAGTGTACATAACGCCAGTGAATACCGTAGAAAAACTGAGAAATCGTATAACAGGTGCGTTTGATACAATTGCGAATACTCCAGGAGTGTGTGAAAGAGTTCGATCGTCTATGAGAAGAAGAACAGAAGCTTGTATAAGGGTTGGGGGAGGACATTTTCAAGAATTGCTGTAGTTTAGTTCCTTTGTTTTTATTTAGTTTTTTCATTATGATTAATTTTTGAGTTGTACGTTTCTTGCAGTAATACATTTTTTTGATGATTATACCAGTTTATCGAATCTTTAAGAATCATTGCTAGCTTAATAATTCAATTTTTTTTCTCGAAATCGGTAGTAGATACGACAAAACTACATGAGAACATAAAGTTTGCTATAACAACAAAGCTTTTCTTTACAATTTTTGAAAGTACCAGTGGCTCACCAAAAAAAAAAAGTTCTGAAGGACAACAGTGAACAGTGCTCCCGAAAAAATATCACCCTGTAGATTTGCAATCGAAATTGGCATATCACAAGGTGTAAACTCTTAATTGTAATATCTATGCCAAACATCATTTGAATATCTTGTGAAGTGCAGATACTATGAGAAAAAAACTTGAAAAAAATTTAAACTTTAACACTCTGTATCTTGAAAACGAAACGTTTGCGGACCCATGTTTATGGGACTTTTTCTTCTTAAAACTATTCAAGGAATCTCCCCTTTTCGTTTGTACCTCCAATTTAGGAACACCCTGTATATTGCAATATAGTCCGTGGGTTCAATTTTAAAATTATAAAACTAATATTCACTTTCACTTTTCTAAAACTTTATTTACATCAAATTATACAGAACAGCTGATTCACAATAACATTCGAGATAGGCTCGTCATCCTTGCTAACTAACTGCTGCGAGGATGGGTCCTCCTTTTAAAATCAGCGTCGAATTCTCTAGTATAATCCAATGTGAATTTTACAGTTGTCGAGTAATGATCGAGATAAGTTTTTCTCCTGTCCGAACTTTCTACCTTTTTTTTTATATCCCAGCGCTCGTTGTCGTACTGAAATGAAACAGGGTCGGCTTTGGTAAATTTCGTAACAATATGAACAAGGCTAGGTTCCGGGTGAGAACCACGTCTGAATTTATTATATACTTGACGTTTCGACTCCTGCTTTGGAGCCATTATCAAGAGGTAAAAGTGAAAAAGAGTTTCAGAGTCTAGATCGAACTCGTGGCCTCAATCTGCCTCCTCCCCAAGAGTCACTAGGTAACTGAACTGAATTTGAGTCTGCTCTGCGTCTTTTGTTTATAGTTAACGCTGGGTTAGCAGGGGATGTCACGTGATGAGGCAGGGTTGTGATTAGTTGGGTGTTGGTGGGCGTGTCTGCTTTGTTTAATCTGGCAATTACTGAGGTTTATGCTGTGGGAAGGCGAGAGCTCTCATCGCATCGGTTTAGACATAGGGGTCTTTTCTCTATTTCTATAGCTTCGCGAATAGTAGATGCCCTATGGGAATTAAGAGATACGATAGTCTTACTGTCCTCGAAGTTGATAGAATGTCCTGTTTGGATATTATGATGCGCGAGAGCTGAAGTCGGATCTTTGTTGCGAACTGACAAAGAATGTTCATATACTCGATGGTTGATGCGCCCATTTGTACGACCGATGTAGCTTTATGGGAAGTCGCGACATGGAATTTCGTAAACTCATTGATTCTCGTTAGGTACTTTATCTTCAGGGTACCCGGTTAAGTTGGTTATAGTTTGACTGGTGTCGAAGACTGTCTTTATTTGATGTCGGTGTAGAATTCGTGCTATTTTGTCAGTGACTCCTCGAACGTAAGGAAAAAAGGCTTTCCGGTGTTGTTGGTCTATTTCTGAAGGGGTTGGTGTACTCGGGGGTTGTTGCGATTGACTGAAAATGCGTGCAATGTGGTCTGGATGATAACCGTTTTGTCGAAGCATTTGTTGAAGATTATTAAGTATTATCTATTGCCAATGTCTGTTAAGCTAATAGATCTAAGAGCCAAAGATTTCATGGGCAGGGTGATGATGTGATTGTGCATTTAAGTATCGATTGGTGTGGGTTGGTTTCCTATAGACTGTATGTGAGAACGTGTCATTGCTGGTTTTTGTTATGAGGATATCAAGAAACGGGAGCAAAGAATCGGATTCGATTTCCATTGTAAATTGAATGTTAGAATGTATACCATTGAGCTGTTGTAGAAAGAAGTCCAACGAATATCTGCCATGCGGCCAAATGGCAAAAAGTATCATCAACATATCTAAGCCAGCAGGATGGTTTTAGATTAGACGAGTACTCGTCTAATAAGGAGTTTACGAAATTCCATGTCGCGATTGCCTACAAAGGTACGTCGGTCGTACAAATAGGCGCGTCAACCATCAAGTATATGAACTGCCGGGATCGATGTTAAAATGACGACGTTTCGGCAGAGTCACATCAGCCCTTTTCAGGTCGGTTCTCATAATTCTCGTAGCCTTCTGCTTTCGCTTCTAGGTATTCGAGTAACTACTAACTTCTGTCACTTTCATTTTCATATGATGTTATTTGTCAAAATTAATTTCTTAAACTATATTTTCTAAAGAAATTGTAATTAAAAATCCAAGTAATATATATTCAAAGTTTAATATTTTTCAAATTATTATTATAAAATTATCCCTCAAACTCACGTTCATTCCTTATTTTATCTAATGGCACAAATTAATATTACTATCATCTACTAAATAGACATCTACATTTAAATGCTGTCTATATACAAATAGTCCAATTTAGTTACTCACACCTCAATAATTTTTTCTTCAATAACTTCTTCCGCCTATATCTGCTAATTTCCAAATTTAAATTCAATATTCTGTTTTAGGTTAAACTTCATCGACTGCTATATTTTGTGAATCAAGTTTTAATTTCTTATTCAGGTTACATGGTATCGACTGTTATATTTTGTGAACCAGGTTTTGATTTCGCCCAAGGAACCAATTTATACACTTTGTCACGTAGTTATATATTTTTCTACGTTATATTAACTAAATAATAGAATAATTCAATTAATCTTCTTTCTTGACAATCACCAACAATTTTTCTGTCATCTTAAAAGTTTTCTATCTCGACGACAATCACACAACAATTTCGTTTTTCTATTCCAACCGCTTGCTATAAAAAACTTAACTTTGATTTCATTCAATTATTTTGATTCATGTTTGAATTTTGCCGATGTTTCATCAAAGTCTCACTTGGCATTCTCAATGTGTTGATACGGTGAACTGTTTTGTCATTTTATTTACAATCCAATTTAAAAAAATGTATGAAAATTCTTACTTTAAATCTAAAATATTAAGCTGGAAACAATGCACTAGCAATAAAATTTCGAAAGACAAACCTAATAAGAGAAATGAATTAAAACGCGCCCTGCTATTAAAAATATCTCAGTATTGTATTCCAAAAGGAAAGTCAAGCAATAGTTGTTCCTTAATTCAAAGTAAAATTAATTACACCATACCATTGAGAGGCATTCTAACAAACAATACAAATCCTTATGAAAAACAAAATGTTTGTCCTGCAAAGTTAATTAATAAGGAAAACAATATTCCAGATGGGTTTGTGAAAGTTAATGAAAACTTTCAAAGCACAATATTTTTAATTCTCTTCATGGGAAATTCCGCTTCTTAGAGGGATGCAAAGGAATGAATAGAGATTTCAACGATATCTCTTTTAAGTTTAAGCACATAATAAAATAGATCTTATGGTAGTGAAGTGCAAACCTTAAGCACTATTCGGGAAGTTCTTTCTCAATGATCCAGAACATACTTCAGAGCAACAGATCCTGGAATATTCAAGGTATAGAAAACTGAGAATATTTCAACAGAATCAACAGTTATAATACAGTTTTAAATTTAGGGGAACTAGAGCTATGTGCCAATGGAAAGTTCGATACAGTAATAAGTAATTTTCCTAAAAACTCAGTAACAACAGGGATCATCACATATCTATACGACTGAGTAAAAACCAACCAATTTAATGAAAAAGAAACTTTTATAAAAAATGTGCTATTTGCCAATAATTACCCAAAAAAAATTATTATTAAAGAGTTAAATAAAATCTAAAACCAAACGATCGCTAACAATCAACACCAACCTTCAACACACAACACTGACCCTCAAAATAATCATATCACTACTATAATTATACCATACGTGAAGGGTCTCTCCGAAAATGGGCATCAGATATAATATTAAAACATTATTTAAAACAAGAAATATACTAAAATCAGTTATATCAAAAACAAAACCAAAAAACAACTCAATTGTGAATGTAATAATTTTCATATTGGAGAAACCTCTACACATCTAAATGTTCGAATAAACGAACACAAAACTTACATTAAAAACAATTTCAAAATTCACTTGAAAAAGTGCTTAACACTTCATAGTACTAGTATCAATAAAGAAGATGATCTACTGATGTTGATTCTCTCTGGCAATCGACGATTCCTTGTTTCTGCTAAGATAGTAATGTCACTTTGAATATAGGAATAACTATTTCACTTGTGGCTAGCCACTTTAGGCACTGTCAAATATTTGAATTAGTGGTACTTATTCACAAACTACTATCCTTCCGGAAAAAATTACAGATCAGCTATCGGATTGTAGTGCCTAAGAAATTCAGAGACTTACACAAAAAGGATACCCGAATAAGGTGGTAGTTATTAAATTATTCAGGCATTGCTTCAAATCTATAAAAAAATCGATATATATTTAAAGGTTCTTTATCTGTAGTCTCTATTATTGATTAACTTAATTGACTTCAAACAAAAAAAAACAGATGGTAGAACTTCAATATGTTGTTATAAAATTTATCTACTACGTCCCTGGCGAAAGCAACATGAAACAGTATTAATTCCAAAGGACATAAAAATATCAATTTCTAAAGTCTTCAAAATGAGCAAAAACTATCAATCTCGAGGCTCGGCAACAGAATCTAGAACGAGCAGGAAAATCAACGTACGCTATACAGGGTGTTTTTTTTTTGATGATCAGTATGGGGATCTCGGAAACTAGCGGAGATAGAGAAATGGTTAAATTTGGATAGATTTGCAGTTTTACTGGCCCAATTTAATGAAATTTTCGGATATTTTTAAAAAGTCATGGCTTACTAGATATTTTGAAAAAACAAAATTTTGTCGATTTAGTCAAATCCCTCTAGCTCCTTTGTATTTTATTTTATAAAAAAAGTTACAAATTGAAGAGAATTGTTTCCGGAATATGACTGTTACGTCCTCGTTTGCCTGACAGCTCACATTTTCGAGATATGACACAAACTTATCTTTTTTTGAATGGAAACCATCGTTGGCTATGACCTCAAAAAATCGGTCATTTTTTGAGCTTATCAACGATATAACACTCGATATGGTCATTCATAAAAATAACGGAGTTGTTGATGTTCTTCTCTCTTATTTTCACTTATCACACACTTATCAACGATATAACACTCGATATGATTATTCATAAAAATAACGGAGTTGTTGATGTTTTTCTCTCTTATTTTCACTTTTAACGAAGGTAGCCATGAAAAAGATTGTTTTCACTTTGACGTTTCCTCATTTGACAGTAATTCCATTAGTAGTGCTGAATTAACAGTCGATATTGACAAGTTTTCGTGATAAAATGGATTATTCTAACGAAGAAAATATGAATATGTGGAATGTTATATCATATGCCATAAAAATTCAGTTCGTGCAGCTGAGGAATACTTTCATAGATATTTTAATCGTCGTCAACCTGCACTATGTACATTTAAGAGGCTTTACGATAGTTTACGCAGATATGGATCTTTTACTAAACCACCAAAGGAACGTAATCAAATTAACGAAGCAGCACAAATAAATGTTTTGGCACTGGTAAATCAAAATCCATCTACATCAACTCGTGACATTGCGGCAGAAGCTGGCACATCTCAACGAACTGTAGTTAAGGTACTGAAAGCGCACAAGTTCGACCAGTACAAACTTTCAGTTTCTCAATCTTTGCATGCTGGTGACGAACAACGACGCATTTTGTTTTGTACATGGTTTAGAGACATGTGCCTTGACAATCCACAGTTTCCATTAAAGGTGTTATGGTCAGATGCAACTATATTTACTAACTGCGGTATGTTCAATAGACACAATAAGCATATCTGAGCCAAAGAAAACCCAATCCATGTAGAACAAAGATGACTCCAGATAAAATTTGGTTTTAATGTTTGGTGTGTTATCATAATGTCTACTATTCTCGGGCCTTTTATCTATGACTAATCATTTACTGGGGAGCGCTACTTGCATTTCTTGCAATACACTTTTTAAGACATGTTGCATAATTTGAATTTCAGAACTCGCTTAGAAATTGAGTGGTTCCAACATGATGGAGCACCTGCTCATAACTCGTTATTAGTAAGACAACACTTAGATAATATCTATCAAAACTCTTGGATAGGAAGAAATGGTCCACCCGAATGGCCACCCCGGTCTCCCGATTTGGCAGTTATAGACTTCTATTTATGTGGTGCGCTAAGTGTACATAAGAAAGTATGAGACAGTTGGTGACCTAAGGGAGACGGTATTACAAACAATTGAAGAAATTGATAGGCGGTCTGTGAGGAAAGCGGTAATGTCAAACTAAAAAGATGCAGTTTTTGTCTAAATAACAATGGTGGAATTTTCGAATATATATTGTAATCATTATTATGTACTTTAATTTATTATTTAGTTTTTTCGTTATATCTGATATACCTAATAAAAATAGTTCAATGTTTTTTTTAACTACGTTAAAAGTGAAAATAAGAGAGAAAAGCATTCATAACTCCGTTATTTATATGAATAACTATATAGAGTATTATATCGTTGAAAAGTTCTAAAATTGTCCGATTTTTTGAGGTCATGGCCAACTATGGTTTCCATTCAAAAAAAGATAAGTTTGTGTCATATCTCGAAAACGAGATGTCACGCAAACGAGGACATGACAATCATATTCGGGATACAATTCCCTTCAATTTTGAGATTTACACTTTTTTTATAAAATCAAAAACAAAGTAGCTAGAGGGAGTTGGCTAAATCGACAGTATTTCGGTTTTTTTTTTCAAAATATCTAGTAAGCCATGACTTTTTACAAAAATCCGAAAGTGTCATTAAATTGGGCCAGTAAAACTGCAAATCTTTCCCAATTTAACCATTGCTCTATCTCCGCTAGTTTCCGAGATCCCCACACTGATCATCAAAAAAACTCACCCTGTATAAGCCGATTTGTATTCGAGTATTTTTAGTTTTGGTTTAGTGCGTTCAGCGTATTTTGTTGTTATGATATCGATGTTATTATATTAGAAGTGAATGTCAGTTTTTTAAATTTATTAACTTTGAACACACGGAATTTATTGTAATATTCAATAGCTGATTCTGACGGAGTGGAGAAATTTTATAACAATATTGTGAAGGGAACTCATCCGATATTTCGTGGAATCGGTATTCATCCGATATTTCACGGAATCCAAAAGGTTATTTGTCTGACGTTCCTTGACCGGCGGCTAACACTATCGAAATTTCCCGAGTGTTCCAGAATCCATCTAGAACCTTCTGAGAAGGTATATATAAATACAGAAAGCAGACGAAAGGATTCATTCTGTACTCGGTTGCCGTCTAGTAAAGAGCAGGTGTTCAAGAATAATTTTATATAATTGTGTGAATATAAATTATAGTAATGAAAATAAATTATAGTGTTTGAAATACATTCAACAATCCAGAGTGTGAAATAAAATACAAAATAAACAACTTTTTTTCTGGTTTCGAAATACAAATTCCACAACATTTAGTGGCTAAAATTTTTTACTTTATAAAAATGTGAATTAATAAAATCTCGGTGATGGCGTAAACTTCACACTGACGATGAAGTCGTTAGCAAAATTCCAAAAACTTTTTCTCCCCGGAATGCTATATTAGTTTTCGAAAGAATTTCGCTGAAGAGTTTCGTATAAAAATTTCATGCAATTAAAAAAATTTTGTTAATTAACAATTAATTTCAAAGTTACCGAGAACTTTTATTTTTGTTACAAAACTTGAGTACGACTCACTTTTCATTCCGGGGAGAGTCGCATCTTCAGGATATATTAAACAAGAAAATGTAAGCTAAATATAAACTGGTAAGGAGAATGCAACGATGTTAAGAATAGAGTTGATTTAAAGATAATGATATGTTTATAATGAAAATTCGAAAAAAGTTATGTATAATAAATAATATAGTGAAGCTGAAAAGTCTTTTTTGAGTAGATGTGCTAATCTGTGAAACTACTAGCCGGATTTAAAAAAATCTTTTTGTATTTCATGGCCTATTTACTTATATAACTATTCATCAGGTGATGTGCACTAACAAAATACCAAAATTACAGGCAGACATTCAATAAAAAAGCCCAAAGAAAATTTAAACACATGAATAAAATATACCGAATGAAAAAACATTTATGTAGTTTAGTGATATTAAAAGTTACAAAAACAACAAAATTATCTTAACTTTCAAAAAGGAGGAGGTTATCAATTATATATATATATATATATATATGTTCTGAGAGGCTTCCGCTGCCATTACTATGAACAAGGGTAGGTTCCGGGTGAGAACCGCGTCTGAATTTAAGAACTACTCAACGTTTCGACTTCTGCTTTGGAGCCATTATCAAGAGACAAAAGTTAGGAAAAAGAGTTTCAGAGTTTAGAGTTAGACTACTTTCTACAACATCTCAATGGTATACATTCTAAGATTCAATTTACAATGGAAATCGAATCCGATTCTTCGCTCCCGTTTCTTGATGTCCTCGTTACAAAAACCAGCAATGGCAGATTCTCACATACATTCTATAGGAAACCAACCCACACCAATCGATACTTAAATGCCCAATCACATCATCACCCCGCCCAATTAAGTTCTGTAATGAAATCTTTGGCTCTTAGATCTATTCGCTTAACAGACATTGACAATAGACAAAACGAACTTAATAATCTTCAACAAATCCTTCGACAAAACGGTTATCATTCAGACCACATGCACGCATTTTCAGTTAATCGCAACAACACCAGAGTATACCAACCCCATCAGAAACAGACCAACAACACCCGAGTATACCAACCCCATCAGAAACAGACCAACAACACCGGAAAGCCTTCCTTCCGTACATTCGAAGAGTCACTGACAAAATAGCACGGATCCTACACCGACATCAAATAAAGACAGTCTTCAACAATAGTCAAACTATAGCCAACTTAACCGGGACCCCTAAAGGTAAAGTACCTAACGATGATCAAGGAGTTTACGAAATTCCATGTCGCGATTGCCCACAAAGCTACATCGGTCGTACAAATAGGCGCGTCAACCATCGAGTATATGAACATTCTTTGTCAGTTAACTCTTAACTCCCTTAGGGCATCTACTATTCGCAAAACTATAGAAATAGAAAAAAGACCCCTCTGTCTAAACCGAAGCGATGACAGCTCTCGCCTTCCCACAGCATGGACCTCCGTAATTGGCAGATTAAACAAAGCAGACACGCCCACTAACACCCAACCAATCACAACACCGCCCCTTCATCACGTGACATCCCCTTCTAACCCACCGCTGACTATAAATAAAAAAAGCAGAGCAGAGCAGGCAGATTAAGGCCCGGAGTTCGATCTAGACTCTGAAACTGTTTTTCCTCACTTTTGTCTCTTGATAATGGCTCCAAAGCAGGAGTCGATATGTCGAGTATATAATAAATTCAGATGCGGTTCTCACCCGAAACCTAGCCTTGTTTTTATATATATATATATATATATATATATATATATATATATATATATATATTTATATATCTTTGATCATGTTGATTCCGTTATTAAATCAGTGTACTGAAGGTTGAATGAAGAAGAGTTCCAGGATTGTTTCGAAAAATCGAAATTCTTCATGGAGCATAATAGGAACAGCGGAAAAGTGTATATTGACACCTCAGCTGCCATGTCAGTCATATATGAGTGACATATTGGTATTTATATCTTGATGTGTATGTCAAGTTTAAGCGACACTAGATAGATTTTTATATAGGATTCTAGTAGGATGGCCTCCAAAGAAACTTCGTTATAAATTTTGTGACCAGTGAAGGACAAATAATGTAAAATTGCTGGGAATAAATTTAATTTATATTTTTCCAACAAAAATTTGCATTGTAGTAACAAAATTGTAAACTAAGTGTGAGCATTTTTAAAACACTCAAAACGCATATGACTGAAATGGCGTCTGCTGAACTAAATTATTCTGAGAGGTCAGGTCAGTCATAATTGAGTGACGAAGTTATAACATAATAAACTCGTTTTTTTTTCATATCTCACATATAAAAGTGGCATTTTGTAGTCAATAATTTTCACAGAATTTTATGTACTTAGGATGCCTCCTTGCGATTTTTTTAACAGAGGCGTGTGGCAGTCAATGTGTTAACCATAACGATGAGCAAACAGTATGATATCAAAATAAAATATTTTACGTCAGTCTTCATATTTAATAGCAACACCGGCAAAAATTCGCCACTTCCAGAATGATTTAAAAGTCTCCTGCTACGAGCCGCCGCTGCAGGCATCTGCGTCATCTCCTCAGAGAGCGAGTTGAAGGTTTCTCGGACATCAGGAGCGAGATAAAAGTCAAGAAAAGCAAAGCATATTAGCGTGTAACATGTAACGTCGTGTTCCCCGGATTAGAATCTCATGCTGCTTTATGATCCAACAACCCTGTATAAGTTTATGTGTTGTGCATCGAGGAAACGTAAGTGTTATTTTCTGATCGTAAAAGTCTGAGGCGAGAGATGCAATGCATTTCGGTTCGCCTGTCTGCCTGTCCATCTGGATTATTTCTGTGTATTCCTGTCTGGCGAAAGTTTACTGCTGACCGGGAAATGAGAAAATTCCGTATAAGAGTCGAGTCGTAACTGGCAAAAGTGGAATTATTCTTTAACATTATTGTTAACTATGCAGGATTTTAGTGTTCCGTGTCCTAAAAAATAAGGGTTTGTTTAATTAGAAAATTCCATATCCCTTATTAGAAAATTCCATATCCCTTACAAAATTATATTACTGGTGATATAGATAGACACAGATTCTATTTCTATTGGGTCACGTGTTCTGTCTGCCCCTACTACTTTTTTCCAGTACGCCCCTGGCAATTAACAAAAGTTGTCAATGTATCTGTTATGAATTTGCAATCTTTTTATGTCTTTATGTTTTTTTTTTAAGTTTCCGTATATACAATATACGGATACCCTTACAATATCACTCCGGATTTCTGGCTCTGTCACATCACAGCAATTTTTACCTAAACTACTGGACTACCCCTCCTGATCTCCGAAACTACTTAGCCTAAAATTTTGAAAAAAATAGGAAATATAGATCGTTGGGCTAACTTTACAGGAAAATAAGGAAAAACCATTAATATTAATTTTGGGAGGCAAATTATAGAATTAAATGAAAATTTAATAATTTTTTTTCCTAACGAATCATGTAATATATCAAATGAAAGGTCCCATTCTGAGGAACACAAATATTTTTTTTTCATATTAAAAAAATAGTTAAAAAGATATGAACGAAAATATACCAAAATTTACCCATACCCCCCCCCCTTATCTCCGAAACCACAAAACGTAAAGTTTTGAAAAATGAATTAATTAAAAGATATTAACAAAAATATAAAAAAATTACCCATTCCCCCCTTATCTTGGAAACCATAAGCTGTAAAATTTTGAAAAAAATAGAGGTATAGCGCCTCATCTGAATTTACTGGAAAAATAAGGGGAAACCCCTAATATTCATTTTGGGGGGCAAATTATAGAATTAAATGGAAAATAAAAAATTATAATTGCTTCTAACGCATGAAGTAATATATCAAATCAAAGGGCTCATTATGACGAATACTAATACATTTTTTTTAAATAAATATTTTAAAATATGTTTAAAAAATTACCCATTCCCCCTTTATTCCCCAAACTATAAGACCTAATTTTTTCTGTTTACAGGAAAAATACGAAAAAATCCCTAAGATTAATATTGAGGGCCAAATTATAGAATTAAATGGAAAATAAAAAAAATATTTTTTTAACGCATTATGCAATACATCAAATGAAAGGCTTTATAATAAGAAATACAAATATATATTTTTCATATTTTTAAAATTAAAATTAATTGTTTACAAAATATTAACATAAAGATATAAAAAAATGCTCATTTATCGCTTTATTTCCGAAACCATACTACCTAAAGTTTTGAAAATAATTAGGGGTACTGGGACTCACTTGAAATTTATAAGAAAAATTATTAGAAACCCCCTTAGTAATTTTAGGGACAAATTATACAATTAAATTTTCAAACGCATCATATCAGATAAAAGGCTCATTATGTGAATTACAAATATATCATATTTTTAAATCATTTGTTTAAAAGATATTAAAAAAATATCAACCATCGACTTAATTCCCACTTTATAAACTACATTATTTAAATTTTGAAAAATATATTTTATTTGTATTTTTAAATAATTTGAATAACAGGTTTAATAATTTATAATTTAATACTTGACCTATTTCGCCCTTTATCTTCCAATCTACAGAGCCTCAAAATTCAGACAGTAGATTATAAAAGGATTCCCTGAAAGTTTATTAGTAAAATAAAACTCTAATGTTAATTTTTGGGGGCCAAATTAGAAAATTAAATACTGTAGATCTGGTTCAAGCTGTGAGTGAATCAACAGTGAACGTCTTACATTGAATTATTTACGTTAATTGAGTTTTTTCTTTTTTGTTTTTTCTTTTAATATTTTGTTTATTATGATAGATTTAATTACTTACAGCGTAGTTTTATTTAGTTTTATATATATATTAGTTCTGTTAGTGTTTTATACTGTTGGGCAATAAACGTTAAATAAATAAATAATTCGGAAAAAAGAGCACAAATACAATGTTTCAAGAAGACATATAGACAGATCAAGATTGGTCAAACTAATATTTTAAAACTCGATATTTTTAAAGTACTCACAAAAAAAAAGGAAAATCAAATGTATGCATATTGTTAAATAATGAAGAAATTGGGACAGCTTCTGTGGATTTATCGGGATCATGGCAATAGGTCTTAGCCAATAAACATCAAAAGTCAATTAATCAAGCAATAGACATTTCGAGAAAAAAGTCAAGCCTAAGAATATTGTACAAATCACCTCAAAATACAGAGTTCGAAAAATAGTTGACAAACCTGTAGACCTACTTTCTCTCAGTTAATCCTGCGAGTTTTTCAATAAGATGGCAACTAGTGTTCCGGGCAGTTTCTGCTCTTAGGTAATATACCTAGATTTTCAAGTACTTAAACATATCTGTACTTTTCAGAAACAATTCTAAGTAGTTAAAATCCAAATGAACATGCAAAATACCATTCCATTAAAATAATCCTGCATTTAGGGAAATGATTTTTGTTGTAAATGTTTACTCGGAGAAGTTGTTTTTGTTGCAGTTTTTTTTTTTTTCAAGAAGGGTCTGTTTTTGGCAGTGTACAATAAAAATCTATAAGAAAATATACCAACAAGATATGCAGAATTGCTTGCAATCACAACATGATTTATAAATATTTTTAATAAAATCTCATTTAAAATAATATATCTTAAGACACTTATGGTTTCCAGTAAAGTTCTAACATTAACCGTACAACACTTTGAAGTTTCTCAAATGTGATCACTGCTATAACCAGTTTATTTTTAAGCAACTTAAGCAACGACCATAAACTAAAAAGTAATTCCTTATTAATTATTTTCTAAATGAAAATCAAGCAACGCATAAAACTTTTATCACGCGTTGCCTCGTGCTATTCAAGTTATACCATAAGCTTTAATTTCCATAGTCGTAGTAACCACTGGGGAAATATTGTCGATGAAACTGATAGGAATGGGTAAGTTCGCATGAAAATACATAAACGTTGGAAATACAAGCGACTAAAAATGCTCAGATAAAAAAGAACCGTTTAAATACCTGGCGGGCACGCACTAAGCGAAAATCGTTTAAGAATTTTTATTGAGGAATGTTGTTACTCTGGTGAGTAGTTTTATATCAATATAATCAGTTACTTAAATTTATTCCTATCAGCTTTATAAAGGGTGTTTCAGTAAAATGTTCAATAAAAAATTGTTTTCTGTAGCAAAGAATTAAAATAGTTGCTGAGGTATACATTTAGGAATTACATATCAAACAAAATATCTTTGTTGGGTATGTACAGAACTTTCTTGCTTATCGAATACCAGAGAATGAATTTAACAGAATTAAAAATAGTAATCTTCTAAGTTGAATGTCTCAAAAACTCATTTACGTAAATTTAATCAATTTCTTTCAGATAAAAATATTCATCATATTTTTATCTGAAAGAAATTATGAGAAAAACCAAAATTTTGATGTGTCAAAAACTGTCATTAATTTGTCAGACAAACAGTTAAACGCTTCTGAAACCTCAATTCTACAAAAGGGCCTTAATTTTGCAATTTCCCCAAAAACTATTCCAACATTTGATATAATCACTTCTATAGAACAAACTGCAAACAAATTAAACAATAGTGAAGCTCAAGAGTCTCGAATAAGAGCTAAAATTTAACTAGAAAAACCTATGCATATAAAAAATAATCATTCGAAAAATGAATTACATTCAATTAAAGTTTTAAAAAATGACAGCACTATTAAGATTTACCTGGAGATAAAGACATTGCTACGGTTATGTTAAATAAAATTGACTACGATTCCAAAATTCAAAACATAAACCAAGGACAATATAGAAAATTAAACAAAGATCCAACAACTCCTATAGAAAACAAAATATACCACTTACTTTACAATCCCAAACATGAATTTACCGAACAAGAACGTAAACATCTTACTCCACACTATTCTAAACCGCCCCATTTTTACCTAAAATTCATAAACCCAACATTCCATTAATACCAATTGTCAGCTCCATAAATTCTCCATGCTGTGAGCTCTCAAAATTCCTTTTAAAAATTACTTCACCACTTACTAGTAAGTCTAACTCTCATCTTAAAAACAGCGCACAGTTCTTAGAAAAATTATTAAATATACAATACAAAAATACTTTCACACTAGGAAGTTTTGACATTGTGAAGCTATACAATAATGTTCCTGTCACCAAAACACTTCCTATAGTAAAAGAACGATTAGAACAAGATTCTTTACTTAATCAACGTACTCAATTGCCTATTAATACAATAATGGAACTACTAACATTTTCAACTTAATGATGACTTCTACCAACAAGACTTTGGCATGGCAATGGGTTCCTGTCTGTCCCCTGCTTTAAGCAACATTTTTATGGAAAAATTTGAAGAACAAACAATTTTCTCAAAACAGATTAAACCTTTGGTTTGGTGGCGTTATGTTGATGACATATTCGTTATTTGGGAATATAATCTTGAGGATTTACATTAACAACATAAACAACACAGAACAAACTATTCAGTTTACACTAGAGCTGGAACAGAATAACAAATTACCATTCTTAGACATTTTAATAACCAAAACACAATCGACATTTAAAACAGAAGTTTACAGAAAACAGACTCATACTAACAGGTATCTTAACTTTAACTCTAATCATCCAAATTCCGTTAAAAGAGGTATCACCAAATCTCTACATGACAGAGCAAAAACCAACTGTTCTAACATCAATAAATTCAGTGAAGAAAAAACGTTTATAAAAAATGTACACTCTGCCAATCATTATCCAAATAAATTTATTAATAACGAGTTAAACAAAATCGAATACCAAACAATCCCTAACAACCAACATCAAACTTCACCAAGCAACACTGACTCCCAAGATAATCACATTAATACAATAACAATACCATACATACATGGTCTATCAGAAATACTAAAAAGAGTGGGAAACAGATATAATATCAAAACATCATTTAAAACAAGAAATACACTAAAATCAATTATATCAAAAACCAAACCAAATAACACAACTCAAAATATATATATTGGAGAAACCCTAAATGCTTGAATAAACGAACAACAATTACATAAAAAACAATTTCAAAATTCACTGGAAAAAGTGCTTAACACTTAATTTGAAAAATCCAAAATTTGTGAACATGCTTGGGACCGTGGACATAAAATACAATTTCAAAATTCATTTATATTACACAAAGAAGAATACAACACCAAAAGAAAACTAAAAGAGTCTGCTTTAATTTTGTTAAATGAAAACGATTGTATCGCTACTACCTCCGTAGAATTCAGTCGTTTCTGGTTGCCGATGATTAAGGAAGAAATTGCTAATGGTCATGTCCTTGTAAACAACCCAATATCGGGATAGTTCATAAGGTTTTTTCTAGGTTTTCGCTTATGATTTTAATGGGATCACTGAATCAACAAAATTCTTTGATCGCATTTTTGGCTAATGCACTCTCTTATAACAAAGTCGCACCTAGGAGCGCCACATAAAATTCTGAAGATATCCCTTTCAAATTTTTCCAATTTGAAAGGAACTTTATGATTATATAACCTTTAGAAGTTTCTGTGCTACCCTGTATATCACAAATAAAATTCTCTTAGTTACGTCAGAAATCAAATAATACATATTGCCAAATATTTTAATTTACATCTTAGAATTGTGCCTTTTTTATCCATAGTTTATTAACTATTGACAACTGGGTTTGACCTAGACCCCGAAACGTTTTGAATATACAGAAATTTTTTAACTGTGGTGTTATTTCCCAAGAAGTACTTTGACATTGAAAAATATGCCACTTTCAGAGAACTAACTCTCCTAACAAAAACAAACTCTCCTAACAAAACTTGTAACAACATTATTGTATTCGAGTTTTTGATTGATACAACGTATAATTTCAGACTTAATGTGTTGGATCGGCTTGTTCGTTCAAGACTATGCCGGTCAATTCTGGTCACCAAACTGGGAATTGACAGGACAAGGAGCAAACTCGTTGCAATCAGTTAAATGTTTCACAAGTGGCACGACATGTGGCACCATCCTGCTGAAACCAAAAGTCCCCATACATATACGAGTATATTAATTCCTTCTAACTTCATTGCACTCCAAACTGTGACACAATTTGGAAGCGTTGCTGTTTGTTGAATCTGTGGTGTATGTTTGAAGGTCCAAATATAGTAATTTTGTCGTTAATGCTCAGCGGTCAGAGGTAGCACAAGATAGGATTGATAATGCTGCAATCCAAAAGATCTAATACGGCGGTAAACCGTTCGGAAATTTATAATATAGTGTTATTCTCCTAACCACTCGTCAGCCAAATTTCGGGTTGTCGAAAATCGACGTTCCTCGAAGTTTCCTTGGACTTCCATCGTCTTGAAGTGGTTGATCTCACAACATTTTAATATCTGTGTATTAAATATTGAAAAATAGGCATATAAAGGCTTATTACAAATTTGCAGGAAAAATAACCGAAGATTTTCATACTAATTTGTGAAAATTAAAAACATTCAAGCGAAACATGTAATATATCATTCCTCGAAATTTTCTTGGACTTCCATAGTCTTGAAGTGGTTGATTTCACAACGTTTCAATAGCTGTGTATCTGCTATCTTCATCAGGTGGATGATAGGAAATTCTGATTATCCTTTGTATATATATTATACGCTTAACCGGTCATGCGCCGCCGGTAATGGTTATTGGGTCTTATCCGGTCCAATTAGCGTCGTCTTACCTGGAGGTTGGTTGCCGGTAATCCGTAGCGGCAGAGGCCGAAGAAGAGCTCTCCAAATATTTTTAATTTGGACGCTGGGCTCGCTAATTATATTTTCGTTCGAGACTATATATGCTGTCTCTATGAATTTTCTTTTGTACCAATGGTCTTCCTTGTGAATTGCTCTGGCCTGGTCCCAGTTGATATTGTGGTGTTTGGTTCATGCGTGATTAGCTAGCCCAGACTTCGTTACCTCCGCCCTATCGGTGCGGTGTTCCTTAATCCTGGCGTCCAGCGCTCGCTTTGTCTTTCCAATGTAAAGATTGCCACATTCACAGGGTATGCTGTATATACAGGTATTGCTGCTGCAATTCTTCTAAGTTTCTCATGCAAGCCTTTAGTATACAGTAATAGTAGAGTCGCTACCGTGGAGTCCTCTTCTTGCCTAGGTGGTTTGCCCAGCTCTTCAAACGCCTTGGTAAAGATTGTTTCCGGATATCCATTCGCCAAAAGTTTCACTTGTTCTTCTTTGAGGGCTTCTGGTGTGCTGCAGATATTTCTGGCTCTATGGATTAGTGTTTTGATGATGCCAGTTTTCGTTGTGGATGGGTGGTTGAAATTGTAGTGAAGGTATAATCCTGTATGCGTAGCCTTCCTGTAGACTGTTGTTTGGATTCCGGTCCTAGTCCTTTGGCACTTTACATCAAGGAATGGTAGGCACCCACTCTCTTCCATCTTCATCGTGAATCTAATAGATGGTTGGAATTGGTGCAGGTGCTCCAGGAATGCCTGTAGTTCTGTATCTCCGTGTTGCCAAATAATAAAGGTGTCATCGACATACCTCAACCATAGCTTAGACTGCTTCTTGTACCTCCTTAATGCATATTCTTCGAACTACTCCATGTAGATGTTGGCGATGGTTGGTGATAACGGGGAAGAGTACTTGTACAAAAGAGTGACAGCATATATAATCTCGAACGAAAATATAATTAGTGAGCCCAGAGTCCAAAGTAAAAATATTTCGTTAGCCTCTGCCGCTACGCATCACCGGCAACCAACCCCCAGGCTGATTGGACCGCATAAGACCCAATAACCATGACCGGCGGCACATGACCGTTTAAGCGTATAATATAAAAATTTCCTATCATTTACCTGATGACGATAGTAGAAACACAACTATTGAAACATTGTGAGATCAACCACTTCAAGAGGATGTAAGTCCAAGGAAACTTCGAGGAACGAGTTACATTGTCTACCAACTTCAGACTAATTTTTTATTATTATAAAAAAGTCAAAATTCCTTTCGAAATAAATAAATTTTAGCTCATAACCTATGTTCTACATTTACGAATTCAGCACATTGTTAAATTATTTTGTCATAATAATACACTTATGCTGGTCAATATGAAGATCGTATTTTCTCATGAAACAAAAATCGTTGAACCCTATCAGTAGTTAAACAAAGCGGTTTCTGGACCGGAAGTGGGCATAAAGGTAACCAGTCATCGAGTTTTCGCCGGGAGCTGCTGCCGAGCTGTTGGTAGTTGTTGTTTGGATAAGAAGAAGAAGACATTGGGAAGAAAAAGACATTGGGGGTGGTCGTAGGGGTGCGCGAAAGACATTTGGGTGTGTCGCAGAGATGCGTGCCATCTGTTGTTAATAAATGAAAGCAATTGTATTGTGGGTTGCGTGGGTTGCAGGGTGCGCGCCATCTGTTGATGGTTGTGGTGGTTACAAAGAAAAAAAGCTAAATACTTGGCCGGGTATCGAACGCGGCTTGCCTGATTACAATGTCAGGTGTCCAACGGGCATGTACTATACCTTTTCAAATAAACATTTCGCGATTAACCGCATTAGCGCAGCTCGTTGGACACCTGACTTTGTAATCAGGCAAGCCGCGTTCGATACCCGGCCAAGTATTTAGCTTAGTCCAGAAACCGCTTTGTTTAACTACTCCTATCAATTCGCACATTGAATCCAGGACGAAGAGTGACACTAAATCCTGATATCATAACTTATAGTGACCATCTTCCGTGAGGTTTTTGTAAGATAGGTGCATACATACAGACCAAGCTAATATAGCATGTTGTTAATATTTTCTTTTACATTTCACGTAATATAATTCATTCATCAATAAATTTTAACCATATGGCGGTAAGAAATCATTACTAGAACTCTAAACTCTTTGAAAAAAAATATATATATACTAATTTTGAAGCTAAATGCTTGTTCGGCCTTTGCAAATATTTGTGAAAATTTCTGCGGTCCATTCGGAATTTATCTGCGTATTGAAGTTTGTAAATCCGACCATTCGCTTTGGGAAACTGCCCCACTCAATTGGAAATTCCTAAACCCCTTTCGTTCTAATCGCTAAATCAATTACAAGAAGCCGCCATTACATCCCCAAAACCCCCCACAAGCCCCTCTGCTCGAGCCCGGCTTCGGCTGTAGATGATATGCTTTCAGAAAATATAATTTCTAGATGGAATAAATTTAAATTCGAAATATTCCTTTTATTTCTGACTCGCCCCATTCTTTCCTCTTCCGATATGTATGTATACATCGATTTGAATAATGCCGCGCCGATACAGGACCGTCGAATATTCAGATATTTTATCGTTATATCTTCGAAGAAGTTACTTAGAATTTCATGAAATTCGGGTCAATTTATGAAGAGCATAAAATTCTCTTTGTTTGTTCGAGTGGCGTCTAAAGCTTCACCCTAGCGCGAGTCGCGATATCCATACCTTGAATTTCATCACTTTGTACTCTCGGGCGGCATTCATTTGTTAGTGGATCAAAAGAAAAACGGGGTTACGTTTATTTCGCATAAATCAAATACACACTAAAATAAAAAATTCCGTTTCACTTCGTGTTTATTCTGTCAGATAATAGCGCGAAGCTTTGTGAAACCGAATCATACTTGCAAAAGCTCCAAGTTTATTTGTGTGTCTCTAAAGGAGTCAAAGTTATTTGCGCAAACCCATTTGGGATCCTTCAAAGCATAATGTAATGGAACAGGTATATAAAATGGTGATAATAAGCTTTATGCTAATATGACCTTGACATTTTGCATATTTGTATTGAAACTGTTTCCTAAGCAAATGAATTTGGAGTTCGCACAACTTAACAAATCTACCTCAGAACTCATAAAAAAACAGTTATTTTACTTTCACTTTGTAGAAGTAAAAAGCGATCATTTAGTCACTTCTAGCGACTACGTGTTTTGTTAAGTTATCGCTTTTATACAATTTTTATTTTATCCATATTTAATCTCTTAGTACGTGGATGACCGTGCTTCACTCGTGATTTCGATGTTTCACAAAGTAGTACGTAAAGTACTCTTTTTCCTTCTTAGATATGTTAGACGCTTATAGAATTTCAGAAAATGAAATCTTAATTAGCTTAGTAGTTGTATTTCTTTTCACCAATGTTATCATTTCAGAAACGATAAATATTCTAAAAACAAAACACAATATCTCTTCTGTCATCATCAAACTTTTGCAGCACTATTCTTCTAACATATATTAGGGTTCCGTATATACAATATAGGGATACCCTTATAATATCACTCCGGATTTCTACCTCTGTCCCATCACAGCAATTTTCTCCTAAACTACTGGACGGAAGAGGTTGAAATTGGGTATCAATGTATAGTTTGGTAACCCGATTAGGAATACATATCGTAAATGAAGAAATTTTGATTTAAGGGGTACTTCTGGGGGGAAAAACTAAAAAAATCGACCGTTTTCCCCCATAATCTCCGAAACTACTGAGCCTAAAATTTTAAAAAAAATATAAAATATAGATCGTTGCGCGAACTTTACAGGAAAAATAAAGTGAAACCAATAATATTAATTTTGGGGGGCAAATTATAGAATTAAATAAAAATTTTAAAAATATTTTTTTTCAAACCCATTATGTAATATATCACATGAAAGGCCCCATTCTGAGGAACACAAATATATTTTTTTCATATAAAACAAATTAGTTAAAAAGATGTTAACGAAAATATCCC
The DNA here is from genome assembly GCA_034190945.1 of Octodonta nipae. Lineage (NCBI taxonomy): Eukaryota > Metazoa > Arthropoda > Insecta > Coleoptera > Chrysomelidae > Octodonta > Octodonta nipae. The sequence continues at coordinate 189,196,973 of CM067217.1, forward strand.
AAAATTTATACATTCCCCCCCTTATCTCCGAAACTATAAAACTTAAAGTTTTGAAAAAAATTAGAGGTATAGGGTCTGACCTGAAATTTACTGGAAAAAATAAAGAGAAACCCCTACTTTTAATTTTGGGGGGCAAATTACAGAATTAAATGGAAAATATAAAATTAAAATTGTTTCTAACGCATCATGTTATATATCAAATGAAAGGGCTCAATATGAAGAAAACAAATATATTTTTTCCACATTTTTAAAATAAATAAAGATATTAACAAAAATATAAAAAATACCTATTCCCCCCTTATCTCCGAAACCATAAGCTGTAAAATTCTGAAAAAAATACAGGTATAGCACCTCACCTGAACTTTACTGAAAAAATAAAGAGAAACCCCTAATATACATTTTGGGCGACAAATTTAATGTAAAATAATAAATGTATAATTGTTTCTAACAAATCAAGTAATATATCAAATCAAAGGGCTCATTATGACGAATACTAATATATTTTTTTAATTTCATTTAAAATAAATATTTTAAAATATATTAAAAAATATATATAAAAAATTTCCCATTCCACCTTAATTCCCCAAACTATAAGACCTATTTTTTTGTATACACGAAAAATAAAAATAGGAAGACATTTTTAATATTAATATTGGGGGCCAATGTAATACATCAAATGAAAGGGTTTATTGTGAGGAATACAAATATTTTTTTTTCATATTTTCAAAATTAATTGTTTACAAGATATTAACATAAAGATATAAAAAATAAGGGGTACTTGGGCTCACTTGAAATTTATAAGAAAAATTATTAGAAAACCCCCATAGTAATTTGAATGACAAATTATACAGTTATATGGAAAACAAAAATTCAATTTTTTAAGGCATCATATCAGATAAAACGCTCATTATGTGAATTACAAATACATCATATATTTAAATCATTTGTTTGAAAGGTATTAACAAAAATATTAAACATCCACTTAATTTTCACTTTAGAAACTACACTATTTAAATTTTGAAAAATATATTTTATTTGTATTTTTAAATAATTTGAATAACAGATTTAAGTATTTATAATTTAAAACTTGACCTATTTTGCCCAATATCTTCCAATCTACAGAGCCTCAAAATTCCCTAAAAGTTTATTAGTCAAATAAAACTCTAATGTTAATTTTTGGGGGCCAAATTAGAAAATTAATTACACATGTATTCTTATGAAATGCAAGCGAATCCTGAAGCAGATAAACTAGAAAGTTTATGTGTGGAAAATGAAAGTGTATATTTTTTATAAATTTAAAATACTTCTTTAAAAAATTTTAGGGTAAATATAAGAAAATGCACTCATTCCCTGCTTGTCTAAAACTGGAATATTAGAATCTTGAAGGTGGTACGAAACCCTTAGTATGCGAGTCCATCTTACACTTGACCAAATTAATTTTTATTTCAAGACACTCTGTTCAAACAAGTATGCGTGCTCCGATAGGTTCACCTCTTTCTCCAGTGTTTGCTAACATTTTCATGGAACGAATCGAAACTCAGGCCTTAATTCGTCTAATTTAAAACCTTGCTGGCTTAAATATAAACCAACCCATACCAATCGATACTTAAATGCCCAATCACATCATCACCCTGCCCAAATGACTTCTGTAATGAAATCTTTGGCTCTTAGATCTATTCGTTTAACAGATATTGGCAATAGACAATACGAGCTTAATAATCTTCATCAAATCCTTGGAAAAAAATGATATTCTAAAGTTAGGTATAGCTGGAAATTAAGGCAAACATCACTTTTATAACATATTTGTACATGCTCGCAGCTTATGCCATAGAACAAAATTTAAAAAAGAAAATAAAATAAGAAAGGATTATATAGGAGTATATAACAGAAGACAAATTAATACCATGTCCCCTAAATTGTCACCCTAATCGTAAAATGATTTCTCAAGAACCTTTTGACAAGGTTTTATCAATGCAAAAATCTGTTTTTAACCGACTTCCAAAAAGGAGCAGGTCATCAATTCGTCGGCACGTTTTATTACAAAGGGGAGGGAAACCCAAATATCTAAGGTTCATATATAATTAACAAAGAAAGTGCAGGGATGAGATACAAAATAGAGTAAATAAACGTCGCAGCGCGCAATTAGCAGCGTCTGAGAGAGAGAGAGAGAGAGAGAGAGAGAGAGAGAGAGAGAGAAATACGCTATAATTATCAATTGAGTTGCACCTAACTCAGTTAAAAAAGAATATATATCAGAAAATAGTTTATATTTTCAGTAAGTTGAAGTCTGCTCATTTTTATAATATCACTCAGGATTTCTGCCTCTGTCACATCACAGCAATTTTCTCCTAAACTACTGCACGGAAGAGGTTGAAATTTGGTATCAATTTATAGTTTGGTGACCCGATCAGGAGTACATATCGTAAAAGAAAACATTTTGATATTAGGGGTACTTCTGGGGGGAAAAACTAAAAAAAATCGACCGTTGCCCCCTGATCTCCGAAACTACTAAGCCTAAAATTTAAAAAAAAAATAGGAAATATAGAACGTTGCCCGAACTTTACAGGAAAAATGAGGAGAAACAATTAATATTAATTTTGGGGGGCAAATTATATAATTAGATAAAAATTTAAAAATAAACAAAATTTCAAACGCATCATGTAATATATAAAATGAAAGGTCTCATTCTGAGGAACACAAATATGTTTTTTTCATATTAAAAAAAAATTAAAAAGATATTAACGAAAATATACCAAAATTTACCCATTCCCCCCCCCCCTTATCTCCGAAACTATAAAACGGGCTCATTACGACGAAAACAAATATATTTTTTCATATTTTTAAAATAAATTAATTAAAAGATATTAACAAAAATATTAAAAAAATACCAATTCCCCCCCCCTTATCTCCGAAACCATAAGCTGGAAAATTTTGAAAAAAAATTGAGATATAGCCGCTCACCTGAACTTTACTGGAAAAAAAAATAAGGAGAAACCCGTAATAATTATTTTGGGGGGCAAATTAAAAAATTAAATGGAAAATATAAAATTAAAATTGTTTCTAACCCATCAGGTTATATATCAAATAAAAGAGCTCATTATGACGAAAACAAATATATTTTTTTTCATATTTTTAAAATAAATTTATTAAAACATATTAACAAAAATATAAAAATTTTTACCCATTCCCCCCCTTATCTCCGAAAACATAAAATGAAAAATTTTGAAAAAAAGTTGAGGTTTAGCCCCTCACCTGAACTTTACTGGAAACATAAGGAGAAACCCCTAATATTTATTTTGGGGGGCAAATTATAATATTAAATGGAAAATATAAAATTAAAATTGTTTCTAACCCATCATGTTATATATCAAATGAAAGAGCTCATTATGACGAAAACAAATATATTTTCTTGATATTTTTAAAATAAATTAATTAAAATATATTAACAAAAATATAAAAAAATTTACCAATCTCCCCCCCATCTCAGAAACCATAAATTGGAAAATTTTGAAAAAAATTGAAGTATAGCCCCTCACCTGAACTTTACTAGAATAATAATAATAACTAATAATAATAATAACTAATATTCATTTTGGGGGGCAAATTATAGAATTAAATGAAAAATAAAAAATTAATTTGTTTCTAACGGGTCATGTAATATATCAAATCACAGGGCTCATTATGACGAATACAAATATATTTTTTTTTATTTTTTTTAATGAATATTTTAAAATATATTAAAACATATTTTAAAAAAATACCCATTCCCCCCGTTATTCCTCAAACTATAAGACCTAAATTTTTTTGTTTATTTGAAAAATATGAAAAAATCCCTAATTCTATTGTTTGGCCCCCAAATAATAGAATTAAACGGAAAATAAATTATTAGAAAACCTCTACAGTAATTTTTGGGACAAATTATACATTTAAATGGAAAATAAAACTTCAATTTTCAAAAGCATCATGTAATATATCAGATAAAAGGCTCATTATGTGAATTACAAATATATCATATTTTTAAATCATTTGTTGAAAAGATATTAACAAAAATATTAAACATCGACTTAATTCTCACTTTTGAAACTACACTATTAAAATTTTCAAAAATATATTTTATTTGTATTTTTTAATAATTTGAGTAACAGATTTAATAATTTATAATTTAAAACTTGACCTATTTTGCCCTTTATCTTCCAATCAACAGAGCCTCAAAACTCAGACAGTAGATTATAAAAGATTTCTCTGTAAGTTTATTAATAAAATAAAACTCTAATGTTAATTTTTGGGCGCCAAATTAGAAAATTAAATACATATTTATTCTGATAAAAATCAAGCGAATCCTGAAGCAGATAAAATAAAAAGTCTATGTGGGGAAAATTAAAGTGTATATTTTTTATAAATTTAAAACGCTTCCTTTAAAAGATATAAGGGTAAATATAAGAAAATGCACTCATTCTCTGCTTGTCTGAAACTGGAATATTAGAATCTTGAAGTTGGTACGGAACCCTAAGTATGCGAGTCCAACTCACACTTGACCAAATTATTAAATATGAATTATGTAAATATGTTATCTGTGTTTTTTATATAAGTATTGCAATTACAAGCTATACTTTAAAAGTAGTAGGGAGTTATGGCAAGCGACACGCTAGTAATATTTTTGTACATGCTGCCAGCTTATTTAACAGAACAATATATGTGAAAAGATTTTAGAGATGTATTTGACACAAAGAAAATGAATAAGTTCAAACGTCAAAAATTCATGGATTATGGTCGCATTTCGATCACCAGGGAACAAGTTGTAATAAAAATTAAAAAAAAGGAATTGAATTGTTTCATTATAAATATACACATTATAACTGCTGACAATGGAAGTTCCCGAAAAATACCCCAGTAAATGTTGAACGGCAAACAGACTAATGATCCGTTTACTACACAACAAAACAGAAGATGCGTTTGACAATGTAGCATTAAAACGGTTCGGACACGGACATACAAGCCTAATTACTCAATCCTGTTTGGTCGTGTTCGCATTTGTGTTAACGCTTAATCAACTCTAGTCGATGATATACTTCAATGTCTGTTAAACCTTCCGGATGACATGCTCCAGCGGTGGGACAGATTTTATACGGCGTAGCCAATAACTTTCACCCTAGTTAAAAGATTTGTTTTATGGAACTTTTGGTACATGTTTGATCACTGAAGTAGCAAATATAAATACAATTGGCACATGTCAAAGGCTTAGCATAGTACAAATAATTTTAGCTACATTTAGAGCACTAAAATTTTTAACTAAAACTCAGTTTCTCTCTCTGAGCCCTATTTTTTAACCCACTTCCAAAAAGGAGGAGGTTATCAATTCGTCGCGTTTTTTTCGCTTTTTTTGTATGTATGTTACCTGATTTCTTCTCCTGGGGTGAACGTTTTGAATGAATACGGTCTTGTTTAATAGAGTATATCTGCGGATTGGTGAAACTTCAAATTTTAGAAAAGAATTCTATTAGTAAAGTGATAAAATTTGTGAATGAACACATGCGTACATGGAAATCGACCAATATCCCTAATATTTTAGTCGATTTTTCGATAACTCCTTAAGGATGTGTATAGTTTTTTAACGTTTAATCTATTAAGGAAAATCCTTAGATGATCTCATATAGGTACTTTTCTGCGACGTGCAACTTGCAGTTTTGCAGAAAATCGTCGGAAATTCCAAAATTCTTATCGAAATGACATAACGGACATTTCCTCATAAATATTTTAATTCCAATGTAATAGTGTGGTAATTTTAGGCACTGGAAGTTTTAATTGCGAATTTGAAAAATTTCTATGTACATCTCAAGCATATAGGTAGTAAAGCATAGTATTTTCGGCGGCCCCTTAAATCAATGAGTACCAAGCTCGTTTTGTTTGTATACCAGGCAAATACCTATTTAAATGCAAATTTTTCCATTTTGCGAAGACGGTGCTTTTGGTTTACACATTCTCCCGGCCTAATAGAAAATTCAGTGACAACACATGTCAAACTTTAAACTGCCATTTGGTACGTTTATAGACAGGGTGTTTAATTATAGCAAACAAAATCACAAAGTAAAGTGATAGAAGGAGTTGCATTTATATGAAGATATAGGACGGACTAGAATGATAGTGGTCCGTAGGCAGCCGTATATACAGGATGGTTGGAATATAGGGTGGACTGGACGTTTGGTGGTATAAAAATGTTGGAAAAAATGTGAACTTAAAATTATATAGGGTGATTATGAAACTGTTATATGATGTGGACATAAGCAGATCATATACAGGATGGTTGAAATATATGCTGCAGTTCAATTATATTTATACAGTGTGATTAAAAAAATATTTCTTTTATAGCCCATAAGAAGTTGCATAAAGTGTGGAGAGGAATTAATTTTACACAGGACGATAATGTAAAATGTAAAAAATAAACTAATTTATGGGCTAGCCCACAAGGAGTTATTACTGTGGTTGAAATATAGGACGGATTTGACTCCTTAAATATGGGATGGATTCTAATCCGTCCTATAGTTTACAGAAGGCAGCTAACAAATTTATGCTTGTCCGTGGGCAGTCGTATGTACAGGATGGTTGGTACATAGGTTAGAGTGGAATTATCTATAGTTATACAGGGTTGACAAAAAAATGAAAAAAGGTGACATGGCGTAGTCCATAAGGCATAAATATATTTTGGGCTTATTAAGTCAACGCGTACTAGTACATTTTGTTCGTAAAGATTTACCTGTCAATTTAAATGACAAAGTATCATTGTCTAATGTTGAGGCTTTCGATGTTACCTGGTTCTGTCTATTAAGGTTATACATACAAAACAAAAAATAAAGAATGAAAACTACCTGAGTTCAAAAATACTAAAAAGTTGAAAATAAAACATTTTTGAAAAAAAATTTAACCGACTTCTACCTATAACTAAAAAGCTAAAAATAATCATAACAAAATACAACTCTAGCAAATAAATAACACATTCAATGTTGTTAGGTACCTACCCAGGAAGTAAAAAATGTAAACATTAAAAGGGGCTCATTCTGTACAAATGTATTACCTACCAATCTAGTATATTTTTGAAGTCGGTGCCAAGCAACATTCAAGTTTGATGAAGTAGTAGATAAGTACGCAATGAAGGATTTTAGATTTGCTTCGCACCGGCTTCAAAAATATACTAGATTGGTAGGTAATTAATTTGTACAGAATGATCACCTTTTAATGTTTACATTTTTTACTTTCTGGGCAGGTAGCTAACAACATTGAATGTGTTATTTCTTTGCTAGAGTTCTATTTTGTTATGATTATTTTTAACTTTTTAGTTATTTGTAGAAGTCGGTTACATTTTTTTTCAAAAATGTTTTATTAAATATAACCAATCTTATCTACCTCAGTTATGCAAATCTGAGTATAGATATAGATATACTTCATTAATAAAAAACATCAACAAGCGGCTTCTGGAAAAACATCTTCAATTTCATTAAAGTGACAAGGTCTCAGCAAAGCCACAGCTAGCAGGTCAGTTAGAATAAGTGTCGTCTGATCATGTTTCTAGTTACTCGAAAATTAAGATCTTCATTAGCCGGGGCGCTCATTGGAAACATTCATCCGCTTGCTAATTGGTCATTTCTGGCTGCTATAGGGTGAAGCCGGGTTAGTACGGCGTTTAATAAAATTTTCTACGTTTCGACTCCTGCTTTGGAGCCATTATCAAGAGACAAAAGTGAAAAAGATTTTCAGAGTCTAGATCGAACTCGGGCCCTCATTATGCCTACTCCCCCACTACGTAACTGAACTATCGCAGTTACCTAGTTTACAGTACTCCCCAATAGTCATTAGGTAACTGAACAGTTTCAGTTTCCTAATGACTCTAGTGACTCTTGGGGAGTATGGAGATTGAAGCCCCGAGTTTGATCTAGACTCTGAGACTCTTTTTCAGTTTTGTCTCTTGAAAATGGCTCCAAAGTTGGAGTCGAAACGTCGAGCGTTTAACACATTCAGACAGAACGTAGCCTAGTTCATAATAATGACCGCGGAAGCCTCTCAGAACTCAACGTCGACTATTTCATAAATTTAGATGCGGTTCTCACCTAGATATTATATATCGTCTTGCATGCAAAAGCTTCTTCAACAGTATTGAAGGGTTCTTCTTCCCCTTCTTCTTTAAGAGTTTTTGTATGAAGACTATATGCCAGTATTGAACTGAAAAAACTTATTTATTTCACCATTATTAAATGGCTTTTAAAGTCCTAGTAAAGATATTAAAGAAAATGAAATAAACCCATGTTATTCGCGTACCAGGAAATAGTGATTAATTAGATTAACAAAATGTCATGAATATCACCTGTAAAAGTGAAACGATGCACGTGAAATAAATGAAAAAAGGTAGGTTATGTACAAATTATATACAGGGCAGTACAGCCTTGGACCTCCGGCTTATTCACTGAGACTAACACAAACCAATCACTTCCTGAGCGTCTTAATCACTTTATAAGCATCTATGGGATACGCAAACACCTTCCTGGAGAATAATTAATAAATTTCTCCTAACCTAGCACACGCACACATGCGGCTGCCAACTTAACCGGAAGTCCCATATCGAAATGTTAATAACATCCGATTGAAGACGCGAGGTGTAAAGACCGACATCTAGGGTTTTTGGGGAAACCATAAAAACATAGAGGTTCCGAATCTGAAGCCGTTCTATGTAATTGCTCTTACCCGTAATTCCTAGGTAAGAATGTCACGATGAAAAGAATGACACCTCGAAGAGAGTATTCAATATCTCTGAGGGGTTAAGGTAACCGGAAAATTTCATCGTGACATTCTAACCTAGGAATTACGAGTAACAGCAATTACATGGAACGTCTCCAGAGTCGGAACCTTTATGTGCTAGTTTCCGCAAAAATCCTAGATGTCGGTCTTTACATCTCGCGTCTTCAAATTTAACGAAATATATCAAATACAAAAAGAAGTGTTCGAGAGAATATACAATTGTGGGAAGCGCAACTGATGAAGGTTCCCTAACCAGAAACAATATATACTATATATATTGTCTTGTGTACAAAAGAATGACACCTCGAAGAGAGTATTCAATATCTGTGACAGGTGAAGGTAACCTGAGAATGTCAACGTGAGATTCTAACCTAGGAATTACGGGTAACAGCATACACATGGAACGGCTCATTCGGAACATCTATGTGCTAGTTTCCCCGAAAATCCTAGATGTCGGTCTTTACATCTCATGTCTTCAAATTTAACGAAATGTATCAAATACATAAAGAAGTGTTCGAGAGGACATTGAATTGTGGGTAGCGCAAGTGATGAATTTTCCCTAACCAGAAACAATATATTATTTAAATATATTGTCTTGCCTACAAAAAAATGACACCTCGAAGAGAGTATACGAAGATTTGTCATCTGTTTCATGTTAATGATTATATAATTCAATCGGTAGTAATCAAAATACCTGAAATCTGATACCGCGATTAACTTTTTTTTCAATTCAAAGTGACATTTTAGCTAAATGAACTGCTCCCTCTAGTTGCATCAAGACATCTTAATTAAAGAAACATTATCTCTGCTCTGTCTGTCTATAGATATAATAAAATGAAATAAATAGTTCATCCCAGGCGTTCCCAATTTTGTGGAAGGAAAACATTTGCCAGTAATTCGGACGCAATCTACGATATATATGTTGAGACCTTTATCTTTTCTATTGTTGATATCCGGTATGCCGGTTATTCGGTACATTCTCAGCTTTTATTGAACACATAAATAATGTAATGCAAGATAATACATTCGTCTTGAACGCTAAATTTTATAGAAGCCATACAACGTTGTTATCGGTGGCAATAAATAGTGAGAAGTAGACGTTTTTATTGAATTGTGGGAAATCTACAAAGTATTTTATTATGGTAGCTGTTCGTGGTGGTATTTTTCGGGTTGTTCATTAAATGAATACTTTGGTGCTGCTTGCAATTCATTTTGCTAACTTTAGTGTACATTAACATCAGGGTATTTGTTATTAGGTTTTTAATCGATTTAAAAAGGATTGGAACAAATATTCTTACTAAGAATTTTAATTAAAAAATAGATTGTGACAATTATGACAGCTGTTTTGAAATTTCAAGGCGTTCATACAGGTGGCCTACTTAAGAGTGAATATTCCTTCAATACAAATTAATGTGTTGGAACATGTAACCATTTTATAGCTATATCATATTTTTCTAGCATTATATGTTTACAGTTGGAACCGTCAAATTTTTCCAGTGAAAAATTCTCAGGTTACATATTTTTAGATGGGTGAAATCTTATGAGGTCGCACGTTAACGTTAGACACACATTGAAGCTGAATCTTTGTGTCTGTATCATATCAGGTCAATATATATCGTTGTAGTGGTACAGGATAGTTAAAAAAATGTGACCCACAAGCAGCTGCATACATAAATGAAATATATGGCGGACTATAATTATTGTTATACAAGGTGATGAAAAAACGTTACAAGACTTTTACACCTACAGAAGAGTCCATTAGCAATTGCATTTACAGAGTGGTCGAAATACAGGGTGGAGTGGAATTACACTCATACAGGGTAGCACACAAAATGTTAAATTGGGTGCCCATAAGCAGTGACATATACAGGTTGTTTAAAATATAAGTTGGAGTAGATTAATTGTTCTACAACGTGATTAAAAAGTTATATTAGAAAAAATGGATAATGGGTGGTCCATAAGTAGGTTACGTTTACAGGGTGGCTTAATTATATTAATTTACATAGCAAACAACACTTAATGATATATTTTTAAACAAATAACATGGATCATTACACGCCATTAACATTTAAATTGATAAATAAACAATGGAATGTCACCAAATGGTAATACCTTGTGTAGGACAGAGAAGACCAGTACAGCTGCACTTATATCAATATTTACACAAAAATAAAAGTAATTTTTACAATAACAATGCTAACATATTTCATCACAATAAGCCCTAAACAATTGATATCTCAAAAGTAAATCCTTGTAGGAGTAGCCCACAAATAAAGTGTAGTTAAATTTTTTATTAGTTTATATCTCAGTAACATTTTACACGTAGCATTTTTAATAATTTCCTATTATTTGTAATATTTTTCTTCTCTTTACATTAAATGCCCAGCTTTCAACGTTAATTTTAAATATTATATAATAAGAAGACATCTTAATATCATTTGGAAGTATATTGTATACTTTAGGCAAAATAAAGATAAATGTCTTATTGTTAAAATAAAATAATATCTCTTAGGATTGGCAGATTTAAGCAAACTATTAGATCAACAAATTTCTACTTTGCGTAGTCATTTCCAGAAACTTGCAGAATTTTCTGATCTACACAGAGTCATGTGCCAGGTTGATGACTCAACACCATTGCGACTGATACAACAACACGTCCAATTACACCACCAGACCACTGATCAGAAACTGCTGAAATGGAAGGAGAAGCCCCTTCATGGAAGACGTCAACCAAGATTATGTCGAAAGTGCAGCGTCGAACTAGTGGTTGATCTCTGGTCATATATTTCCTGAAACGAAAGGCTTTATATTGGCAATCCAAGATCAAGTAATCCCAACTAAGAACTATCTAAAGTACATCGTTAAAGACCCTTCTATTAACAACGACAGATGCAGGTACGGTTGCCAAACATCTGAGTCTATCCAGCATATCACAGGAGGTTGTAAAGCGTTCGCTGCAACTAAATACAAAGAACGACACGATGCTGTGGCTAAAATACTGCACCAGGAACTAGCACTGAACCTTGAACTATCACAGTCGGTAAGATTACCATATTATAAATGCAAATCAGAATTTGTTTTAGAAAATAACAACTACAAGCTGTACTGGGACCGCACGATACTGACTGATCGGACTGTTGCTCACAATAGACCAGATACAGTTTTGGTAGATAAAGTCGCTCGAAAAACAACTTTAATTGACATAGTAATCCCAACAACAGTAATATAAATATCAAGCAGGCTGAGAAAATAACCAAATATAGGGATTTGAAATTTTAAATATTAACTCAGTGGGACATGAATAGCACACGAACTGTACCAATTGTTATGTCAACGACAGGACTAGTTCCAAAACATCTATTAAACATTTTAAAATACCTCGGTCTGGACGAACCAACCAACAAGTGCAAAAAGCCGTCCTGTTAAGATCAACAGCCCGGACGGTCAGGGAGTTTATGGGAAATTGCTGCCACGACTCTAACCACGGGCCTGAGAACCTGGCAAGGGCTTCCACAGAGGTAAACCCTTTTGCTATCTAGGATATCTGGGGTTTAGTGAATTTTCCTCTAAAGACAAATCAAGTCAATTCTTATATAGGATCAATTACATCACCGTCAATATATATTAAATCTGATGCATAAAGTAAAGGCATCTTGTAAATTATCTTTATATGCACTTTTGTATAATTTCTGGTTGTCTCAAATAACAACTTACTGCGCCCCCCTTCTTCCCCAGTCTACAATCACATATGATATATATGACTGTACTAAGGAATAATTCATTGTCTTTAATTGTTTAATATCAAAAAAATTCTTAGATATTTAAACTTTGTAATTTACAATTTGTGCGTTAGTGTGAGAAGTTTAATAAACTGAAGTTTCAAAGTGTGTTTGTGAGAAAAAGGCTAAACGAATGAAGTGGCCGCAAGGGAAGTAACATTTGTTATAAATAAGTTAATTCCAAAAAAATTACGAAAACCTACGTTCTCAGAGATATTTGCCTTTCAAAATTTCTGAAATTATGAGTTTAATAAAAAAAGTGGGCATAAACGAAATTATTCATATTTAGTTTCTCCCATAATTATAATTTAAATTATAGACTCTTTTGTGTATTGTACAAACATGACGGCTACATCAGAAATTAAATTTTATTTTCCAAACAATTTCAAACACAAAAGTCATGTCCCCATATTTCTCTTGTAATCTACATGAACCTAACAATTTAAAACATACCGCCTCAACAATCAATTCGACATATTTTTTATCTTCCCGCTATCAATTTTTGTTATCAAAAGCACAGTAGGTCGATAATTTTTTTCAACCCGAGTCTTTTCTATTTAACGCAGACACAAAAAACACCTCCAGCCCAAAATAATTATCTAGTTGATTCAACTTACAAGGCAATCCATCACAAAATAGTTTTCTTTCCACCCCAGACGGTTTTTTTCCGTTCTAACTAAATAAAGGAACGGAGAAAAAGAAAAGTGTGAGAATGGATTTTTGGAGCAAAGGTGATTCGGACAGAGCAGACTGTGTTGGGAAAGGAATACAAGAGGACGGCACACCGGGGGTATAATTCATTGACGTCGTGAGACGTGTAGCCCGGTAATTAACTATTTTCCGAGATTTTCACTGACCAAAGTGCTTCGTTGCAAGTTGAAACAAAGCATACAAGTGGCGTAAAAGAAATCGGTTCCACGGTTAATTGTGATCCAACTTTTGTGAGCAATTTATTGCGCCCAAATGCTACCCTTTGTGCGGCATGGGAAAAACGTGCCTTTAGGTAACTGAATGAATTATTTCTTGAGCTCTTGTTGTTCATTCAGAAAAGTTGTTAAGGATTTATTTATTTTTGTAGTTTTAGTTTTTTTTCCAAACATTATTTATTATTACAATTAGCTTCTTATATGTAAAGATGTAGTTTCTTTTATTTCGGTTTGCAAAACTAATGAAATAATTTTTTAAACCAGTTGTTGCGTGCCCGTAATTTGTTTAGTGTATTGTTTAAATTTGATTGAATTACTTCATTGATTTTTAAACTTCTGCACCTTCTCCAAAACCTTCCGTCGCGCTAATGCTAATTTTAAGTGTTTTTTTGCGTGTAAAATAAAGACAGTATTCGTTATTTGTGACGGACGCTTTTTTGATTCCGTCTTAAGACGGCCGCTTTTTGTTGTTATTGATTTTGCGAGTTATAGTTCCGGTCGTAACAACCGCTAAACCGCTTTCATTTGTTTCTTTTGTGTTTACAAAAGCGCATCATTTGTTTGTTAAACCCGTATTTTTTGTTCGCTCAATCAATGAACATTACGTCGCTATTTTTTGTGTAACGTGTTGTCCAGACGAAGCTCTAAAACAGTTCCTGCCGCTGCGGGCGTGGCCTCTGAAGAAAGAAGAACCAAGAAAACACCACCTGCTGAGCTTCGACGTAAAAGGTCAGTGATTAACTTTTATTTGGTGATTTAATGCAAGGTGAAGAAGAATAAGTTTAGTGCCAAATTATCAGAGGCCATGAAGGCCAAACAAAAAGAACAATCATTACAAGACTGAAAGATCAAGAACAGTTAATTAAATTATTGGATGAGAAAAGACAGAAAGAACAGAAATTACTCGAAGAGAAAAGGCAACGTGAACAAGACAGGAATTACAGGATCAAAAAACAAGATATTAAACTTCAACAACAAGAATTCCAGCAATTGATGCTATTAATTCAAAATGCAAACGAACTAGTTGACAGCAAAATAACGGAAATACTATCAGAAGTGGACGAAGTAAATAAGGAAATTCACAAGGTAAAAATAGTGTTGATAATGTTAAAATGAAAATTAATTATGTACACGTTAAAATGCAAGTGATATTCGTAAAGTTCAGAATGAAATTCACAATGCGCAAGATATATTTGAAGACAGAATACGAAATGAAATTAGAAGCATTAAAAAGAAGTTACGAAAGGAAACCATCAAGATGTAGTTGTTGCTAAAGGTTCTGTTCTAAAACCACCCACTTGGATTATATACAAAAAGCAATTCGATGCAGTTGCAACCAACAATGCATGAAATTGTCATGAATAAGCTATCGCGCTTGTGATTTCCTTAAGAATCTGCACTAGAATTGCTGCAAAGCATTCCAGAAGAGCAGCAAACAGATTTTGACAAATTAGTCTCAGTCCTTGTACGCAGGTATGGGAACCAAAGTCTAACTCAAGTATATCAAGGGCAACTTAGGTCACGAACCCACAAATCTGAGTAAAACTTACAAGAGTTTGAAGCAGACATTAGACAGTTAGTGATCCTAGCATCTCCAGAGGCACCTGAAGAGTTTCGTAAACAATTTGCAACTCAATGCTGCATTGATGGCATTAAAGACAGTGAAATTCAGAAACATCTAAGGCTAAGTGATGTGAGAAAGCCCTTCTTCGTGCATTAGAAATTGCATCTGAGCTGAATATGTCTACACAGAGGTAAGAACAGTCTCTCTTAAGCAAGAAGACCAAAAAGACATGAATAAGATGAAAACCACGTTTGTAGAATTCTTGTCAGAGATGAAAGTAGTGTTAGAAAAAGTGAAAACCACCCAGAGCCTATAGGAGTAGAATGTTTTCGCTGTGGGAATACTGGACGTTTCAAAAGAGATTGTATAGTAAATTACCACAAAGATCATCAATTCCAGCAACATTTAACAAGTTTCTAACCGAAATGAAGCAGTTGTTGAGACATACCACTCTAAAAACTGATACCAGGGCTACCAGTGGAAAATATTTCCGCTGTGGACGAGGCGAAAATTTTCAGAAAGACTGTAGAGTGAGATTGTCACCTTCTAGAGATAGTCAATTTTGGCGATCGACCAACCAGGAAAACGAGCACTTGAATCACGTCAACAAACAGCAGCGTAGAGGGTACGGTGGTGACAGTAAAGTTAGGAAAGACGTGCCCATCAGACAGATTAGAGCCACAGTAAAAGACAACTGAACTACTGAGCAGGGCCGAAAAGTCCAGTTGCAAGATCCATCGAACCGATTTCGACGAAGAAGAAGAAGACAGACGCCGATGGGAAGAAATAATAAGCACCACTCTTCTAAGTAAAATACCTTATTTTTGCCAATATCAAAAAAGTTTATTAGATATGAAAACTGTATCCAAATTAGTATTAATTATAAAATAAAATAATTTAAAAAAATCAAAAATCTCAAATAATTAAATACTTTTTCTGTAATCGATGCCAAGTTAAAGTGAAAATAATTTGGGAAGTACTATTATGAGTTCTACTTTGTAATTTTGCTGTTGAACTTGACACCAAATTTAGAAAAGTATTTAATTTTTTGTTTTTGTTTTTTTTTTTGTTAGTCGGTTTTTGTTTCATGTAAAATGTAGTTCTACTTCTCTACTGTATTGTTACAATGTTTGATTGGTGGTGAAAACCGAAGTAAAAACTAACTCAACGATAATCAAAACGTTTAGTAAAAACGTATTTCTAGTATTTTGTCGAAAATGTCATTCTTTTCGAAAGCAAGCCATCAGGCCCCTTAGGCAGAATTCTAGAAGAATAATGGAGTACCGGGGATAGGAGATAAATGGGGCGCACAACACTAGCAGTAGACAATCGTGCAATTTTTGGTGATGTTAAGGAATATTTGTTTTCAGTGTAAATTAATTGTTTTAAAACCCACGGACCTCGCAGTAGTATGCTGCGTTTAACCGAGAACAAAGTCAGTCCACTAGATGACACGATAGTGCTATCAACGCAAAATACCACACAACTTCTTCATGACAACTTCTACAATCTCTTGTAGGTCCATTTGCTGTGACAAATACAATTTTTACGCAACCCAGAGAAAAAAATGAAGTCATTGTTCCTCCTAACCAAAAAGGAATGAGATTATTTGGGAGATTTATAGTATGCGGCACTCAAAACAAATTTGCGGTAGCTGTTAGCAAATCTCCCTTTGTATTAGGGCACTTCACCAGCGTGATATTTTATTCGGACCCAAAAACTAAATATAACTGTAAATATTCTAAAATGATGTGCCGGTGGTTTTGACATTAACGCTCGTTATAGCTGACCCGTACAGTTTATTGTATTAACTGTAAACTGTCTTCATTCAACCCTGCAATATTTCATCTGCACATCAACCCGAATAATTACAAAATTTTTGTTTCGGATTCGTTATTTATAAAACTACGTTGCGGTCGGTGGTTTTTGTGGACGTTTTGGGGATATTATGAGATAATTATTGTGGCATTTTGTTGATATGTACGTAGAAATAATTAAATTTGTATTATATTTCAAACAACAATACCGCTCATTATCAAAACATCATTGGATAAATAATTAACTACAGGAAAATTATTTTCATTTTCCAAAAAAGTAGAAATTAACTTAGTTTTTATATCACTTTTTATTTTCAGTTTACTGTGACTAGTTTCGGCAAGAGCCTATGCCATTATCAAACAAGAGCGAACTGATGAATGAATTACAGTTTTACCAGTTTCATGTCTTTATTGTCAGAGTTAAATTTCTACAAATTTCTTACTCCTAGTCCATATTTTTATACTTAATTCCCTAATTTGTTTTCCATGTTTCATATACTTTTCCCTACGCTGTTACAATATTTTCCCTACGCTATTCCTTAAGATATTTTATTCACTAAGATATTTCATTCCCTAAGATATTCAAGTTACCTGTTACTTCCTCTTCCGTCTGCAGTAGCGCCATCCTGGGTCTCTTCGTCCTGTGTTTCTTGCTTTCGTCGTAGTTTGTGGCCTCTCGTAGTAGTGGGTTCCTGTGGTTTTCCATTCTTGCTGTCTCCTTCTTAGTCCTTATTATTTCCCCTTTTATAGTGCGTATCCCTAGATCTCTTCTTAGCTGCTCGTTTCTCATGTACCATGGTGCGTCCGTCATTCTTCTCAGGGCGTTGTGCTGAATCCTTTCTAATTTCTTGGTGTGTGTGTGTGTCCGCTGCTTGTCCCCATATGCTTGCTCCGTACATCATCAATGGTTTTACTGCTGCTTCGTAGATCGTCTTCTTTATCCTCAGGTGTAGCCTGCTCCTCCGTTTTATTAATGCGTTTATCATGCTGATGTGATGTTTGGCTCTCTTCGCTGTTTCCTCTATGTGTTTCCTCCATGTTAGCTTCCTGTCGATGTGGATCCCTAGGTACTTTACGTTTTCCTGCCAGTTGATGGGTGTTCCTCCACCGTTAGTCTCTTGGTTGGCTTGGCCTTTTTTTCTCCTTCCTATTGCTATTGCTTGTGTCTTTTCTGTGTTGATCCTGATCTTCCATTTCTGGTCATGCACCACCTATTTCAGTGACCTATCGAGGGTTACACCAAGATATTTCGGGAGGGTATTGTGGCGGATTAAGGCATCCTCAAAGTAGACCTGGAACTGTCTATTCGCTGCTCTGTTAGAGAGATGAATGCACGCCGTCTTCGTTTTGTTAGGGTTTGGCCTCAGCCTCCATTTACGGAAGTATGTTCCCAAGCTCGCCAGGGGCAGTTTCTGTTTCTTCAAAGAAACGCTGTTGTAGGACTAGCACCCAGTCATCCGCATAGCCGCACTTCCCAGATTTAGATTCATTTACATCGGAGTTATAACGGTTAAAAAACAGCGGGACCAGGACAGACCCTTGGGGGAAGACCTTCATTAAGCGTCCTTGAGGAACTCGTTTTGCTGCCCAATATAGCCTGGAATACCCTGCTAGTATGCATGTTATCAATAATTTGCAGTGTTTCTTTGCATGGGACTGCCTGGTAAATTAAGCAATGTGGATTTTATGAACCGGCTTCAAAAAGATACTAGATAGGTAGGTAATTAATTAGTACAGAATGCCTACAGTTTTTACTTTGTTTGTTAAACTTTATTTCTATTTTGAAGTCGGAAATTTTTTAAAAATGTTTTATGTGTTATATTTTTTTATTATTACTATATCTATATGTCGAAAAATTATTCCTTTTGTTGTTTTTAGCACCAAATCATTGTTTCTGATAGCGTTTTTTTTCTTCATGATAATATTATTTGAATAATCCTTCAAACAAATAATAAAAAAATAAAACATTAAAAAAATATATAACCGACTTCCACCTATAACTAAAAAGCTAAAAATAATTATAAGAAAATACAACTCTAGCAAATAAATAACAAATTTAATGTTGTTAGGTACCTACCCAGGAAGAAAAAAATGTAAACATTAAAAGGTGCTCATTCTGTACAAACTAATTACCTATCAATCTAATTCATTTTTGAAGTCGATGCCAAGCAAATCTAAAATCATTCATTGCGTACTTATCTACTATTTCATCAAACTTGATTGTTGCTTGGCACCGACTTAAAAAATATACTAGATTGGTAGGTAATTATTTTGTACAAAATGAGCACTTTTTAATGTTTACATTTTTTACTTCCTGGGTAGGTACCTAACAACATTGATTGTGTTATTGTGTTATTTATTTGCTAGAGTTGTATTTGGTTATAATTATTTTTAGCTTTTTAGTTATAGGTGGAAGTCGGTTATATATTTTTTAAATGTTTTATTTTCAACTTTTTAGTTTTTTTGAACTCAGGTAGATTTCATTCTTTATTTTTTATTTCATATGTATAACCCTAATAGGACCAGGTAACATCGAAAGCCTCAATATTACACAATGATACATTTTCATTTAAATTGACAGGTAAATGTTTACGAACAAAATTTACTAGTACGCGTTGACTTAATAAGCCCAAAATATATCTATGTCTTATGGACCACACGATGTAACCTTGACAATTCCGTATGAGTATAGATAATTCCATTCCACCCTATTTGCCAACCATCCCGTACATTCGACTCCCCACGGACAAGCGTTAATTTCTTTGCTGCCTTCTGTAAACTATAGGACGGAGTAGAATCCATCCCATATTTACGGAGTCAAATCCGTCCTATATTTCAACCATAGTATATAACTCCTTGTGGGCTACCCCATAAATTATTTATTTTTTAACATTTTATATTATCGTCCTGCGTAACATTAATTCCTCTCCACACTTTATGCAACTTCTTATGGGCTACACTGTATAAATATAATTCAACTTCAGCATATATTTCAATCATCCTGTATATGATTTGTTTACGTCCATATCATATAATAGTTTTTTAATTACCCTATATTATTATAATTTCAACACATTTTTATACCGCCAAAAGTCCACTCCACCCTATATTCCAACCATCCTGTATATACGGCTAACCAGCCTTACCTATCTTTCAATCATCATATAAATGCAACTCCTTCTATCACTTTACTTTGTGATTTTGTTTGCTATAACTAAACATTCTGTGTATAAACGCACCAAATAGCAGTTTAGAATTTGACATGTGTTGTCACTGAATTTTCTATTAGGCCGGGAGAATGTGACAACCAAAAGCACCGTCTTCGTAATATGGAAAATTTTTCATTTAAATAGGTATTTGCCTGGTATACAAATAAAACGAGCTTGGTACTCATTGTTTTAATGAGCCCGAAAATACTATGCTTCACTACATAAATGCTTGAGATACATAGAAAATTTTCAAATTCGCAATTAAAACTGCCGGTGCCTACAATTCCCGCTCTATTACGTTAGAATTAAAATATTTATGAGGAAATATCCGATACGTCACTTCGATGAAATTTTTGATAAGAATAATGGAATTTTTGGCGATTTTCTGCAAAACTGTAAGTTGCACGTCGCAGATAAAAATATGAAATCACCTAGGGATCTTCCTTAATAGATTAAACGTTAAAAAACTATAGACATCCATAAGGAGTTTTCGATTGGTCGATTTAAATGCACGCACAAATTTCATCATTTTACCAATAGAATTCTTTTCCCAAATTTGAAGTTTCACCAATCCGAATATATACTATATTAAACAATACCATATTCATACAAAACGGTTCATTACAGGAGAAAAAATCAGGTAACATACATACAAAAAAAATACGGGACGAATTGATAACCTCCTCCTTTTTGGAAGTCGGTTAAAAATAAAAATAATAAATAGCATTTTATTTTTATTAGACGGAATACTGAGTAAATTTGTTATATCATTTATTCAGCATTTTGAATAAATAAACATTATCATATCAGTAGTTACAATTTTTGTGTAAACTAAATAAAAGCAATAGAAAATTCGCGCTAATTGAGTGGTAGCCCTTAAAATATTCATTTTGTTGAGTTATTAACATAATTGTACGACTTTCATGAATAATTCGTCAATTTTAAAAATCCGTGTTGAATTCATCTACTAATAACAACAAAACAGTAACGCAACACTGTAGCACCGCCGCCTTATCTTATCAGATTCGTAATTACCTTGACAGAATTCAAAATGAGTACGTCGAGCATGAAAATCCACCCAGGTGTATAATTTTCCCACTCCATCTAACATTTTTTGACATTGAAGACGCAGGAAATGAATAATTACGCTAATTATGAAAGAAAAACGTTCCTCATAATTTTACGTGGAAACTCTTTTACGACTACCCAATTACACCCTTGACCTGGTCATTGAAATCTACCAATTTAATGCTAAAATAAAATTAATTACTATTGTGATTTCACTTATTCACCCTAGGTGATTATATACACAAGGGTTGTATATATTTTTTTCGAGTCGACTAAGCACCTTTGAAAGTACTTTCATAATTTTGTTGAACTATTGTCAAACATCTTCTTTATAATACAAATTTTTTGATGTAAAAAACACTATCAGGATACTGCCGGTGCCATCACATTAAGAACGATTTGTAGTGATATTTTGCTACCTTTTCCACTCGCAACTATGTTTTTTTACTTTATTATGAACAATTGAAACAAGAAAATTGCGTTTTTTTTCATTACATCTTTTTAAATTGAAAAATAATAAACTAATCTCAATGGTGTCAACAGGTGAATTGTGAAGCATGAAAATATCAATAAAATGAGCCCAGGATCGATCCGACAGGATGTTTACTAACACGGAAAATCAAAAAATACTGGAAACTTTAGCGGTTTTCTTTATATTCTCATATCTCCGTCACTCTCGAAGTTGTAGAACTGGGCTTCTGGGAACTGACAGTAATTGATATATACCTTATGCGTAACTAAACCAGGCGTTATCGGTTTATTAGTTTTTGAATAATTGTGATATGAAGTTTTTAGTCCACTATTCTTGCAGTGCGTCTCCATGGGACATGGATCGTCAAATATTAATTCAGAATAGAGACATTGGAAGTAGAGGTATCATTCTACAACGCCTCTATTTTCATTTTTCGTTAAATGTTAGCGTATGAATGTGTTCGCGTAGTGGGGGGAACACGGTTGTTGAGGGGAACTGCTGACAATAATTATTATTGATAGTAACTGTCACTCTGACAGATGGTGAAAGGATCTAATCGCAAAATAGCTTATATACAGAGCGATTTGTTCGATATTATATCAAATGACAAATGTTTGTTGATTAATATATTCATATAATATTTTGTAGAGAATTCTAGAATTAAGGCAATAAATAGGTTTATATTAAAGTGAAACATACACTGAAGTAAATAAGTCAAAAAAGTCTTGAAAATATCTAAATTAGTTTCTGACAAAAGCAATAAAAATATTTATAAATTACAGACAGCCTGCCTATATTATATATTTCTAAACGCTTCCCCGCAACAACCGTGCTTCCCCCACTCCTTGGATACATTCATACGCTCACCCATTTTTGGTCATGTTTGCTAATAGTTTTCAGATATTTCACAGACATTTAGTGAAAAATGAGAATAGAGGGTTTGTAGAATGTCACCTCTACTTTCAACAATTTTTTTTTAATTGAAATTTGATTATCTATGACGCATGGAGGCACAAAGCAGAAATAGGGAACAAAAAACTTTATATCACAATTGTTCAAAAAATAATAAACCAGTAGCGCCTAGTTTTGGCATACATAAAATAGATATAAATTCCTATCAGTTCTTACAAGCCCAGTTCTACAGCTTCTAAGTGACGAAGATTCGATTTAAAAAAAAGCTACATTCTCCAGTATTTTTTGTTTTTACCTTTTACTAATGATCCAATCGGATCGAGCCTGGGCTCATTTCATTGGTATTTTCATACTTTATAATTGACCTGTTGACACCATTGAGAGTTTATTAGTTTTGGTTTTATAAACATGCTAAAAAAAACGTAATTTTCTTGCTTCAATTGTTTATAACAAAGTAAAAACCATAGTTGCGAGTGGAAAACATCGCAAAATATCGCTACGAATCGTTGTTAATGTGATGGCAGAGTCGGTTTCCTGATAGTATTTTTTACACATTATCAGTTAATTTTTGCTCTATTGATTGGTCTATATATAAAGTATCGTTTTTTATTAATACAATGACAGCATAAAGCATTACTACACGACTTTTTTGGGTGCTACGCTTCAATCGAATCTATCTGTTGTAAACTTATATAAAATAAATTCATCCCAGTTCCACATAAAAGTTTTTATCGTAAATTAGTTAGCGGTAATAGTCATCTATTGAAACTTTAGTTGATATAGGGAAACAATAAATGGGGATATACGATAATCCACTAACACCAACTGAAATTTCCTAAAATTTCATGAAAATTTAGAAAATCAACTTGGGTGCCTTGATGAGCCGACTCACGCGCCGTGAGAACCCGGCTTTACGAAACCACTTATGTCTGTCCATTTATCACAACCTAGTTTCTCCAAAACTGTGGTCGTAAAAAGTTCAAATTTCATATAAAAATGCGAAATTTAATGATCCCATAACGAAGATATAGAGTAAATAACCACATTTTTATTTTGTTTGGTACTTTAGAGGAGAATTTTATGACAACCAGTCATTACTCGGTTTTTTCTTATTTTTAGAAAAAAAAATATTTAAGCGATATTAACAAAAATATTTAAAAAATCGCCCATACCCTCCCACTTTATCTCCGAACAGTAAAGCCTAAAATTAGGAAAAAAATTGGGGATAAAGGGCTTCCCTTGAACATGAAAAATAAAGTGAAACCTCTAACGCATCAAATCAAAGGGATTATGGCCAATATAAGTTTATTATTTTTAAAATAAATTATTTTAAAGACATTAGTGAAAATATAAAAAAATACTCATTCCGCCTTTATTTCCACTATAACACCTAAAATTTTGAAAAACATTAAAATTGTTTCTAACACATCATGTAACATATCAAATGAAAGGGCTCATTATGGCGAAAACAAATATATTTTATTCATACTTTTAAAATAAATTATTTTAAAGATATTAACAAAAATATAAAAAAATTTACCCATTCATCGGACCTTACCCCCTAATCTATAAGCCGTAAAATTTTTAAAAAAATAAGTGATGGGCCTCACCTGAATTTTACCGAAAAAAGAAGGAGAAACCTCTTATATTAATTTTAGGGGCCAAATTACCAAATTAAATGAAAAATATAAAATTAAAATTGTTTTTAACATGTCATGTAATATATCAAATGAAAAGGCTCATTATGGCGAAAACAATTTTTTTTCATATTTTTAAATTAAATAATTTTAATAATATTAACAAAAATATAAAAAATGTTACCCATTCCCCCTACCTAATCATCGAAACTATAAGCCCTAAAATTTTGAAAAATATTAGACATGTAGGGCTTCAATTGAATTTTACTGGAAAATAAGAAAGGGTTTTCTTATTTTTCCTAATAATAATTTTAGGGGCAAATTGCAGCATTAAATGGAAAACATAAAATTATAATTACTTCTAATATAACAAATCAAAGGGCTCATTATGACGAATACAAATATATTCTTTCCGATTTTTAAAATAAATCTTTTAAAACATATTAACAAAAATATTTTAAAAAAATCCCCCTTTATTCCCCAATCTATAAGACCTTAATTTTTTTGTTTAAAGGAAAAATTTTGGGGACATATTATAGAATTAAACGGAAAATAAAAAAAATATTTTTTAACTCTTAATGCATTACATCAAATGAAACGGTTCATTATGAGGAATTTAAATATATAATTTTCATATTTTTAAAATGAATTGTTTACAAGATATTAACAAAAAGATATAAAAAATTCTCATGTCTCCCTTTATTTGCGAAACCATACTACTTAATATATTGAAAATGATTACGGTTACTGGGGCTCACTTAAAATTTATAAGAACCCCAATATTAATTTTAGGGACAAATTATAGAAAATAAAAAAATTCAATTTTCAAACGCATCACGTAATATATCAAATAAAAGGCTCCTTATGTTGTGAATTGCAAATACATCATATTTTTAAATCATTTGTTTAAAAGATATTAACAAACATATTAAACATTGACTTAAGTCGTACTTTAGAAACTACACTATATAAAATTTTGAAAAATATATTTTATTTGTATTTCTAAATAATTTGTTTAACAGATTTTATAAAACTTAAAAACTTCCAATCTGTAGAGCCTAAAATTCAGACAGTAGATTATAAAAGACTTCCCCGAAAGTTTATTAGTAAAATAAAACTCGAATGTTAGTTCTAGGGTCCAAATTAGAAAATTAAATTCATATTATGCATTTTATAAAAATCAATCAAATCATGTAGCAGATATGTATGGAAAATAAAAGTGTATATTATTTATAAATTTAAAACGCTTCCTTTAAAATATATGAGGGTAAATATAAAAAATGCACTCATTCCCTGCTTGTCTGAAACTGGAATATTATAATCTTAAAGGAGCTACAGAACCCTTAGTTTGCGAGTCCAACTCGCACTTGACCAAATTTTTAAATTATACTGGCTCTGTTGAGGGTTTCAGCTGTACAGAGAGTAAATTTTCCTTTAGCAGAACAACAATATTATACACTGTTAATAAATTCAGTTTGTTTTTAGGGGATCTTTACTTAGCCCCCCTTCCTAATTGAACTAAAATTCCCTGAAATTATAGACAATAAAATGGCACATCAGATGGCCGTTTTAAATGATCCGAAACGAAGCAATCTAGCTGTTAGCGGACAGCCAGGATATGGCACAGGATATAACTCCACCCCGACCTATCCATCACCTAGCAGCGTCGGTTAAATTTCATTTGAATAGTTCCCGAACTAAGTTATTAGAATTAAATGGAGTCCTGTCATGCATAAAACGTCCAAATTAACATGCACTCTGTTGGAAGGAAGTGTCTTCTCGAACGCTGCTATAATGAATTTGTTTTGGAAATGGAAGTAAAAGCTTTGCTTGGAAGTAAGCTTTTGGAAATCAGATTATCTAAGTGTTGGATAAGCCTAAGTAGTTTTAGTTTTTGTTGTCTTGAGATTTTTCTTTTTTTTTACGTTTAGCTATCTAACAATGTTTTCGTAATTATGTAAATTTTTGAAATTGCGGTTATTTCTGTAATATTGCGGGTTATGAAGATAATAACGTAGTTATTGAATTATGGAAGCAGTTACTTTGTGCTAGTCAATCATAATGATCAAATAAAACTAATTTCTTTTTTTGTCCTATCACTGCATTTATGTATGTGACTAGTAGAGTTTAGATGCCTTGTAGAGCCCGTAAAATAAACTAAGTTGGTGCAGACTTTGTAAACTCTTCCCTTTGAGTGGCTAGCTACTCTGAATTAGCTAATCAGGCATGGACCGAGCACTATAACATCAACTGGAACCAGGCAAGCTTCGTTCACAAGGAGGAGCACTGGTATAAGAGAAAATTCATCGAAACGGCATACATAATCTCTTGTTCATTTTGCGTTAAAACCATTGAAAACGGGGTCTGATTTAGACCACGACACGTTTAGACTACTGAAATATACAGACGTTCAAGTTCATGTCGTATTATTCCCAAAGAACTCAGAAAAAATAAAAATCAAAGGTCTTACAATTATCATTCAGAAACTATACATAATCTCTATTGAGATATTATGAGTTAACCCAGCGTCCAAATTAAAAACGTTTGGAAACCTCTTCTCGAGCCACTGCCACTACGCATCACCGGCAACTAATCGCCAGGTACGACCACCCTGATTAGACGAGACAGAGGATTAAGCAACCCATGAGCATGACCGGTTAATATACAAAGTATAATGAGGATAGCAGATCGAAAGCTATTGAGACGTTGTGAGATGAATCATTTCTAGACAATGGAAGTCCAAGGAAATTTCCAGGAAGGGTAATTTTAAAATATAGCAGAAATTATTATCAAATACCTCTCTTAGAACAAATCCAAATTTTTATGTCTCACAATATTTTGCCCGGGTTTATTACTTAACATACGTTTAGTTGGTTAAGTTTTAATTAATATTTAAAATGGTTCAGTTGTTAGTTTTTCAATTTTCTTATTGATGTGTATTCGTTTGAAAATGACTTGTTAGCGTTGAAACTAGTCACCTTATAAGAATAAATACAGTCATAAAAAACAAAGAAATTAATTTCATTTGATCTTAATAATGCACATGTTCATGTGATCAAAAATTCTTTTATTTTGTTTTCAAAGTGTATAAGGAAACGCTAAAAAGTGACAAGAAAACTAAAGCTGAACTTGGCTATAGGGTTTATATAGCAATAATAGTGTCCCAATTCCACTGAGTAGATATTTCACTACAGTACACTGTGGTAATTTTATGAAATATCATCAAAATAAAATAAATAGTTCTAAAATGTTAGAGCCCGGGCTATGCTTTTTATCGTCTTGATAAATAATGATCACTACTGAATTTTGTAAATAAAAGTGTATAGGTTAATAATTTATATTTAAAAAAGGCCAACTTCAACTGGCTTAAAATAAAAATCGTTTATAACTGTAAAAAACACAATTTTGCACCTTAACATCAAACCTTTATATAAACAGTCAACAACTCTAAGTTGTCGTCGTCAAGGAGTAAACCAAACTGGTTTTTTACATTTGTGACACAGCAAAGGTTCCACAGCATTTCCATTACAATTCTATGAATATTTTAGCATATTACTATTATCTATTATTTGAACCACTTTCTATAAGTGTAACTTTGCACCACCCTGTATATGATTATGTGTATTGGTCACCCGATATAAATTATTTGGTTACCATTTTCTGAACCACCCTGTACAACTTTAATTCAACTCTACACGTTGTTGCAATCGCCCTGTATAGGTGTTAATCCTCTCCAACTCATTGATTGTTTCTATTTTTCAATTGCTTAATTCACTTTTTTTTCGCCCCATATGTCAGGTATAAGCAACTATTCATGTTCCACACTTTATAACATTTTTTTAACCACCCTGTGTAATTAGAATTCCACTCCACCTTATATTTCAATCATCCTGTATATGCAACTGCTTCTAACACACATTCACACACACACACCACACACACTTATCATAGTATAGTAAATAGAAACGATCGCTCAACTAACAATTTTTCTTTTCGATACACTAATGTAATACTTTGTTCCATTTCACCCTTTGACACAAACACCTTGTACGATATACTTTCATGGCATATCTTGACATTTTAGCTAGATATTTATGATAAAAATTTGACATTTACATTAATGTTTACCGTTTTTTGAACATATTTTTACGATTTTCATAAAAACCGTATATTTTATGCTACAGAAAATTATACGAAATCATGCTGGAACATTTCTTTGTAGAATACAATTTTAAAATATTTAAATTTAAATATTTAAATTGGTTGAGCGTTGTAGAGAAAGCAGTGTAGTATTACTCTTTTTTCTGATTTTCTGGAAAACGGTAAATCTCACGTTATAGAAAACTATACGGTACCTTTCTGTAAATATTCCTTAATACAATGCTGTTTAAATCATCAAAGCCGTTTTTGAACAATCACTGAGCATACATAAAAAAACGTGTCCACGAATTGATAGCCTTGTAATTTTTGGAAGTCGGTTAAAAAGTAACGAATTCAAATATAAATTAAATAATTTTAAAATGTATTTTTTAAAAGATACTTAAAAAAAGGGAACATGAGTCTTACTTACAGAAAAATATATGCAAAAATATTACAGAGGGTAATTCTGAAAGGAAACTAAATAATATGGTCAACTGCGTTCCATAACATTTTTGAGGTTTGTTATAATGTAGATAAGTCATGATATATGTTTTTGTAATTCTCCAGTATCAGACAATTTCTCTCCTGAGAATGAACAAAGCAAGAAAAACAGAGACAGTCTCAAATGACTACCACCCTTTTGATCATTTCAGCCCAAAAAAATACACTAGAATAACATTGGATACTCTTGTCAATTCCTCCTAGATTTGTGGATCTGTTAAAGATTCCTCACATGTGATAAAATAAACGTAAAATATGGGGTTGATATTTCCCACAATGGGTCTGACTTCGTAGTTAATTGTATACCCTTATACACGAAGCTAATCCAACGATTCTTTTACGAAAAAGCGTCAATCGATTTGTTGGAGGAATAAATGTTCACACAATCTACGGGAGGAAGCTATCACGGAACAAGTCATCATGCGACGAAGAATGAGTGCGTACACGGGTCACAAAAGTGGTTTATCTCTGATTATATTTTGACCGATCGAGCTACATTTAGACTTGGTGAGAGTTTTTACTCTTTCTGTAGGTAATTTGTTTTATGGCGTGACGTCGTATTTCACGTGGAAGCCCGGGTGTTTTATTTTGTTAAATATTCATGAGACATGGAAGGTCTTTCGCTCGGACTTTCGTGTATCTTTGTTCTGTCCGCTTTCAGACTGGTTCGGTATGCCGGTGTTGACTGGAGTTGTAAACAAATGAAAAAATATAAAAAAAATCAATTATAATTAAAACTGTTCCAATTAGGTAGACTATTTTGGCTTGATTTCAAATAGGCCTTTTTTAACATGCCTTTATTAGCTTCAGGTTTTTTTAATCGGTTCTAAATTGTTATATTAATTTGAAACTTTGCACGTGTATGTAGTTTGATTGATAATACAATAATATGGTGCCATAAAGTCTATCTGATGTACAGGCTTAATGTAAATAATAATAATAAAATTACCTCTGGTGTTCCTCTAGGTTCGATTCTTGGACCATTTTTGTATGTAATCTTTGCCAATGACCTGCCCGCTTACATTCTTAAGAATTTGGATACTAACGTAACTTGTTACGCAGATGATACCAATTTCTTAATTGTAAAAAATGCATATCAGTCAGCTCAACATACTGCAGAGCAAATTTTTAGAGATGTAATTAAGTGATCGCATAAGAATGTCTTACTCCTAAAAACAGATAAAACTATAGGTGTAGCTTTTAAGAAAAAGAAAAATGTAATTGATATGGCCGATTTTAAGGTAAGCTCGGAAGTTAAATTACTGGGTGTCGTTATTGATAAAAATCTGTCGTGGTCAGCCCACATTGACAAACTTTGTGAGATGTTAAGGGCAAACTGCTACGGCATTAGGCAGTTGAAAAATCACTGCAATAGGGCTGTCCTACTTTCGATGTATTATGCTAATTTTCATTCCCATTTGCGTTACGGCATTTTGCTATGGGGTCAATGTTCCCAACTAAATGAAGTTTTTTTTGTTGCAAAAACAAGTAATTAGAACTATCTGTGGTCTATCATTTCGTGAAACATTTAAAGAAGCTTTTAGATAATTAAAAGTTCCTACTCTTGTGGGTATTTACATTTATGAGGTCGCCTGTTTTGTTTATAAGCACAAACCCATATTTCTTGAAAATCAGAGGACTCATCTTTATTCTACTAGGTTTAGGGATCTTCTTGTGCCCGATCAGCATTCAACATCTTTATACCAAAAAAGTGTTATCTTCAGTGGTTGCAAAATATACAATCTCTTACCAAGTGATATCAAGGAAGCCAAAAATTTTTTCACCTTTAAAAGAACTTTGAAAGTATTTCTCTTGGCAAAAAATTATTACAATATTGCTGCATTTTTTTGTTCAAATTTTTGTCTTTATATATATATATATATATATATATATATATATATATATATATATATATATATATTATATTTGTTTGTCTTTTGTACTGTACGTGACTTTCTATTGGCAATGCAAGAGACATTTAATGTATAATGGACGCACTCATCATACAGCAATGGATATATTTTATAATTTTTAATTTGAATTTATCTTTTGTTTGTTTGTGAATGAAGCTATTGAATTGAATTGAAAATTAAATGGAATTGATACAGGCGCATCCACCAAAATTTTACTTTTACGTTTTACTTTAATTTGCTGAGACTGTTTTTTAGTTTCTTAAACCACAATTATCTTAGCTGATAGCAAATAAATATAGTGCTTATCATATAAAAGAAATTTTTGGAAGTTTGATAGCTAAATTTAGTACTTAATCGCGGAATGACTATGACCCCAAATCGGGAGATGTGCTCTATCGTATGAATTAGAAATTTGTAGATCTTTACTGTTCCAAAAGATTTGAATCACCATCGTCGTACAAACGTATCCTTTGGAACTGGAATATCTCACCTCTTAGTTGTTCATTCGATCATTTTGGTGTTCGCAATGACCTAACTTAACAGAGTAACACACAATAAGAGAACAGATGAGAGTTTAATCGAGGAGAATAAATCGTTATATGGTGTGTCCGCGGATAGGGTGCACAAGAGGAAAACAACCTTTATTTTCATTTAACGACAACAAAAAATCATTCTTTATAAAAAGTTCTGGTTGTCTAGAAAATCAAGTTAGATGTTAATAAATTAGGAAAAATAGAAAAATGTCTCCTAGTAGTACTATTATTTATTACATTTATCAAAAATGTTATAAAAGTTGTTTATAAACTAACATAAAGTCTAAATACAAATTTTGAAATATAAATAAATTTACTGTACAATTTGCGAATGATTCTTGGCTCAATGAGTTGATGAATTGCTACTTGTATGCACTATTTTAATACTTGCCTAACCGTGGAAGGTTGCGTGAAATAACTTTTTGTTTTATGGCACCCTCCCAAACAGAAGCCAATAATGAAAGGTTAGGCGACCTATCTGGATAATTGATTGGGCCAAACCTCCTTATCCATCTTGTGCCAAAATAACTGCCTGACCTATATTGTGGCATGAGCAAGGCAGCTCCCGAATTACTAACCTGCTCATTTTCGGTAGATTGTGAGAAACTATCTAGATTCAATAAGATCCCCTGATCTGACTCCACTTGACTTTTTTAGTGGGGCTACATAAAGAGCAAAGTAAACTCTACTAAACCACGAGATTTAGAAGATCTGAGATATTACACATGAAATGATAAGAAATGCGATCAAAAATTGTTATGTTCGTTTAGGAATGTCGATGGAGAACACAAGTTGTAGATCTTGCCAACACTGTCCGGATTATTTACTTAACTGGCTGGGATCGTAAGCCTTGGCTTAACTGGCCGGGTGGAATATCTTGCCTCAACTAGCTGGGTCATTTTGCTATTAGTCACTTTTTGATGCGTGATCTTAAGTTGAACCTTCAACGACGATCACAAGTCAAATTCAGAAAATCGTCAAAGACATATCTAAACGTAGAATTTCCCCCTTTTTTCATTTTCCGGAGAAAAAACTAGAGCAACCCATTTGAAAAAATTAGCTTGACCTTCAAATAACATTAAAGGTCTGGGTCAAATAAAGGGTCACCAGTGAATAGCCAGGGAAAAATCATAAATCTTTGTCTAAATCATTTTCCCACAAAATGCATTTTTTGAAAGTTATTGTTCTATTTCCATACTTTTGGGACACCGTGTATAAATAGTTGTTCGCGTGAAAACATTAAGTACAACGGTCTGAAAATTTCTCAAATGATTTGAAATATTCTGCTGTCAATCACTCACATTGTATACGAATGCTGTTTGGTCTCTCCGATCGATAAAAAATCTGAAATCCACCTGTTACATAAATGTCAGCCACGCTTAACAAGAACTGCTTTTAAATGTCGGTTTTATCACAGCAACCCGTATGCCAAAATAAATTCCCTTCTTAAAGTTCAAAGTGTGAACGACGAATCTATTCTAACATATTCCAGCGCCGTCTTTACACGATAATTATCTTATCGAAGTTATTATAAACTTTAATAATGTTTGAGTTTACAACACACAAGTGTTTAAATACTGATCCAATTTTCGAACAAAGTGCGCGCTTCAGTCTTGTTCTTGTACGGTGCTACGTATTAAGTTGGAATCATACATGTGGAATGCCGCGACGGCATAGCTAATTTAGAAACTTTGGTAAATATCCTCTATCGTCTCCGAGGACATAGGTACTTGCCGGAGTAATGTTGTAGTCGTGTTGGAGAGGGAAGGGTGTGAGTGAGGGTGGGCTGTTCTCCAAGGCTTTCCTTCAATTTCGATGTGAAGTAAGATAGGTCTTCAGGAAATCGAATAATATCCTGAGAGGAAAGGATTCCTATGAGTGCTTCTTGATAAATTATTTGTCGGAATATTATTTATTATGTAGTATTTCAGGATTACTTCATTTACTAATGTCTGTGGACTGCTTTGTTTAAATTTAGCAGGTCATGATTCTTTTTGTAAAATATTTTGATTTTATTTAACGTCACCTGCTAGTGTCCTTGCAGAGCCCAAGGCACGCGGAAGATTTCTGCTTCTTCTAATGCATATTTTTTTCATGAGCTCTCTCTCTCTCTATATATATATATATATATATATATATATATATATATATATCCCTCTCTCTCTTAATTCTCTCTTCTCTATCGTTCTTTTTTTCCATAATACTTCCTAATTAATCTTATTTTCTGGAAGTGGATAAGATAGCTATAACATACTCAGAAACAGACTTTAGTTCTGATCAGAACCCAGTAGTTGAAACCGGCAGGAATCTTTTGAAGCATGTTTAGAAGGCCCGAGCAAACAACTAACTTGATCTCACCAAATTGAAAAACTAACAGCCTACACAAAAAGCGAAAAGAAATAAATAATTTGACAGATATTTCAAGAAAACATTTGTGGATCTCACAATAAGATAAGAAATAGGGAACTTTTAGATACACAATAATGGATGATAATGGAAACTGTACAAGAACCAGCAAAACAATAAGTTAGGCATACTCAGAAAAAAAGAAAAAAATAACAATAATCAAGGACAGACACAATTTGCAAAGACTTGATAAAACCAGCCAATGAAGGCAACATTTGAATACTTCATTTATAGAAACAGAAATATTTCCTAAATACGAAACTGGCGAAAAACATTTAGAATTCCACAATGGAGGCGACACTAGAGAAGCATTACTCAGTCGGAAGGTATTCATATAATGGTAGCTCAAGGTGAACAAAGATGATGATTTGCTTATCAAAACAGACTTAAAATATATTCCTTAAATGCGAAGCTTAAAAAGGAGAATGATAAAATGTTTTGTATGTTTTCTCCTATGGCATCGTTAATGAAAAAACTAGAAGCCTGATACTACAATTGCAATTTCCACAAATTACGTTTTTTGAAAACTGTCCGACGCGTTTCGACTAATGTCTTTGTCAAGGAACTAGACTAACTGGATATTTCTTGAGGAAGTTGTATTTATATTCGATAAGTGATATAATTACCAGGATTATTTAATTTTATTATAGGTAAAAGGATTAACTAAAGAGGTTTATTAAGGGGGAATTATTTATTTATTTCTGTCTGGTCGTTTAACAAATTATAATTATATATATATTTACAATTTTTAAACGACCAGAGAGAAATAAATAAATCTCCCTTAATAAACCTCTTTAGTTAATCCTTTTACCTATAATAAAATTAAATAATCCTCTTTAAAACTAAGTACCTGATAATTATATCACTTCTCGAATATAAATACAACTTCCTCAAGAAATATCCAGTTAGTCTAGTTCCTTGACAAAGACAGTAAATTATTATAATGAATTTCCAACAAGTATCGGCCGAATCAATTCAGAACTAGAAGCCTTACAAAAGTCGCTATATAGAAAAATACCCAGATTATGTCATCTTGCTAGGTCACCAAAAAAAAGTACTCCTAAAAGTTTAATGTACTTTTATACATTAAATCTTGTACCTTTCTCAGTCTCACTATCATCCTCGTACTCATGACTTTCTGCTACATAGTTGCACCAAACAACTCTACGAATCTAACAAAACTGCGTACCACCTTTCTTTTCAGCTCACTGCAACCCCCTAAATTTCGGAGTAGGCTACTCAATACCGGTACCCAGTATTCTCCCCTACTGATCTTTTGATTACGGTATACTGTTTTTTTTTGTGCTACCTTCAGATGGTTCTGCAAAAACCATCTTCATTTCAGGCACAACATCACATTCTCATATTATGTTAAAGTACCTGAGTGACCGAGCTTCACTCCTAAATTCAAGGTATTATCATAAACGTACATATATCCAAATAATCGGATATTTGCTATGTAAAGTAATTTAAACTCCCCTATAATAATATTTTTTTTACATTTCTTATTTACATGGTATTACTACAATTCAACTCCCCCCCCCTATATGTGTAACTTCTTATGAAAAACCCATCTAAACATTTTGTTCTAAGATTTTTTTAATGACGCAACACTTCTACTCGATTTCATATTCCAACAACCCTGTATATGCGACCTCTTTTGGACATTCTACAAACAATTTTGTTTCCAAATTCTTTCATTTATATTGTAACATTTTTTTAAACACTTTGTATAAATATAATTCCGCTCCACCCTATATATGCAACTTTTTACAGGCTACCTAATATGACGTATTTTAAATCACACTGTATAACTATAATTTCACACCACCATATGTTTTAACTACCCTGTATAATCACTTGTTTATGGCCACCTATTGTAATTTTTTTTTTTAACCACCATGTATAATTATAATTCCAGTAAATCCTATATTGCCAGCACCCTATAAATGCAAATGCTAATAATACTCCGCCCTGTATGTCAGCTATCATTAATTTCCAACTACTTATGAGGTATCCTACATAATTATTTTTTCTCGCTATTTTCAAGCCATACTATAATTCCATTTGATGCTATATTTTAACCATCCTGCATAACAACTCTTATGGACCATCTAACATATTTTATTAGACCCTGTATAATTATAATTTTACACCACCAATTCTTAATAAATGCATCAAACTAACATGCAAAATCATGAGATCTTACATATCGAAAAATTGCCTACCGTGCCAATTTTTTCACCTTGAAAATTTGAAATTTCTAGCTATAAAATTGTAATGCTAGGAAAATATGACGGAGGTATAAAATAGTTACATGTTCGGAACATACAATTACAATATTATAATTCCAGTACATCCTATATTGCAACCACCCTGTAAATGCAAATGCTAATCATAAGATCTTACTCATCAAAAATTGCCTACCATGCCAATTTTTTCACCTTGAAAACTTGAAATTTCTAGCTATAAAAATGTAATGCTAGGAAAATATGACGGAGGTATAAAATAGTTACATGTTCGGAACATACAAATACAATATTATAATTCCAGTACATCCTATATTGCAACCACCCTGTAAATACAAATGCTAATCATGAGATCTTACTCATCAAAAATTGCCTACCATGCCAATTTTTTCACCTTGAAAACTTGAAATTTCTAGCTATAAAAATGTAATGCTAGGAAAATATGACGGAGGTATAAAATAGTTACATGTTCGGAACATACAAATACAATATTATAATTCCAGTACATCCTATATTGCAACCACCCTGTAAATACAAATGCTAATCATGAGATCTTACTCATCAAAATTGCCTACCATGCCAATTTTTTCACCTTGAAAACTTGAAATTTCTAGCTATAAAAATGTAATGCTAGGAAAATATGACGGAGGCATAAAATAGTTACATGTTCGGAACATACAATACAATATTATAATTCCAGTACATCCTATATTGCAACCACCCTGTAAATACAAATGCTAATCATGAGATCTTACTCATCAAAAATTGCCTACCATGCCAATTTTTTCACCTTGAAAACTTGAAATTTCTAGCTATAAAAATGTAATGCTAGGAAAATATGACGGAGGTATAAAATAGTTACATGTTCGGAACATACAAATACAATATTATAATTCCAGTACATCCTATATTGCAACCACCCTGTAAATACAAATGCTAATCATGAGATCTTACTCATCAAAAATTGCCTACCATGCCAATTTTTTCACCTTGAAAACTTGAAATTTCTAGCTATAAAAATGTAATGCTAGGAAAATATGACGGAGGTATAAAATAGTTACATGTTCGGAACATACAAATACAATATTATAATTCCAGTACATCCTATATTGCAACCACCCTGTAAATACAAATGCTAATCATGAGATCTTACTCATCAAAAATTGCCTACCATGCCAATTTTTTCACCTTGAAAACTTGAAATTTCTAGCTATAAAAATGTAATGCTAGGAAAATATGACGGAGGTATAAAATAGTTACATGTTCGGAACATACAATTACAATATTATAATTCCAGTACATCCTATATTGCAACCACCCTGTAAATACAAATGCTAATCATGAGATCTTACTCATCAAAAATTGCCTACCATGCCAATTTTTTCACCTTGAAAACTTGAAATTTCTAGCTATAAAAATGTAATGCTAGGAAAATATGACGGAGGCATAAAATAGTTACATGTTCGGAACATACAAATACAATATTATAATTCCAGTACATCCTATATTGCAACCACCCTGTAAATACAAATGCTAATCATGAGATCTTACTCATCAAAAATTGCCTACCATGCCAATTTTTTCACCTTGAAAACTTGAAATTTCTAGCTATAAAAATGTAATGCTAGGAAAATATGACGGAGGCATAAAATAGTTACATGTTCGGAACATACAATTACAATATTATAATTCCAGTACATCCTATATTGCAACCACCCTGTAAATACAAATGCTAATCATGAGATCTTACTCATCAAAAATTGCCTACCATGCCAATTTTTTCACCTTGAAAACTTGAAATTTCTAGCTATAAAAATGTAATGCTAGGAAAATATGACGGAGGCATAAAATAGTTACATGTTCGGAACATACAATTACAATATTATAATTCCAGTACATCCTATATTGCAACCACCCTGTAAATACAAATGCTAATCATGAGATCTTACTCATCAAAAATTGCCTACCATGCCAATTTTTTCACCTTGAAAACTTGAAATTTCTAGCTATAAAAATGTAATGCTAGGAAAATATGACGGAGGTATAAAATAGTTACATGTTCGGAACATACAAATACAATATTATAATTCCAGTACATCCTATATTGCAACCACCCTGTAAATACAAATGCTAATCATGAGATCTTACTCATCAAAAATTGCCTACCATGCCAATTTTTTCACCTTGAAAACTTGAAATTTCTAGCTATAAAAATGTAATGCTAGGAAAATATGACGGAGGCATAAAATAGTTACATGTTCGGAACATACAATTACAATATTATAATTCCAGTACATCCTATATTGCAACCACCCTGTAAATACAAATGCTAATCATGAGATCTTACTCATCAAAAATTGCCTACCATGCCAATTTTTTCACCTTGAAAACTTGAAATTTCTAGCTATAAAAATGTAATGCTAGGAAAATATGACGGAGGCATAAAATAGTTACATGTTCGGAACATACAAATACAATATTATAATTCCAGTACATCCTATATTGCAACCACCCTGTAAATACAAATGCTAATCATGAGATCTTACTCATCAAAAATTGCCTACCATGCCAATTTTTTCACCTTGAAAACTTGAAATTTCTAGCTATAAAAATGTAATGCTAGGAAAATATGACGGAGGCATAAAATAGTTACATGTTCGGAACATACAATTACAATATTATAATTCCAGTACATCCTATATTGCAACCACCCTGTAAATACAAATGCTAATCATGAGATCTTACTCATCAAAAATTGCCTACCATGCCAATTTTTTCACCTTGAAAACTTGAAATTTCTAGCTATAAAAATGTAATGCTAGGAAAATATGACGGAGGTATAAAATAGTTACATGTTCGGAACATACAAATACAATATTATAATTCCAGTACATCCTATATTGCAACCACCCTGTAAATACAAATGCTAATCATGAGATCTTACTCATCAAAAATTGCCTACCATGCCAATTTTTTCACCTTGAAAACTTGAAATTTCTAGCTATAAAAATGTAATGCTAGGAAAATATGACGGAGGCATAAAATAGTTACATGTTCGGAACATACAATTACAATATTATAATTCCAGTACATCCTATATTGCAACCACCCTGTAAATACAAATGCTAATCATGAGATCTTACTCATCAAAATTGCCTACCATGCCAATTTTTTCACCTTGAAAACTTGAAATTTCTAGCTATAAAAATGTAATGCTAGGAAAATATGACGGAGGTATAAAATAGTTACATGTTCGGAACATACAAATACAATATTATAATTCCAGTACATCCTATATTGCAACCACCCTGTAAATACAAATGCTAATCATGAGATCTTACTCATCAAAAATTGCCTACCATGCCAATTTTTTCACCTTGAAAACTTGAAATTTCTAGCTATAAAAATGTAATGCTAGGAAAATATGACGGAGGCATAAAATAGTTACATGTTCGGAACATACAATTACAATATTATAATTCCAGTACATCCTATATTGCAACCACCCTGTAAATACAAATGCTAATCATGAGATCTTACTCATCAAAAATTGCCTACCATGCCAATTTTTTCACCTTGAAAACTTGAAATTTCTAGCTATAAAAATGTAATGCTAGGAAAATATGACGGAGGTATAAAATAGTTACATGTTCGGAACATACAATTACAATATTATAATTCCAGTACATCCTATATTGCAACCACCCTGTAAATGCAAATGCTAATCATGAGATCTTACTCATCCAAAAATTGCCTACCGCGCTATTTTTTTCACTTTGAAAACTTGAAATTTCTAGGTATAAAAATATAATACTAGGAAAATATGACGGAGGCATGTTTCGAAACATGCAAATACAATTTGTATTGAAAGAATGTTGAAAAGGACAGTTTAACTCACTCTAACTTAGGTTACCAAATTACCCTGTATTGAACGCCTTGAAATTAAAAAACAGCCCCCTTGATTGTCAAACTGTCAATAAATTTTTTAATAATTTAATTTCTCTGTAAAACGATTTTTCCCAAAGATGAGACCCTCCCAATTGATTTCTATCTATCGAAACTTCCAAATGGGAAAGTTTCATCGAAATCGTTAGAGCCGTTTTCCAGAACTCAATTACATATATTTATACAATCATTGCTCGTATTATAGTATTAGATAAGCGACTCGTTTGAACCATGTTATCACTATTGAGTCAGCAATGGCCAAACTAGCACAACTGATACAAACAGTACGTTAGACAGAGTCGGGCCCAAGTAGGATCTTTGTGGAACACCCTGAGGCAAAGCAGTCAAGGTGTGCTTCGCAACAACCTGTTACTGTCAGGGGTTCCTTCAACTTATTTACTATACCGTCACTGATATCGCCCCTTTTGATCAAAATGAAGGTAGGCAGAATTATTACAAAGATAACGAAAGTGGGGCTTATAGCTTAAACTCATTCTTTTTTCAAAGTACACTCGTATTAATAATAAAGAGTCTCCCAGGCATTATTAGAGCTCTTCATTATTTAACTTTCCCAAGGCAAAATATTTCATTAAATGTTATTTTAAACCCTTCTATGAAGCAGATTAAATATCGCGAACCTTTTCAAATGTAAGTCGCAACGACTGTTTACAAGTAGGAACCGAAGAGATCGTATTAATTTAAACACACCGCAAGTGGAGTTTTCGTTCGTTAGAGCACTTAATTTCGACAACACCATTAAGTAGTTTACTTTATTGTGTTCGTTTCTCGAAAAAGGGAGGCGCGATAAGTATGAAATACACGCAACCCTTAGCTTAACAGCATTTGTTTTTTACTAGACTACTAGACGGCCCTCTCTTTCTGTCGCACGACATCGAGAAATATCATTCGTTTTTCGTCTCTGAGATCCTTATCTTTGCGAAAGTTGAAGGAATAAAAGGCCTTGAGAATGACCGATCATTTAATTTTGTGTTGTCGTCATACGGAATCGCGATGGAATAAAGAAAACTTTCACACCAAATGGTATTTTAAGTGTTGCTTTATGTCGTACGTTCGATAAAAATAGGTGCTGCTTCAGTAAAGTACTGGCAATTAATCCTCGCTTTATCTTCGATCGATACAGCATTTTTATGCGTATATACTGATGTAATTATCTCTTATTCTCATCTGACAAGTTTAAGACTATATATAATTAAAACATTCTCCCATGCGTCTAAATTCAGGCCATTTTTTATGTAGTTGACTCCAACTTCCACACTACTTTGTGTGACTTCTTACTATTTATAATTAGTACCTAACATAATATTTTCTTTCTTACATTTCTTATTTCCATAGTGTTACTACAATTCAACTCCCCCCCCTATATTTCAACCACCCTATATGAACAACTTCTAATGAAAAACCCATCCAAACATTTTTTTCTAACATTTTTTTAATCACGCTACACTTCCACTCGATTCCATATTCCAACAGGCCAGTACAAACACTTTTGTTTCCAAATGCTTTCATTTATATTGTAACATTGTTGTAAACACTGTATAACTATAATTCAGCTACACCCTATATATGCAACTTTTTACAGGCTACCTAATATAACATTTTCTAAATCACACAGTATGACTATAATTTCACACCACCATATGTTTTAACTACCCTGTATATGCATTTGTTTATGGCCACACATTGTAAATTTTTTTGAACCACCATATATAATTATAATTCCAGTACATCCTATGCTGCAACCAGCCTATAAATGCAAATGCTAATAAGCTACCCTATAGGTAAAACATCCTATTAAAATTTTTTTAACGACCTGCATATCAATACTTTTACTCCGCCCTGTATGTCAGTTATCATTAATTTCCAACTGCTTATGAGGTACCCTACACAATTATTTTTTCTCCCTATAATTTGCTAGAAAAATATGACGGAGGCATAAAATAGTTACATGTTCGGAACATACAAATACAATATTATAATTCCAGTTCATCCTATATTGCAACCACCCTGTAAGTGCAAATGCTAATAAGCTACCCTATAGGTATATCATTCTATTAACATTTTTTAGCGACCCTGCATAACAATACTTTTACTTCGCCCTGTATGCCCTGCTTATGGGGTACCTTATAAAATAATTTTTTATTGCTTTGTTTCTAACTATACTATAATTCCATTAGAAGCTCTATTTTAACCATATCCTGCATAGCAACTCTTATGGACCATCTCACATATTTTGAAAGACCCTGTATAATTATAATTATACACCACCAATTCATATTATATGCGAAATCATGAGATCTTACTCATCCAAAAATTGTCTACCGTGCTAATTTTTTCACTTTGAAAACTTGAAATGTCTAGGTATAAAAGTATAAAGCTAGGACGGAGGCATAAAATAGTTACATGTTACATGAATATACAAACACAGTTTTATTGAAAGATTGTTAACTATAAACAGAAACGTTTTGTACCAGATAAAATAAACTCAGACAGTCTTCAGAATTGATTGATTCGTTGGTATCTTGAAAACTTTTATGATCCTTCCACTTGGGAACCTAACATCTCCGACATATCTTTACAAGTAGGTATGCAAGGACATTTAAAGAACAGAGTTCTGGTGCCTCTGGCTGATGGCCCCATCCTTTAATATTGGCGTTGTGATATTAGGAGATAATGCCTAAGACAAACCTAATATAGTTCAGATCTCGCGTCATTCGTTATGGACACTTTTTTCTGTAAATGGGGATAATTTTTGTTAAATTAACAATATATGGGGTGCATTCAGAGCCTTCCTTAACAGAGTACCGTTTGCACTATCCAAATCATATTTACTTTAATACAATGCATCCCTTAAGAATGGAATGGTAGAACAAATTTTGAAAAATATGCATGTCAGGTCCTGCAGACCACTATAGATTATCTTGACATTTTGACGTTTTTGACATTTTTGACATTTTTCATATTTTTGACATTTTTAACATCTTTGACAGTTTTTAAAATTTTTGCATTATTGATATTTTTGGCATTTTTGACTTTTTAACATTTTTTACTTTTTTGAAATTTGACTTTGAAGACGCGAGATGTAAGACCGACATCTAGGATTTTCGAGAGAATCAGTACACAGAGGTTCCGAATCTGGAGCCGTTCCGTGTAATTGCTGTTCTCTCTCAACTCCTAGGACAGATGTCACTATAAAATTTTTTCAGGTTACTTCACCTGTCAGAGATATTGAATTACACGGAACGGCTCCAGATTCGGAACCTCTGTGTACTGATTCTCTCGAAAATCCTAGATGTCGGTCTTACATCTCGCGTCTTCAAATTTAACGAAATGCATCAAATGCATAAAGAAGTGTTCGATAGGACCTTCAATTGTGGGAAGCGCAACTGATGAGGGTTCCCTAACCAGAAACAATATGTATTATATTGATATATAATATATATTATCTTGAGTACAAAAGAATGACACCTCGAAGAGAGTACTTTTGACTTTGTTGAAATTCTTTTAAATAACGACATTTTTGTCATTTTTGACGTTTCTGCGGTTTTTACCAACTTGATATTTTTTGTATTTTTTGATATTTATAATATTTTTGACATTTTAGACATTTATGAATTTTTGATAATTTTGATATTTTTGACATTTTTTGCCTCTGACATTTCTGACATTTTTTGCACTTTTGACATTATTGACATTTATTTTTAATTTTGAAGACGCGAGATGTAAGACCGACATCTAGGATTTTCGAGAGAATCAGAACACAGAGGTTCCGAATCTGGAGCCGTTCCGTGTAATTGCTGTTCTCCCTTAACTCCTAGGACAGAATGTCACGATAAAATTTTTTCAGGTTACTTCACCTGTCAGAGATATTGAATACTCTCTTCGAGGTGTCATTCCTTTGTACGCAAGACAATATATATTATATATCAATATAATACATATTGTTTCTGGTTAGGGAACCTTCATCAGTTGCGCTTCCCACAATTGAATGTCCTCTCGAACACTTCTTTATGCATTTTATGCATTTCGTTAAATTTGTCGGTCTTACATCTCGCGTCTTCAAATTTAACGAAATGCACAAAATGCATAAAGAAGTGTTCGAGAGGACATTCAATTGTGGGAAGCGCAACTGATGAAGGTTCCCTAACCAGAAACAATATGTATTATATTGATATATAATATATATTGTCTTGCGTACAAAGGAATGACACCTCGAAGAGATTATTTATTTTTAAATTTTGAAATTTTTGTCATTTTTGCCTTTTCTGCGATTTTTTGCATTTTTGATTTTTATAATAATACATT
The DNA here is from genome assembly GCA_034190945.1 of Octodonta nipae. Classification (NCBI taxonomy): domain Eukaryota; kingdom Metazoa; phylum Arthropoda; class Insecta; order Coleoptera; family Chrysomelidae; genus Octodonta; species Octodonta nipae. Next base: position 189,241,151 of record CM067217.1, read on the forward strand.
TTTGATTTTTTGACATTTTTCTCGTTATTAACAATAATATGAATTGTCTTATAAATGTTATTTGTGGCATATTCTTGATTATTTTTATGTTTTCTTGGGAATAACACCACAAATTAAATAATAGCTGTATATTGAAAAATACAACCAAACGTTTCAAATTCGATTGTGACTTAGTTGTCAATGGCCTTACATGTACTGAAAATGTCATAAATCAAAATTTCATTTTGCAATTTACATGTTCAATTCATGTAAAGCCATTGACAACGAAGTCAGAATCGACTTTGAAACTTTTGATTTTTTCTTTCAATATACAGCTTTTTATTTCAATAGTGGTGTTATTCCCAAGAAAATATAAAAGTAATAATTTGAATATTTTTTATTGTTTGATGTTTTTGAGGTTATTTAAGTTTTTGACGTATTTGACCTTCTTGGCATTTTTGAGGTTTTCCAGTTTTTAGACACTAACATTGTTGACATTTTCAGCAGTTTTTCAATATTTGATATGTTTGACATTTCTTTGCTATTTTTGGCATTTTTAATGATTTAGATTTTTTAGTGTTTCTGATTTTTTACTTTTTGACATTTTTTGGCCTTTTGACAGTTTTGCTATTTTTTACATTAGAAATTTTTCGTAAATTCGATATTATTGACTTATTGACTCTGTAATGTCAATAAGTCAATAATATCTAATCTATCTTAAAATTTTGAATTTTTTTGTCTTTCCTTTATTTTGGGTATGTTTGATAAAAAGGACATATTTTGTCTTTTTTTATTGTTCGTCTTAAGAATACTTAAAATACCATGAATTGTGGATTTTTTCGCTTTGAGGATATTAGTGATGAATGCAGTTTGTCACTGATTTATAGGACATTTTATATCTATGAGTTCTGCTTTCGAAAATTTGTTTTTTCTCTCTAATTTTGTCTTTGTATTTTTACGATTTCTGAGAAATAGTAAATTTCCCTAACAAATTATCCCATATGCTCCCTATTCGATAACTGAATGCTCACAAAGTGACTTTTTTCTGTTCACTTTAGGTGAAAAAGCTGGTTAAAAATCTAGTCATATTTTATTTCTTTCTGACATTTGTCATTTTTGAAATTTCTAATATATTTTTTACATTTTTGACGTGCTTGACATTTTTGAAATGTTTGATATTTCTGACATGTTTGACATTCCTGAAATTTTAGTCAATTTTGTATTTTTTACATTTTTGATACTTTTAACACTATTTACATTTTTGGAAGCTGTTTAAAAATCTACTCATATACCGTGTGTATAGACGGTACATACGAATTAATTTTGAGTATTTTAGTTCTTTCGCATAAAGTAGAGTCATGCTGCCTACTTAAATGTTAATTAAAACTTTCCCAAACGACTCTTATTTTCTACAACGTACCCAATGTTCACTTTCAAAATATATATGCCAGCTACATCACAAAAGCTGAATCCTGCACAATGCTTAAACGTGTACAAAAAGCTCTCGCTCTCTGAACAGAAAACATGATTAACTTTCCACTGATAACTGCCTACACCTTTTGTATTGTCTCGTAATTGACCTGCTCGGCGGTAATGTGCCTCTTCATTCTGCCTCGCACAGTGTGCAAGTGACAATTTATTGTGAAAGTTTATCGAACACTTGCACTGGAAAGACTCCAGCCATTTTGTTGTTTTGTGTTCCCCGCTCCGTGACGAGATATTCCCGAGTGCTCAGGTGTTGCTCTTGTAGCTATATGAAGATTGCCCGAGTTGAGAAATGTTTAGATTCGTTGTGTTTTTCTTGCGAGAAGAGTTTATTATTTATGAGAATGAAAATTATTAGAGAAGCCCTTGGGATGCATTTTTCAGCTGCTCCGTCTGCATTACATTGTCTAGATTATTAAGACGGCTCTGAAACTATATCTACACTCTTTTATAAATTGCTTTTCATGTATTAATAACGGGAAAATAAGTTCTATAAATTTTTTTATGAATATTTGAATTGTGTTGACCGACTGTTAAATGTAACTCGATAGACTGAGAGGCAGAATCCCAAAATTCTTGAAATTTTATAACAATAAAGTTAGTTTCAAATCTCAGGATAAAGTTTCAAATGTTCTGTTTAACGCCAAAGATAAAGATGACTTATATAAATAGTGTTCCAGTTTAAGGTTAATTTTTAAATTTGCCGCCATTTTATTTTTTGTACTAGAATTTCATGTGTTATTTGACAGATGACAAGAAGGAATATTCAGGTTATTAAAAATGAAGCGATATAAGATTGAGCAACTCGTGTTTATTATTAAAAATTATTTTAAGTTTGGTGAAACTTGTGCTGAAGTTGGAAGAACATTTCGTACAGAATATGGAAGAGAAAATTGTCTGTCAAATGTTAACATTGGAAAGATTGTTCAAAAATTTGTTGAAACTGGTTCAGTAAAAGATGAAAAAAGCAAAACATATCACGAACCCTATAATAAAAAATAAAATATATGTTCTATTGCAGCTTTGTCTTAGCCTTAATTATTTTCAATTTAACAATATCATTTACAGTAGCAATCAAGGTTTAATTATGGGAAACCCATTAAGTCCTCTTTTGGCTGAAATATTCATGGACAACCTAGAATCTCTAATATTTAATCATGATTTGAGTAACAAATTCTTATATTGGTACCGATACGTTGATTATGTTTTCGCTTGTTTTACTGGTACACAGAGACAATTACAATTACTACATAATTACATAAACCAACTCCACCGCAATACTCAATTTACACTAGAAACAGAAAAAAACAACACAATAGATTTTCTAGATTTAACTTTAAAAGTATCTGATAATAAACACAATTTTTCGATATATCATAAAAAGTCCCATACAGACTTCACTATTCACAATACTTCATGTCATCCAATCCAACACAAACTTTCAGCATATCACTCCATGGTACACAAATTAGTAACTGTCCCCTTATCTAAACCTAACTTTGACAATGAACTCAATAGGATAAAAATCATTGCTATCAATAATGGTTACAACCCCCAAATCATTAATAACATTATTATCCAGAAAATTAAAGAAAAAAGCTATAGAACAAGACCTTACCTCTCCCAACTCTAACTCAAAATTTCACCAATCCATTACATTTAAAGGTTCTCCATCTGAAAAAATTTCTTAATTTCTACTAAACAGAAATATTCAAACAGCCTTTAAAACCGACAATAATTTAGCCAAACATGTGGTAGTTGCCCAAAATTTTACATCGGTTACACAGGAAGGTCATTTGATACAAAATGGTCTGAACATTTAAAAGCGTATGAAAATCAGAAATACAACATATCTACATTTACCGACCATTTATTAAATGAAAATCATATTCCACAAACTGCTTTCGAAATTTTACACCTAGAACAAAAAAGTAAAAAATCAACTCTGTTAGAATCACTTGAGATCAATAAAAATAAAAATTCACCACATTTTTTAAATGAACAAACTGATACAAATATGTCTCCTTTACTTAATTTTAATATACTTACATAATACAAAATTCAATATTATATTAATAATATTTACCTTCACTAATATTATACAGTAAACATATTGTGCTTTCTACCTATATACTCATTATTATCTTACAACACTATATAATATATTCAGATGTTTAGCATTTAGTTTAATATTTAATTCTGACGAAGCCTGTCATCAAAGCGAAACAATTGTCAAGAAAATAATAAATTTGTGAAAATTACCACAGTGGTTAGTGTTTTAATATAATTAAAACATATCATCGTAGAGGCCGTTCAGAAGAAAATATTGCAGCTGTTACTGCTAGTGTTGTTGAACAACCAAAATCATCAATTCGTCATCGTGCACAGCAATTGAACATTCCAAAAAGCACTTCATTCAGAATTTTGCCCAAAGATCTTCATTTAAAGGCTTACCATATTCAGATAACGCAAGAAATAAAGCCAACAGACTTTATGTCATTCAGCAGCAGCAACAATCAATCTTTTGAAACAGAAATTTGGTAACTGAATAATTAGCCCCTTAGATCTTGTGATCTAACACCTCTAGATTTTTTTCTATGGAGCTATTTGATAGAAAAGGTCTATGCCAACGATCTAAATGACCTAAAGGAGAACATTATAGAGTATTTGCAAGTAACTGAACCGCAGTTATGCCAGAAAGTTATCCAAAATTTTGGAAAAAGATTAGAAGCTTGTCGTACAGCAGCAGATGATCACTCACAAGATATTGTTTTCCATTACTAAAACGAAACAATTGTACTGTCATTTGAAATAAAAGATTTGATCATTCTCAAATAATTGGAACACCCTTGAGTAAATCTGGAGTTTAAGCCAATCTGACCGGACTGTAATAGTTTTTATGGAGGAATGACTGCAAGAAATTGTATCACCCTTTATAGGGAACATGTCCCCTCATTCAAATATTTAAATAACACAACAACATTACTGAACCATATACTGTTCAAAACAAGAGGACACAAAAAATTTGCATTGTCAAGGCCCTTAATATAAAATTTCAATATTAAATCAGGTGGAAATTCAACAAGTCTTTTCCAAGAATAACACAATAAATGTCCAATTAAATTGTAATAGAAATATTTTATTGGATTTGTTAATACCGTAGTTGCTACTTATGTTTCGTCTTTTGATAATGACACAAAGTTTGTGTCCAAATTATAGTCACTTTTATATCTAATCAAATGAGTAACAAAACAAAATGTATTTTTGTGTTTGATCATCATAAGTGACTATCACAAAGTAACGGCTACCACCATTGAAATTTTGAGAAAATTATAATAAAAAACCTACTTACTAATTACTTAGGTAGTTATTACTATTACCTTTAAGAAGGATACCTGTTTCATTCCTTGAACTCTATGATTAACAAAAAAATATATGGAAAATGTTATAGAAAGTCTTGACAATCAAACACACGTATAAGAAAACTTTCGTTATTATATTTACCTTTAGCCTGGTTGCAAATAAAAAAATTCCAAACACAAGTGCGGAAATAAAAGTTGCTGGTATCGCTAATGAAGACAATTTTGTGGTGGCCTGACATCTGACGTTAGTTTGTTAGTTAGTCTCTAATTTAAAATATAGCAAACAGAGATGTAGAATGTTTTTTAAAACGAAAAGCAAATTTTTTGTTGTTATTGTATATCAATTGCATGTCACTTAACTAATAAAAAATAATTTATAATGTTCTGCAACATTTAAATACTTGTTTTTGGTTTAGGCTGCGGTTATAGTGGATGCGAATTCGTACGAAAATTAGTTCGTACGAATTTATACGAACTCGTACGAATTCATCAAAAGTGATCAAATACGTATTCGTAAGTACAGGCGGTTACAGTATATACGCCTTATTCGTACGGCGTCTCACGAATTCGTATGACTGTTCTGATGCGAACAAAATATTTTGTTTTTTGGTCAGTTTTCGTACGAATTCAAAGAGCTTGAGCGTGAATGTTGAAAAATTAATTACACTTGTCGATGTAAGGTGGTAAGGTTTATAGGATGAGAAATATATTAACTGATAATACAATTGCAATTTCCACAAATTACGTTTTTTGAAAACTGTCCGACGCGTTTCGACTAATGTCTTTGTCAAGGAACTAGACTAACTGAATATTTCTTGAGGAAGTTGTATTTATATTCGAGAAGTGATCTAATTACCAGGTACTTAGTTTTAAACAGGATTATTTAATTTTATTATAGGTAAAAGGATTAACTAAAGAGGTTTATTAAGGGAGAATTATTTATTTCTGTCTGGTCGTTTAACAAATTACCGGTATTTTTAAGTTTATTAATCTCCAATGATTCTAAAAGGTTTAATTTATTGCCTTTATTTTCTGAATAAAATAATTTAAAATTTTCGTCGAAAAGATGAGTTTCTGTTACTAAATGTTCGGCATAATTGGAATCTGTTTTTTTGATTAATGAAAGAATTACGGTGTTCATAGATACGTTTTTTACACGCTCTGCCGCTTTGACCGATATAGGCTTTAGGGCATGACCCACATGATAATTTATAGACACCAGATTTATTTTTTGGATGAATTTTTGATTTGTTATTTTTGATAAATTTTCCAAGACTATTGTTTGTTTTGAATGCAACGTTAATATTCTGTTTTCTTAAAAAGGATGCTATTTATAAACTTGGTTTGCCAAAATAGGTTATACTATTATGTGAATCAATATTGGTTTTGCTGTCAGGGTAAACTTCTATTAATGCCTTTTTGTGTTTTTGATTTCCAAAAATATTTTCTATTAATTCGGCCTCAAACCCGTTATTTACTGCTATCTGTTTGATTATGTTTAATTCTTTCTGAAAATTATCTGGTGATTGTTTTATGGAAAGTAATCTATGAACCATACTATTGTAAGCGGAAAGTTTTTGTTGATATGGATGTATAGAAGTGCGGTGGATCGTTAGATCGGTTTGAGATGGTTTGTGAAATATTAAAAACTCGTGTTTGCCATTTACCTTGTTAACTTTTAGATCTAGGAAATTGATTTTGTCATCTTGTTCACACTCTATAGTAAATTTAATATTTGGATTGATATTGTTTATAAAATTGAGAAACGTTTCTAACTGTCTATTCGTCCCTACGAAACATGCTAAAATATCGTCTACATATCTATACCAATAAATAAAATTTTTTGCCAATACATTTTGGTGAATTTTGTTTTCAATATTAGCCATGAAAATTTTTGCGAGTATGGAACTCATAGGGTTCCCCATAATCAAGCCTTCGCGACTTGTGTAAAAAACATCATTGTAGTATCAGTTAATTATTATAATGAATTTCCAACAAGTATCGGCCGAATCAATTCAGTAGATGAGAAATGTATCAGTATTTATGCAGTTTACTTTCTACAGCTTTTAATATGTAACTGAACGTAGATTATTGTTCTAATACATGCAAAAATTATTCCAAAGTTCTTCATATGATTTCAGTTCCCCGTTTCGAGTTGTAGATAAAAAATTATCAAGTACCCAAAAGCGTTTTTCTTTTCTCAGTAAAACAAATTTTATTAAAATCGTTTCCAACGAGAACAAGAACATGCCACAAATAACTTTTAGAAGACAACTACAAAAAATAAAACATACATCAAGTTGCAATAATTTGTTATAAATTTTGTTAAAAATTTTCTGACTCTTACAGTGGTAGTCTTTAGTCGCGTCTCATCCCATATTATTTTAAAAGCAACATTTATTCTTTCTCTTAACTGCGCTATGGTTTATGTTTCTCTCTCATAAAAGAGTTGCTTGACCCGTCCACATACAAAAAAATCAAATCAGTTCTCTCAATTCAAGCGTTTGGGAATGAAAGGAGCTCTCTGACGGTTCGTCATAACGTGCTAACAGCAATTTTTTTCTAATTTTTTGACCAATTTAATTGGTCTGTCTTCCAATGGGATTTCATTTAATGAAACCGATCGTCCGGCATTGTGTGGAATGCAACATTAATTATTTCCCTTAGCTGCTCCTTGGTGTCTATTTATATCTCGTATATGACGAATTTTTAATGAACGATTTATTGATATTTTTTAGATGAAAAAAGTTGGCTGTCCAGTACATTATAGATCATTACTCTGTAAATATAAATTAACATATTTTTTGTCTTTTTTTCTCTTAAATCTATACTATTATAAAATTGTAAGTTTGTCTGTTTGTTTGTTCAGGCATCACGTAAGAACTACTTAACTGATTTTGCTGAATCTTTTTTTGTTGCGAAGCCTATAGTTTGACTTAAAATCTGGTAGACATTTTATCTCTCTAAATTGACAGAAACGGTAGATATAGCGAAAAAACTTCTACCATGTTGGGTAATTCAATTACTCAATTGGTTCTACCGTACGCACAAAATATTAGATACTGGCATCAGCTTAGCTTTTATTCAAAATTCGGAATGTGCAAATGTAACATGTTTCTATTTATCAAAAATCAACATATATCAAGCGTAATTTTACAGGGTGTTCTGAATATAGGAAAAAGTTATATTTGGTGTCCTATAAGCAGCTGGATATATACGATGTGGTGGAAATAAGGGGGAGTGGAATTAGAGATACAGCGTGATCCAAAAAAGTTATATTAAGTGGGCCATAAACAGTTCCATATACCAAGTGATTGAAAAAGGGTAGAATATTTATACAGTGAATAAAAAAACTTAAAAAAATGTCTTAGGTAAGCAGTTAGGATCTTTGAATTATGTTCATAAGATTCTATAGTTATGAAATGGGTTAAAGAAATGTTAGAAGCAGTTGTTAATACAAGATGTTTGAAATATAAGATGGAGTGGAATTATAGTTTATGTTGTGGTTAAAAACTAGTTTTTTTATATCCACAAGTAGTTACATATATAGAATGGTTGAAATATGTAGCGGAGTATAAATACAGCTATACTGGTGGGTTTACATATATTTTAAAGTAATGGTGTGATCTACAAGCTGTTCCATTTACCGGATGGTCGCAGTATAGGGTGGGGTAGAATTCTAATGATACAGGTTAGTACAAAAATGTTATATTTGTGTGGCAAATAAGTAGTTGCATATAAAACGTTGTTGAAATTTAGGGTGGCTTACAGTTAGAATTATACAGGGTGGAGAAAAAATGCTAGAAAAATTTTGTTATATAGCACTTGCATATATAGAGTACCTGAAGTATGGTGCACAGTAAAGTTATAGTTATACAGTTTCATTCAAACAAGGTTAGAAAAAGTTGTAAATGAAGGGTGGTTTAAATGAAGTGTGGAGAGAAATTATACTTATTAAAAAAATGTGAAATAGCGTAGTTTATAAAGTTGCAAAGATAGGATAGTTGAAACATAGGGTGAAGAAGTGTTATGATAATTATTTAAAAAATGTTATATTGGTTGACCAATAAGTAGTAGCGTATACAGGGTAGTTGTAATACATACAAGGTGATTCAATAACATGTTAAAAAAAAAATTATTTCCGGTGCCCCACAAGCAGTTACGGATTTGGTGAAATATATTTGCCATTGATGGATTTATAGTTATACAGGGTGGTAGAAAAAATGTTATACTGGGTAACCGATAAGTAGTTGCAAATACAAGGTGATTGAAATAGCGGGTGGAGTAGATTTATAGTCAAACAGGTTGAATAATTTTTTTTGTAGGATAGAACACGAGCTGTTGCATATCTGCAATACCTGAAACATGGATCGAAGTAAAATTATTGTTCATACAGTGTGATTAGAAATATTTAAAAAATTATTTGGTTGCCCCTAAGCAGATGCACATACAGGGTGGTTGAAATATTTTGTAGAGTAAAATTATGGTTATACAGGGTGGTTCAAAAATAAGTTGTAATGTTTGACAAATGGCGGCGGTGTATACAGGATGGTTTTAATGTAGATGGAAGTAGAGTTAGTTATACAAAGCGGTAAACAAAATTTTTTAATAAAATTGTTATATAGGGGCCAATAAGCAGTTGCAGTTTGGGCGAGGATTTAAATAAAAGTTTGGTGCAAAACTGTGTTTTTATATTTGTGACTCACGAAGGGTTCCACATCATTTCCATTAGGTTGAATAAAAAATGTTAAAAAATTGTTATATAGGGTAGACCGTAAACAGTTGCATTCTACTATATGGAATATCTGAAATATGGGGAGAAGCAAGTTTATAGTTTTAGAGTGTATAACACAATGTCAGAAAAAGGTTGATTAATATTTAGAGTAAAGAGAAATTTTACTTTAAAAGGTGGTTAAAAAAATATCAGAAATAATTGTTATAGAGGGTACACCATAAGCAGTTACATTAGCTGAAATATAAAGTAGAGAAAAGTTCAAAAAATTATAAAACAACAGCATATACAGGATGGTTGCAATATAGGGTAAAGTAGAGTTACAGTTATTCAAGGTGATTCAAAAAAGTCGAACAAAATAGTTATATAGGGTGGCCCATAAGTACTTGCAGTTTAGCTAAAATATATTCGGGATTGGTGGATTTATAATTAAGTAGGGTGGATCAAACAAGTTATTTTTTTTATATAGGATAACCCATATGTTTCATAAGTTATTTCTTTTTGCGAAGGTATGAACATTCCGTACTCGGGTGAAACCGCGGGTAACAGCTAGTATATTTTAAAAGTTTTTTTTGGGTGGCTATAATATTTTTAAACTGATTTTAGAAAAAAGAATGAAGTTCTCAAATCATTACACGTTTTTTATGTAACAACTGAAAAAGGCTTTAACTGATTTAGATATTTCGAACTGTATTCTACTAAGCAACAACTTCAAACTAATTTTTTAATTGTTGGATAAAACGATATTCTTGCCTTTTAATGAAGTGATTTTGTCTTATATAGAAAAGTTAGTATCAAATAAACGAAAGCAAAAAATAGATATTTTGAAAGTATTACGAGGAACATTTGTCGTAAAATGTTATTCAAAAATAAATCGAAAATAAATTAGTTGTAATTGCATCTACCATCACTGGAGGTTGTAATTTATTCATTCGCTAGAGAGCAATCTATCTAGAATCCTCACTGCACACAACTATTATCACAAAATTACCAAACATAATTTCAATGCCGGATTGCTCTTAACTGTAATAGCTCGAACACATGTAATTTCTCTAAAATGAGAGAAAGCTGACATCGAAATTGACGTGTCTATGTTCCTGCAATTTCCTTTATTCCGTCTTACATCTGAGCGTGCTGTATTGATGTAGCACAATATTGTTTGTGCCTACATTTGCGCCAAATTTCCAGGCAGATTGTAATGGTTGTCGGACTTGTCTAATATGTTTGACACTAATTTGAAACACATGATTCTCATGAATAATACTAATAATTTTTGTTGTTAAATAACCGCTAACGTTTTTCAGAACAGCCCCCGTGTTTCTAACAAGTAAATGAGATTCAGCTCGGTTGTCATTCTGTTATATTCATCAACACTGCTCCCGTCGACTTTTAGAAATAATTGAGAATGATTTCAGTGCATCTAATTAAAATCTAAGTCGTCATCTGTAGTAAATAAATATATTAACAATTAATATTTAAAAAAGAACCGACTTCAACTGGTTTAAAATAAAAACCGTGTGCAATCAATAACTATTTTCTGTCAGAGATATTGAATACTCTCTTCGAGGTGTCATTCCTTTGTACGCAAGACAATATACATTATATATTATATATAACATGTGTTGTTTCTGGTCAGGGAACGTTCATCAGTTGAAATAACCTGAAAATTTTATCGTGACATTCTGTCCTAGGAGTTAAGGGAGAATAGCAATTACACGGAACGGCTCCAGATTCGGAACCTATGTGTGCTAATTCTCTCGATAATCCTAGATGTCGGTCTTACATCTCGCGTCTTTAAATTTAATGAAATGTTTCAAATACATAAAGAAGTGTTCGAGAGGTAACTTGAATATCTTAGTGAATAAAATATCTTAAGGAATAGCGTAGGGAAAATATTGTAACAGCGTAGGGAAAAGTATATGAAACATAGAAAACAAAGTAGGGAAATAAGTATAAAAAAATATGGACTAGGAGTAAGAAATTTGTAAAAATTTAACTCTGACAATAAAGACATGAAACTGAGAGGACATTAAATTGTGGAAAGCGCAACTGTGAAGGTTCCCTGACCAGAAACAATGTATATTATATATAGTATATACAGGGTGTTCCTAAATTGGAGGTACAAACGAAAAGGGGAGATTCCTTGAATAGTTTTAGGAAGAAAAAGTCCCATAAACATGGGTCCGCAAACGTTTCATTTTCAAGATACAGAGTGTTAAAGTTTGAATTTTTTTCAAGTTTTTTTCTCATAGTATCTGCACTTCACAAGATATTCAAATGAAATTTGGCACAGATATTACAATTAAGAGTTTACACCTTGTGACATGCCAATTTCGATTGCAAATCTACAGGGTGATATTTTTTCGGGAACACTGTCCACTGTTGTCCTTCAGAACTTTTTTTTGGTGAGCCACTGGTACTTTCAAAAATTGTAAAGAAAAGCTTTGTTGTTATACCAAACTTTATCTTCTCTTGTAGTTTTGTCGTATCTAAAAAAATTTTGAATGATTCTCTTGAAATCCTCAGAAAATTCCGAATTGTCATAGAAATCTAGTTACCTACCTAGTAAAGCTGTGGTGAATGAATAAATTTATTGTTAGTTTTGACACATCAAATGAAACTCCTGTGTTTTGAAAATTAAAGATGGTTGCATTTTAATATCAAAACATGCCGAATTTTACGAATTCCGAAATGGCTGACATGCATTTCATGTATGGTCTTGCAAATGGTAATTCAAGAGAAGCTAAGCGTCTCTACATGGAACGCTATCCCAATAGAGTGATGCCTGGTCATCGGATGTTCTCTAATATTCACAGGCGTCTTTCAGAAACTGGATCTTTTTTTGCGAAAAATATTAATGCAGGTAGACCACGTAGTGTGAGAACACCACGACTCGAAGAGGCAGTGCTGAACGAAATAGAAGAACATCCAAGAACCAGTACAAGAAAAATTAGTGTTACCTTAAATACAAGTCATCAAGTTGTTTGGCGGATCTTGCGGGATTCTTTGCTCTATCCTTATCACATTCAGAGGGTGCAGGCGCTCTTGCTTCGAGATTGTCATCCAAGAATTATTTTTTGTCAGTGGTACCTCAACAGACTATTGAACAATCCTCATTTTGATTGACAAATCCTATTCACTGATGAAGCCTGTTTCTCAAGGACTTCAATCATAAATTTTCATAATGAACACATATGGGCTGAGGAGAATCCACATGAAATTGCAGAAGCTTATTTTCATGAGGAATTTTCATTAAATGTGTGGGGTGGTAATATTGGCGATTATTTGATTGGTGCTTTCTTCTTGCGAGGGCGACTTACTGGTCAATCATACAGACATTTTTTAGAGAACGATTTGCCCTTGTTATTGGATGATATACCTCTTATGATGCGACGTGAAATGTGGTTCATGCACGACGGTGCTCCTGTTCATTTTTCACTTTTGGGTAGGGAGTATTTGAACGAAAATTATGTAAACAGGTGAATTGGACGAGATGGACATCAGCCATGGCCCGCCAGATCCCCAGATTTAAATAGTTTAGATTTCTTTCTATGGGGCCATCTGAAATCTCTAGTGTACATAACGGAAGCTTGTATAAGGGTTGGGCGAGGACATTTTCAACAATTGCTGTAGTTTAGTTAATTTGTTGTTATTTAGTTTTTTTATTATGATTAATTTTTGAGTTGTACTTTTCTTGAAGTAATAGATTTTTTTTGATGATTATACCAGTTTATCGAATCTTTAAGAATCATTGCTAGTTTAATAATTCAAAATTTTTTCCCCGAAATCGGTAGTAGATACGACAAAACTACAAGAAAACATAAAGTTTGCTATAACAACAAAGCTTTTCTTTACAATTTTTGAAAGTACCAGTGGCTTACCAAAAAAAAGTTCTGAAGGACAACAGTGGACAGTCTTCCCGAAAAAATATCACCCTGTAGATTTGCAATCGAAATTGGCATGTCACAAGGTGTAAACTCTTAATTGTAATATCTATGCCAAATTTCATTTGAATATCTTGTGAAGTGCAGATACTATGAGAAAAAAACTTGAAAAAAATTGAAACTTTAACACTCTGTATCTTGAAAACGAAACGTTTGCGGACCAATGTTTATGGGACTTTTTCTTCCTAAAACTATTCAAGGAATCTCCCCTTTTCGTTTATACCTCCAATTTAGGAACACCCTGTATATTGCCTTGCGTACAAAGGAATGACACCTCGAAGAGAGTATTCAATATCTCTGACAGGTGAAGTAACCTGAAAATTTTATCGTGACATTCTGTCCTAGGAATTAAGGGAGAGAAGCAATTATACGGAATGGGTAAATTTTGGTATATTTTCGTTAATATCTTTTTAAATATATTTTTTTAAATATGAAAAAAATGTATTTGTGTTCCTCGGAATGAGACGTTTCATTTGATATATTACATGATGCGTTTGAATTTTTTTTATTTTTAAATTTTTATTTAATTCTATAATTTGCCCCCCAAAATTAATATTAATGGTTTCTCCTTATTTTTCCTGTAAAGTTCGGGCAACGTTCTATATTTCCTATTTTTTTCAAAATTTTAGGTTCAGTGGTTTCGGAGATCGTGTCACCTATACTATACATTGATACCAAATTTCAACCTCTTCCGCCCTGTAGTTTAGGAGAAAATTGCTGTGATGTGAAAGATTCAGAAATCCGGAGTGATATTATAAGGGTATCCGTATATTGTATATACGGAACCCTAAAAATGCTGAACAATAAGGGACCAAGATGTTTATAAAGCGAAATAAAATATACCATTTAATCAAAAACTGCAGCGGCTTATTAATTTTAAACTAAATTGTAGTGCAATTACACACAATAACAAAAAAATATCAATGTATTACGTGCTTGTTTTCATCAATACGTGGATTACGTAAAAATTTCCCCGGCAGGAACTTTCCCTGACGACGACGGCCCGAGCGGTTGGCAACACGAACAACTGAAAAACACCCGAAGAAAAAGAACGAAATAGAAAAAAGGAAAATCGAAAACACACAGAGGACTAATACAATTGTGATTAAATGTTGCGAATAAATTACTGGATGTTAGTTGTGTTTCGACATCCGCAGAACACGGCCAGCAGGAAAGTTTTGTCGAAGCACACGTTCAACTGTTCTGCAATATAATTAGATCGATATGACTGTAAGCCAAAGTAATGACAATTCCGAGCGAAAAGTAGGCGTCGGGAATCGAATGAAGAGCCATTAGCGTAGCAACTGTTATTTCAGCGACGTCTCTGGAATTGTTCCAAACATATTTTTCTTAATTTACACTACGGCAGATTCTTCTTTATTATTACTGTCGGATTGAATTGAAAATAAAACCCTTCGAATTGAACGAAGAACTGAAAAGCGTTTATAATGGAGAACAAAGATTTTGTAAGGTACCTAATTAAAATGTGAAAGAATATTCTATTGTACATGTATTTGCCCATTACAGGTTTTAAGTGTTTTTAATTACGTATTATGGAAAATATTTATATTTAATTACAACTGAAGAGGTTTACTTTATCGGTAGAATTTGCACGGATTTCTCTTTCTTTCTACAAAATGGTCAACCATACTTCCTGCGTACAACTAGGTGTGTTGTGTATTATGTATTCTTAACAGCTACATAGACAATTCACCTCCACGTCTGAAATTATTTTCAATCACTGACTATCTATACTATATAAATAGGCAAAGACAAAATGGTTAGGTAGCATTTTCTCCTCTGTCTTTCATCGGATTTTCTTTATTTTTGTTTTGTTTAGTAGCAATTGACGACCTTCAGTAAAGAATGAATATTTATTTATATATTTCAAAATATGTCATTTAGAGGTAAATCATTAATAAGATTCGAGTGGCGCCCACTATAAACAAGTAGCTTAATTAGACAGCAGTCAACAGTAAAAGTCCAATCGTGGACAATCGTTGGGAGGTATAAAAAATATTACTAAAATAATCGACTTTTACTTATAAAGACGTATGGTGTGAAAGCCTTCTTTTCTATTAATTTACGACTTTAATTTTTTTCAAAAACGATGACAGCTATTACTGTAGTGACCAAATAGAATGTGTTTATACGAAGTTTGCGCATTTACAGAAGAATCCCGATCAAAAGTTTTATGTAAGTACACATTTAGAGATTTTAAAGTTAATTGATACATTTGGTTTCCGAACCTCAAGTGTTGAGTATGTACATTCTTTCAGTCATGAATGTCTCACAAATTTAATAACAATTTGCATATGCGTCCATTAGCAAAAGGTATTAAAACACTCAGGAGATGTCACCGCACAGCCCCTTCATCACACGACATCCCCTCCTAATCGACCGATAACTATAAATAAAAGAAGCCGCGCAGATTCACCTTCAGTTCAGTTACCTAGTGACTCTTGGGGAGTAGGAAGGTTGAGGACCCGAGTTCGATCTAGACTCTGAAACTCTATTTTATTTATAAATTCAGACGCGGTTCTCACCCGGAACCTAGCTTAGTTCATAATATGACCGCGGAAGCCTCTCAGAACGGCTTTGAATTTATGAGTAAAACTCGGTCCATGTACTATTAATTAAACATACAAATGGAAATTGAATAAGTATTAGTAGTAAAATGAAGAAGATTTTTTGCAATTTCTATTCAATTTGAATTGTCATTTACGTTTATTTGTTATATTATCCTACCGTTTAAGAGCTGAATTATTTAATTTTAAGAAATTTCATGTCAGTAAATTTCTGTCTTTTATTTCCACTTTCTGCCTCTTTGTCATACCTTACATCATTGAGCTAAGCATTAAGAATTTGCTCACAAATAAAGTCCTATTAATTACATATGGACAACCTCGATTCGAGGTGTCATTCGATTGCACGGTGGGAACATTAATAAGCTCTGTTTTTCATTTTCATTGTAAATTTTCCTTTTTTATTTACCCTCTTATTCACTGGAGTATTACAGAAGCAGCTCTGTTTGGGAAAAGCTGAATTACCAGAAATTTTGTTATTTTAAACCTCTTTTAAAAGTTTAGTTCATATTTTATTATGACGTATCTTGTTAATACATTAGCAAACGAAATTTAATATTTCTACAGAATTACACTAAACATCTCTTAATGGTAAATTCCACAAAAGCAATAATATAAATTATTTACGTCTCAGTTTTTTCATATCAAATTATTTCATATCAAATTATTGAACTGAAAAGGGCGAATTATTAAAAGCATTACTGAGAAATGAATTTTCTTAAATATAATCGACTTCCACCTATAACTAAAAAGGTGAAAATACAACTCTAGCAAATAAATAACACATTCAATGTTGTTAGGTACCTACCCAGGGAAATAAAAAATGTAAACATTAAAAGGTGCTCATTCTGTACAAATTAATTACCTACCAATCTAGTATATTTTTGAAGTCGGTGCAAAGCAAATCTAAAATCCTGCATTGCGTACTTATCTACTACTTCATCAAACTTAGTTGGTGCTTGGCACCGACTCCAAAAATATAGTAGATTGGTAGGTAATTAATTTGTACAGAATGAGCATCTTTTAATATTTACATGTCTTACTTACCGGGTAGGTACCTAACAGTATTGAATGTGTTATTTATTTGCTAGACTTTTATTTTGTTATAATTTTTTTCAGCTTTTTAGTTGTAGGTGGAAGTCGGTTATATTTTTTTAAATGTTTTATTTTCAACTTTTTAGTTTTTTTGAAATCAGGTACTTTTCTTTCTTTATTTTTTTTATTTTGTATGTATAACCTTAATGGACAGGACCAGGTAACGTCGAAAGCCTCAACACTACACAATGATACATTTTCATTTAAATTGACAGGTAAATGTTTACGAACAAAATGTTGACTTAATAAGCCCAAAATATATTTATGCGTTATGGTTCACGCCATGTAACCTTTTTTCAACTGTTTTTGACAACTCTGTATAACTATATATAATTCCACTCCACCTTATTTACCAACCATCCTGTATATACGACTGCCCACGGACAACATAAATTTTTTAATTGCCTTCTGTAAACTAAAGAACAGAGTAAAACCCATCTCATACGGAGTCAAACCCGTCCTATATTTCAACCATCGTATATAACTCCTTGTGGGCTACCCCATAAATTATTTCATTTTTAACATTTTATATTATCGCCCTGTGTAACATTAATTCCTCTCCACACATTATACAACTTCTTATGTGCTATAAAATAAATAATAATTTTTTAATCACACTGTATAAATTTCAACTCCAGCATATATTTCAACCATCCTGTATATGATTTGTTTACGTCCAAATCATATCACAGTTTTTTAAAACCCCTATATAATTTTAATTCCACATCCTTTCCAATATTTTGTGTATACGGCTGCCTATGGACCATTATCATTCTACTACGTCCTATATTTTAATCATCATATAAATGCAACTCCTTCTATCATTTTGCTTTGTGATTTTGTTTGCTATAACTAAACGCCTTTTGTATAAACGCACCAAATAGCAGTTTAGCGTTCGACATGTGTTGTCACTGAATTTTTTATTAGGCCGGGAGAATGTGACAACCAAAAGCACCGTCTTCGCAAAATTGAAAAATTTACATTTAAACAGGTATTTGCCTCGTATACAAACAAAACAAGCTTGGTACTCATTGACTAAAAGAGTCGAAAATACTACCTATCTGCTTGAGATGTACATAAAAAATTTTCAAATTCTTAATTAAAACTTCCAGTGCCTATAACTGCCGCACTATTACGTTTGAATTAAAATATTTATGAGGAAATGTCATTTCGATGAAATATTTCATAAGAATTTTGAAATTTTCTGCGATTTTTTGCAAAACTGCAAGTTGCATGTAGCAGAAAAGTATATGTGATCACCTAGGGATCTTTCTTAACAGATTAAAGTTTCAAACCTATACTCATCCATAAGGAGTTGTCGAAAAATCGACAAGTAGGTTAGGATATTGGTC
This sequence comes from Octodonta nipae, assembly GCA_034190945.1. Taxonomy (NCBI): domain Eukaryota; kingdom Metazoa; phylum Arthropoda; class Insecta; order Coleoptera; family Chrysomelidae; genus Octodonta; species Octodonta nipae. Next base: position 189,259,685 of record CM067217.1, read on the forward strand.
GATTTCCATGGAAACATGCGTTCATTAACAAATTTCATCACTTTACCAATAGAATTCTTTTCCAAAATTTGAAGTTTCACCAATCCGGATGTATACTCTATTAAACAAGACCATATTCATTCAAAACGGTTCACCACAGGAGAAGAAATGTGGTAACATATATACAAAACAATACCCGACGAACTAATGAACTCCTCCTTTTTGGAAGTCGGTAAAAAATAAATTCATTCTGGGTAAATAGGTCTTCACTTCATTTAAAAGTCAAAGAACCCTTCAAAGTAACTTCATAAAAACTTATGTTCTAAACAGCTTAAATTTTAAGATACAGACTGGTTTTCAGGAAAAGATATTTTTGTATAATATTTGTTACTGTAAATATCGTAATGAAATTCCGTACAGGGCATTTATTATTCTACTTATTATTCAGCAGCGTTATATTAAAAAAAAACTATCGGTTTTTCTGGATTTTCTCAGCGAAAAATCCTCCTATCCGGACTTGTAAACACTCATTTTAAAGGTTTTCCCTTTTCTTACAACTTCCCATTGAGTATATTACGATTCCTCCTTAAGTTTCATAACACAGGCAAAACAAAGAAGAAAATCACACATTTATGGGTATTTTATTGTTTAAATAATTTACTTCTTCAAATTTGCTGTTAAAATCAAGTCAGTTATTGTCTATTTATTAAGTTTTACTAATGTGATGGCATAAGGGGTTTGCTGTTGAATTTTATGTCACTTAAAAATCTCCATTGACTGTGGCAATAGTTTTTTATGTGTATACGCTCTATATACCACAAAAATAGGCATAAAACAACACAACACGAGAACAAATCCACATTTGTGCTTTATTCACTTTTTTTTGTTCCAGCTTTGCCCGAAGAGGATCCCGTCATCACCGGTATGAAAATGGAATATCAAATAGGAGATGAAATTAATCTGAACTGTACCTCCGGAAAGAGTCATCCAGCTTCGTTACTCCATTGGTACATCAACGAACAACAGGTTAGTGCCATTAAAATAATTGGAAAATCGATCTTCGTTGTTTTGTTTCTATAGGTGCGTTATTGTTTTTTTATGACAGAGCATTCGTTAACTGAAAGTTTTTCGTTACAGTTTCATTAGAAAATGGAAATTTTTGTTTTGTACGTTCGCTGCAAAAGGGCATGTGGAATTGAAAATATTCAAACTAGTACGACGAGAAAGGAAAAAAATGAAAATGCGTAGGGTTTCATCCTGGATAGAACGAGCCTCCGATATCATCCGGCTAGATTTAATTTCACCTGGTTTGCCTATTGTTTCGTCGTATTAATCGAAACATGATCCATTATTAAAGTGACATTCAGTGTATTATTGCATCGGAACATTTTAGTGCTTCACTGAACGACATTAGTCAATCCGATTTCGCCTTTTTTTAAAGCAAAAAAAAAACTAATTTCACCGAATAGATTGTAAACTGCACACTGAGAAATATTTATGATTCATGAAGTTGTATGATTGCACACTGAGAAAATTTGATTCTCATAAGTTTTCATGAAAGTGTATTAAGAGTTAATTCTGGAAATTCTGTGGAACACATGAACAAGGCAAGTAGTGTCGCCGGACATCCGATAGAACCGAAGTTTGTTATGGTATTAAATATACATTTATATCGATAAAACTAACAAAACTTTGACTGTACTTGAAGTATTTTTTAAAAATGTTGGAGGTAGTGTTAGCATATGTTTTTTTCATACGCATTGGCCTGAAATCGGTGTATTTTAATATTTTTTATTTAATAATTTTCACATCCCCTACGTTTTTAGATTTTTTTGTGAAGCTATTTTAATATCATCATCTATGAACGAAATTTAAATGGCTTCAAAAAATATACGTTACGACCTATTCTAATATCTAAGAAAAATACATACAAAATTTCAGGAGTTTTCCTATGTATCAGATTAATCACAGATCTAAACAAAAATGTTTATCCATATAATTAACATTTTTCGAATTATTATGTCCGAAATGATTTCTAGCAAACTACTCGAAATGTTTACATTTCACCAAATATATATATATATATATATATATATATATATATATATATATATATATATATATATATATACAAAAGCGGAGGTTCTGCATTATTTATACGAACATATCCTGGGTTATATAGATAGCCATCAATTTAGAATACAAATCAGCAGTTTTTTAAATTTTGCCCTGTCTGTCTAAATTTTGAGAAAAAAGCTAAAGTACGCAATTCTACTTATTTAAATAATGAAAAGCTTTTATTACATATAAGCAAGTTTTTAAATTAAATGGCTAAATTTTAGGCAATATTTTGAAAACATCCATATAAATATATATATATGCAAACTTTTCTCTTTCTGGTATGTTTTCACATCTAAAGGGATTTTGATTGATGGGTATGAAGCTTGAATTTCAGCAAATATCAAAAATGTCAAATATGTGAAATACGTCAAATATTTCAAATATGTCAAAAATATCACAAAATGTCAAAAATCTCAAATATGTCAAAAATTTCAAAAACGTCAAAAATATCAAAAATATCAAAAATGACAAAAATGACAAAATGTCAGAAATGTCTGAAATGTTAAAAATGTCAAAACTGTCAAAAATGTCAAAACTGTCAAAAATGTCAAAAGTGCCAAAAATGTCAAAAGTGCCAAAAATGTCAAAAAAGTCAAAAATGTCAAAAATGTCGAAAATGATAAACATGTCAAAAATCTCACAAAATGTAAAAAATGTAAAAAGGTAGAAAATGTCAAATATGTCAAAAACTTCAAAAGTGTCAAATATGTCAAAAATGTAAAAAATGTCAGATAAAAATGTCAGAACTGTCTAAAATTGCAAAAATTTCAAAAATGTCGAGAATGTGATCAACTTCCAAAGTATGTCAAACTGCTAATGTATAAGCTAAGAATATCACAAATATAAGCAGTACTCATTCCAAATTCTGCATTTTTAATGTAAAATCACTAATTGTAAGGAATTATACTGCCAACCATCAAAGCAGCTTTGTAAACAATCATTGTAAGAGATGCTGTAGAACATTTGGCATGTTACATACCGGTTCAACAATACAAGTTTGTAGGCCAGTAACAGAAGTTATGCTAAAATAGGCTTATGATTCGTAACTATCTCTACCTCTCTCACACACACACTCTCTCTCTCTCACTCTCTCTCACTCTCACTCTCGCATAACTTTGTCTGAATCCTCCTTCTATGATGATTTTATCGGTCTCGTTGTTGCCTACCACAACAGCGCCTTTTTGTTTCCAGTGTAAGAGCCTTTTATCATCTATTAAAAGCTTTTTCAACATTTAGAAAGCCGACGTTCATTGGTTTCTATACCTCTCATGATCTTTGTAATATTAGAATCACAGATCTTTTGCCATATCCAATATATCCCTGAAACGAAGGTTTTTGTTGTCTCTTTGAATCTCTGTTTAACTCATTACAATTCTAGCGGTTTGATGTTGATAACCCAAACTATACTGTTTGATATATTCCCAAAGAAAAAATCTAAAATGGCCAAATCCGGGGAGCTTGGTGGCTACGAAAACGAACACATAAATGCGTCATGTAATCTTCTAAAATTTATTGTATTTGGACACTTAAAACTCATCAAATTTGACTTTTCAAGAACTATGCTTTCCCTAATTTCAACTTCTTCTATTTCTGGTTGGTTTCGTTTCCTGTGTAAGCCAAACAGAGAACACTCATTTCCATAGAACAGGTGTTTCATTCTGTATTGAATGGCAAAGCAAATAAACGGTATGAAATTTCAGGTATGGGAATTGAAAAACCATCTTACTATAATATGACCTTGTTATTCAATATTCAAGATTGTGTTTAAAAATAATAATTCAAACGCACCTCCTTATAATCTTTAATAAATCGATTTGCCTTTACTTTTATCCCTATCACTTCCTCACAATAATGCAGTTTGTGGAAATATATAGGCAACGATAACATAGTTATTTTTACTGTTTTCTGAACGATTCTTGTGGCATATTTTTCAATGTCTAAGTACTTCTTGGGAAATAACACCACAGTTTAAAGAAAATTGCTGTATATTCCACACGTTTCGGGGTCTAGATCAGACCCCGTTTCTAAGATGTAAATTAAATTATTTGACCTTTCTATAAACTTCTGTTTCAAATGTCGATTGTGTTTTGGTTATTAAAATGTCTAAGAATGGTAATTTGTTATTCTGTTCAAGCTCTAGTGTAAACTGAATAGTTTGTTCTGTGTTGTTTATGTCGTTAAGTAACGCATGTAAATCCTCAAGATTATGTTCCCAAATAACGAATATGTCATCAACAAAACGCCACCAAACCAAAGGTTTAATCTGTTTTGAGAAAATTGTTTGTTCTTCAAATTTTTCCATAAAAATGTTGCTTAAAGCGGGAGACAAACAGGAACCCATTGCCATGCCAAAATCTTGTTGGTAGAACTCATCATTAAGTGAAAATATGTTGTCTTTGTACAAAATGTTAGTTCCATTATTGTATTAATGGACAATTGAGTACGTTGATTTAGTTAAGAATCTTGTTCTAATCGTTCTTTTACTATGGGAAGTGTTTTGATGACAGGAACATTATTGTATAGATTCACAATGTCAAAACTTGCTAGTGTGAAAGTATGTTTGTAATGTATATGTGATAATTTTCCTAAGAAATGTGCGCTGTTTTTAAGATGAGAATTAAACTGGCCAGTAAGAGGTGAAATAATTGTTAAAAGGAAATTTGAGAGCTCACTGCATGGAGAATTTATGGAGCTGACAATTGGTCTTAATGGAATGTTGGGTTTATGAATTTTAGGCAACCCGTATAAATGGGGCGGTTTAGAATAGTGTGGAGTAAGATGTTTACGTTGTTGTTCTGTAAATTCATGTTTGTGATGGTAAAATAAACGGTATATTTTGTTTTCTATAGAAGTTGTTGGATCTTTGTTTAATTTTGTGTATTGTCCTTGGTTTATTATGTTTTGAATTTTGGATTCGTAGTCAATTTTATTTAAAATAACCGTAGAATTGCCTTTATTTGCAGGTAAAATCTTAATAGTACTGTCATTGTTTTAAACTTTAATTGAATGTATTTCATTTTTCGAAAGGTTATTTTTTATATGCATAGGTTTTTCTAGTTCAATTTTTGCTCTTATTCGATACTCTTGAGCTTCACTATTGTTTAATTTGTTTGCAGTTTGTTCTATAGCACTGATGATATCAAATGTTGAAATATTTTAATTTACATCTTAGAATTGTGCCTTTTTTATCCGTAGTTTCTTAACCATTGGCAACGAGGTCTGACCTAGATCCCGAAACGTTTGGAATATACAGCAATTTTCTTTAAACTGTGGTGTTATTTCCCAAAAAGTACTTAGACATAGTTATTTTTACTGTTATACAAAATTTTATGGTTCAGCCAGTATAATAACTTCTGAGGATTTAAAAATCCTGTTATTCCAATAAAACAGGTTGTAACAATTTTTAATTTCCCAAAGATTTTTACATTATTTATTCTAACTCCCTAAAGCCTCCAAAATAACAGGTGATGGTTGAGAAAATATCTCCCACTGGATTATGCGTCACTACTTTAAAAAGTCAAACCACAAGTATTCAAAGAAAAAAAAGAACCGTATATTTGGTTAATGGAAGTTCGGTGTAACGAATTTATCGTGACATGTGCGACCCATTTCAAGAAATGAAAGACTGAGAAAAGGGGCAAATATGGTATATGTGTGAAATAATACACGAAATTTGTCGTTTCTTTTTTATATACGAATATATACCAAAGATGCTGAAGGTTTTCTTTTCTATACCGCTGTATTTTTTCTGCTTTTGTATGAATTATTTATGGCCTGTTGAATTGATAAAAGAAGTTTTTTTATTGTTTGTCGCCACTCTCTTAGTAACATAATGAAAATAAGTTTATTTTTTAAGAAGATGAAATACTAAGAGGGAATATGAGATGTTTTTTTTTATTTGATAGTAATATCTAATAACAAAAACCTTAAAAGATTAAATAGGCATAAATACAGGGTATTCCATCTCAAAAAAGCAACCTTGAATATCTTGGTTATTTTCAAAACTATTGCAATAAGAAAAAAAAGGTTGATTTTTGTTTCGAGGGGGATTTTTTTTGAGGCGCATTCAACATAAACAGGCTAATTCAATGACCTTGCGATTTGAGATAGGGAAAATAGGTGTTGTCGTTTATCATTTGAAAGCCCTTTTTACGGACTATACCGTCATAATATTTTTTTATTGCAATACCTCTTCATGTAACATAAAACCTAACGGACCTAGTAGTAAAACCGGATTATTAAATTAAAAGCTTTTACTGGATGGAAAAGTATTAAAAATGAGTTCGTTTATAGTACTCTCTTAAATAGTCCTGTGTCACTACCGCACCCTGTAATAACACACAATACAAGAAAAACATTAAATGTAAACATTCATTTATTTTACTCTTTTTTGCTGATATTTAGTGCAAGTTTGTTTATCTGTTTTGACTTTTATTCGATCATTTGAAGCATTGTACATTTATCACTCAAGTTATTATTTTACTGATTTGTTGAAAATTTTAAAGATAATTATGGTATACACATTGCAAGAACGTGTTGAGCTGGTAAGTCTTTATTACCAAAATCAAAATTGTGCTCGATCTGCTGCAAGGGTTTTTAACCAAAACCATCCCGAACGTAACGTTCGTCATAAATACGTATTGGTTTTAAAATTTGTTCAACTGGGCTCAGTAATGAATGAAAAAAGAGGTTCCAACTGAAAATGATGAAGGGGTAGCTCTGGCTACATTGGACTATGTCCAACCTATAAAAAACACGCAGTCGGTACAGCAAATCGCTGCAGCTTCCGGTCTTAGCAAAACTAAGATTTTTAGAATTTTGTCTAAATACAAATTCCATTCGTACAAAATTAAATTACTTCATGAATGAAGAATTTAGCGAAATTGTGACCCAGCGTATGTTCGAAAACCCGAATTTCTTGTACAATGTTTGCTTTTCGGATAGTGCACTATTTCATTTCATGGGGAGGTTAACCGACATAACTGTAGATTTTGAAGCGATACAAATCCTCATTTATTTCGAGAAGCTCATAGCTAACATCCGGTAAAACAAAACGTTTGGGCAGGGATTTTGGAAATCATCTAATTGGACCCCTGTTCATTCCTGGTAATTTAAATGATGAAATTTATCACAATATATTGGAAATTGAAATTAATGCATTGATAATAGAAAAATTAGAAAATGATCCTCTACTACATGAAGAGCAGTTGCACTTCCAACAAGATGGAGCTCCTCCTCACTACGCCGCACCAGTTCGTCAATACCTCGACTTGGAATACCCTGGTCGCTGGATTGGAAAAAGAGGTCATATGGAATGGTCTGCCCGATCACCTTATCTAAATAAACCAATTTAGATTTTTTTATGGGGACAGGTTAAATCCAAAATTTTTATGACAGTCTGAGAATTTGGACGAACAATGCCAACGAATTATATTATTATTACATGTACAGGAATTGCAATAAAAAAAATTATTACGACAGTATAGTCCGTAAAAGGGCTTTTAAATGATATACGACAACACCTACTAATATTGACAATTTTGAATGTTCTAAATATTCGTAAGTATATAAATTCGAAAAAGAACCGTTAGATGACAAATGTTGATATCACCACTGTATCTAACAGCAATAACATCACACTTTTGTGTGATAAATTTAATTTAGATTTTATTTTTAATTTAAAATAATCTGATTTAAAAAAATGATGTGTCAAAAGATTTTCAAAAAAGAGACCTTTAAAAAGTATCACTTGGTACCCCTTTATATTTATACTTGTAGAAGTGATCTTCGCCCTCACGTCGGGGTTGAAACTGCAGTGTGACTGATACGTGTAAAATGTATGTATGTATGTATGTCGGTTTTTAAATTCTCTAGTAACATTAGCTATTACTTCTGGTGTCTTGAGATATTATTGCAGCTAATTCTTGCAAATTACTTGGTCTACCAACATAAACCTTAGACTTTAAGTAACCCCATAGAAAATAGTCTAGTGGATTAAGGTCGGGACTCCGTGCAGGCAATTCATAAGTACCCCTTCTTCCAATCCATCTAAATGATCTGAACAATGCGAGCGAATGGGGTGGTGCTCCATGTGAAACCCATATTATTTGGCAATTGTCCATTTACCTCCAATGCCGGAATAACTTGTGTCTCAAGAGCTGTAAATACCTATCTCCGTTTAAAGTTTCTTGTAGGAAGAAGGGTCCCACGATTCTGTTGTTATAAATGCCGGCCCAAACGTTCAATTTTTGGGGATGTTGTGTACGAGCCTCTTGTACTCAATTAGAACTACTTTTCGACCAGTAGCGGCAGTTATGGCGATTAACCGTACCATTTAAACAAAATGTAGCTTTGTCTGAAAACACCACATTTCTTATAAAATTATTATCACGGTTACAAATATCCATCATGGTTTCACAAAATTGCAAACGTCTGTAAAAATCGTCTTTGGAGAGTTCTTGAACGAGGCGAATTTTGTATGGATGATATTTTTCTCGCCTTAATATCCTTCCTACTGAACGACGGCTAATTCCATGCATATTGGCGAGGAAGATATAGCAATATTTTGAGCTACACCGTCATTACTTGCACTTTTTAACCGTCCACTTTTTGGTAAATTGCTAACTGTTCCACTTGTGCCGTACCTTCGCAAAATTTTCGTCACTACTGAACGGGATATTTGTGTATTCGGATGAACAATGTTAAAAAGGTCACAAACTTCTTGATGCGTCCATTTCCTCTGCCCATACACAATCATCATTAATATTTCTATTCTTTCTCTTTCACTTAATTCGGCCATTTTACGATCAAATTAAAACAATAAAATCTTTTTACGTTCAAATAAAAAAAACTAATAACTTATTTTTTTCATGGACTACTAAACTTGATTCAGATTTAATTTGCGACTGATTTAAAACAAACGCACTTGTATTCGACTATGGAACAAGCAGTGCTGTTGGCTGTGATGGTATAATGTCCCCGATTGGCTAATAGAAATACAAATCCTTACCGAGCGGTTTGTTTATATTGCGCGTAAATGAAATCTGAACCGAGTTTAGCAACCATCGAATTTTTCCTTTCCTTAGTTACTTTTCTGTTAATATCTCGGTAGGTATTAAAGTAAACAATATCAAATCCGATATTTTTGTATTCGCAATAAAATGTTTCATCAGAAACTAAAATACTATACAGGGTGTTTCATTGAAAATTTTAAAATCGACGTTACTTCCGGTAAAACAGGAAATTCAAAATTGTAAAAAAATTTGGAATCAAATAGGCAATCTACTTCAGTCTCCACCTTCCAAATTTCATTTTGATATCTCTAATCTCTAAAAAGTTAGTTTAAGTGGCTATGTTTGAAATAAAAGTATGTCTAAATATTTCCAAGATCAAACCTAATTTGTATTACTCTCTCTAGAAAGCACCGCGGAAGTCTCTTCGAATACAATTTCGGGCAAACAGACAGAAAATATGATAAGGACATACTTCAATTTTGAATAAAGTATTGATTTTTTTATGTAAGATACAACGCATTTTTACAATTTATTACATCAATTTTTGTCATTTGATTTCGTACTGTTATTAACGCTTATTGTTCTATACGTCAATATGACTCATACAACAAACAAATTCTATTTATAAATCACAAGCATTCAGATCGATATGTCATTAATCATTAAAACAAAATTGCAGTTCACGTTTAACACAATGAAGATATCACCGTGATTGCACCAATTATGTACTGATAAAAATGCTTTTTAAATCTGCGAACAATGCATACAACTTTTATATAACATGTCATGTCAGTCGTTTATGAGATTTCAAAATGCGGAATCGAAAAAAACAACAACTGCTTTGTATAAAATCCCGATAAAATAAATGAGTGAAAGGTAATTCTTCTATAAATTAATATGAAACCTAATATAGTCAAAATTAATTAACAGAAAGATGTAAATATATGGGTAGTTTCTGAATGGTTAAGGAGGCAAATAGTTTTGGATGTTTATTTGGGTTTGTCACTCCTCACAAAGGTTTCTGAAAAATACAGATAAATTAGTAACTGAAAATGAAGGTGTAGCATCTAAGAGCAGGAAAACATTGGCATGGCAGTTACTGAAAGTTTCTACTGGAAAATGACAAGAAACTATCGATCTTTTGCATGGAGCTGCGCTATTAAAGTTTCGCGGATAGGTCCGATCCAAAAACACCTAAATCAATAATAATAATAATACCCAACAAATGCGAAAAAAGGTACAAATTGAACGATATCTTTCATCCTCGCAAACTGGTTTGGTAGTTAAATGAATGGAATGGATATATACATTCGTAAAAAACACATTTTAAAAAGGGTACGAACCCAACGTGGGTGATCATCTATTGCGGACGACTGACGTGTGAAACACCAGTATAAGATTAGTCCGAAGTTGGTAGACAATTTAACTCGTTCCTCAAAGTTTGCTTGGACTTCCATCGTCTTGAAGTGGTTGATCTTACAACGTTTAACCGGTCATGCGTCGCCGGTTCGTACCTGGCCGAAGAAGAGCTCCCCAAATAATTTTAATTTGGACTCTGGGCTCGCTAATTATATTTTCGTTCGAGATTATATATGCTGTCTCTATGAATTTTCGTTTGTACCAGTGTTCTTCCTTGTGAATTGCTCTGGCCTGGTCCCAGTTGATATTATGGTGTTCGGTCCATGCGTGATTAGCTAGCCCAGACTTCGTTATCTCCGTTCTTAGAGTAGCTGTGCCGTGTTCCTTAACCCTGGTGTCCAGCAGTCGCTTTGTCTCTCCAATGTAAAGATTGCCACATTCACAAGTTATGCTGTATATACAGGTCTTTGGTATTGATGGTGCGTCGGGCCTCATTCTTGTTATCATGCTCCTCAAGATGTTGTTGCGTTTGGAGATCATTCTGATTCCATAGCTTTGTGCAATTCTTCTAAGTTTCTCTGACAACCCTTTAATATACGGTAATAGTAGAGTTGCGACCGTGGTGTCATCTTCCTGACTAGGTGGTTTGTCCAGGTCGTCAAACGCCTTGGTAATGATCGTTTCCTGATATCCATCGCCAAAAGGTCTTCTCTAAGTTTCACTTGTTCTTCTTTGAGGGCTTCTGGTGTGCTGCAGATATTTTTGGCTCTATGGATTAATGTTTTGATAATGCCAGTTTTCGTTACTGATGGGTGGTTGGAATTGTAGTGAAGATATAATCCTGTATTCGTAGCCTTCATGTAGACTATTGTTTGGATTACGGTCCTAGTCCTTTGACACTTTAGATGTTGGCGATGGTTGGTGATAACGGGGAACCCATAGACCATCCATCTTCTTGCATGAAGAACCGGTCCTTCTCTTGAAAGTAGCTGTTCTTGAGGCAACATTCAATTTATGCTGGAAATGATCTGTTGAAGTACTGTGAATCGTATCATTTCCAACATAAAATGGCTGCATACCATTCTATGGTTCATAGGCTCATAACTTTCCCATTATTATCAGAAACACAATTTTTAGTAGAATTAAATTTAATAAAGCAATTAGCTTATAATAGCGGGTACTCCATAGAAAGGATTGAGTTAATTATCCGGAACAAATAGTTGCAAGAGGTATTAAATTTAGTTTACCCGTTCAAAAAAGACCGTGACAAATTCTATAAGAACTTAACGTATATTGGTAAACCAAGTCACAATATAAAGTTGATCTTAAGTAAACAAGATTTAAACGTTGCATTTAAAACTTCTAACAAACAGGAAAGTTTATCAAAAACAATAAACAAAATACAGATAAAATGAGTAAATCAAAGGTACATGAACTGAATTGTTGTACATGTCCCAAAATCTACATCGGTCGCAATTTCTTCCTTAATCATCGGCAACCAGGAACGATTAAGGTAGTAGCCATACAATCGTTTTCATTTAACAAAATTAAATCGTTTCTGGTTGCCGATGATTAAGGAAGAAATTGCTAATGGTAATGTCCTTCCAATATCGGAATAGTTCATAAGGTTTTGTCTAGATTTTCCCTTATGATTTTAATGGGATCACCAAATCAACAAAATTCTTTAGTCGCATTTTTGGCGAATGCACTATCTTATAAGAAAGTCGCACTTAGGAGTGCCACATAAAATTCTGAAGATCTCCCTTTCAAAATCTTCTAATTTGAAAAGAACTTGATGATTATATGATCTTTAGAAGTTTCTGTACTACCCTGTATATTACAAATGAAATTCTCTTAGTTACGTCAGAAATCAAATAATATATATTGTCCAATATTTTAATTCTACATCTTAGAATTGTGCCTTTTCATCATAGTTTCTTAACCTTTGACAACGGGGTCTGACCTAGACTCTATTTTCCGTTATACCCGAATTCGAAGGCGACCAAATTTTTACAATCGACTCCAAGTCTTGAGTGCGAAAATGCACTCCTGCATTTATAAAACGGCTGGGCTTAGTCCAGAACAAAAAGACGCCCAAACCACTCTAGTGGATACAATGGTTATGAACACCCTTCTTACCGGATTAGAACCCCGTTTAGGTCAGGTTATACGTGCCAGTAATCCTAAAGACCTTCTAGAGGCACACTCCCGGATTAGAAGAGAGCTTCAACTTTCCTATTTCGAGGATCAGAAAACGAACAAATCTGTTCCTCTCAAACCCAACTTTCAAACACGACACAACCTCCTAAGTGTCTTCATTGTGATCGATTAGGCCACATAGCCTTAAATTGCGGTTTAAAAACGCAAAATGGTTCTGAACAATTCAATCAAAACTATAGGCCAAATCCTGTTGGGTCTAACCAACAAACAAGGTCAAATTTCCCCTCAAATACATCTCCTATTGAACAAGGACAACAGTTTCGTCCATCAAACTTCCAGAGACACCCTTTTAGGTCTCAAATGAACGCAAATTATTCTTGCCCCTCTGTCATTCAGAATAATCCAAACAAACTTTCGAAGATACTCCTATCGAGCCCTTTAATAGTCATCATAGTCATACCAGGAATTTCTAGCGCTTTCGAGCCTAGACCAACCTCCCGATTCGACAACAACTTTGTGCAAAGTCGAAACCCAAATTCAGAACCTGAATCTGGACGATCTGAATCCAGATCTGAACTTCCCGGAGCAACAAATTCTTTAAGCCCACTTCTCACTGTGAACTCTAAAAATCTTTAATACATTCTTGATGCTTCTTCTAAATTTAAACTTCTTATTGATACCGGAGCTGGTATCTCAATCTTTTAGGAAAATACTACTTCCCAAGAAATACTTAAACATTATTAAATTAAGGTTGACGGGTCCGAGATTTTTTTCTTCTCTCTGGATCTATTTAGGATGTTCCATACTTTACGTGTACACTGTATATACTATTCATAGAATTATGCGTCAGAAAAATCCGACTTCTCAGCTCCAAAGGAGCTCGACTTTGGAGGAGTGCCTTAAATCACTTATGCTGTCGCACGCAAATTCAAGAAGAGAGATTCCGTTCCCCGATTTACCCGACGAAACGTACTTCTTCGGTTTTACACATCGTCACTCCACCTCTAATCCCACAATAGAAGATAATACATCAACATATTAAAAATTCAACGAGTCGACAAAATGCTGTTAAAACGGCAGAGGAAGAAGAAGCCCGACTCTCGAATTTACAATCGTATGACATAAATAAATCGCACGAAAGGGAAACTCCGCTTGTCCGGGCTGTTAAAAAGTTTATCGGAAAGTGCGGTTTTCTGTTCCCAATAGATTTCCGTTTCGACTACCTGCTGACAAAGTTTGCAAATCACACTTTTATTCAGCTCCCGCGGACCCCTACTCGACCTTTAAAAAGTCAAGACTTCAGATGTGGTAAATCTTATAAAGAAATATTCATGAGTTCTTTTTTTTCTTGAATTGTTTAAGATTTTCAAGAGGATTTGTTAGATAAGCTGCCGAAATGAAGATATTGTAAAAATGTGACGAAAGAATATATTACAGAGTAAAGTATTTCTTCCAATATCATTGAGTTCTACTTTAAAGCATCGATCGGAATCATGAAAGGAAATTAAAAAACTCATTATGTCTCTATAATAGTGAATAAAACATTTAAAAAAAATATAACCGACTTCTACCTAAATAATTATGACAAAATACAACTCTAGCAAATAAATAACACATTCAATGTTGTTAGGTACCTACCCAGGAAGTAAAAAATGTAAACATTAAAATGTGCTCATTCTGTACAAATTAATTACCTACTAATCTAGTATATTTTGAAGCCGGTGCCAAGCAAATCTAAAATCCTTCATTGTTGCTTGGCACCGACTTCAAAAATATATTAGATTGGTAGGTAATTAATTTGTACAGAATGAGCACCTTTTAATGTTTACATTTTTTACTTCCTGGGTAGGTACCTAACAACATTGACTATGTTATTTATTTGCTAGAGTTGTATTTTGTTATAATTATTTTTAGCTTTTTAGTTATAGCTAGAAGTCGGTTATATATTTTTTTAAATGTTTTATTTTCAACTTTTTAGTTTTTTTTTTGAACTCAGGTAATTTTCATTCTTTATTTTTGTTTTTCTATGTATAACCTTAATAGACAAAACCAGGTAACATCGAAAGCCTCAACATTACATAATGATACTTTCTCATTTAAATTGACAGGTAAATGTTTACGAACAAAATGTACTAGTAGGCGTTGACTTAATAAGCCCAAAATATATTTATGCCTTATGGACAACGCCATGTAACCTTTTTTTAACTTTTTTTGACAACCCTGTATAACTATAGATAATTCCACTCCAACCTATACATACGACTGCCCACGGACAAGCATAAATTTGTTAGCTGCCTTCTGTAAACTATATATATAAATATAATTCAACTCCAGCATATATTTCAACCATCCTGTATATGATTTGCTTATGTCCACATCATATAACAGTTTTTTAATCACCATATAATTTAATTTCACATTTTTTCCAATATTTTTATACCATCGAATGTCCAATCCACCCTATATTCCAACCATCCTGTATTAACGGCTGCCTACGGACCACTATCACTTTACTTGTGACTTTGTTTGCTAACTAAACACTCTGTGTATAAACGCACCAAATAGCAGTTTAGAGTTTGACATGTGTTGTCACTGAATTTTCTATTAGGCCAGGAGAATGTGACAACCAAAAGCACCGCCTTCGCAAAATGGAAAAATTTGCATTTAAATAAGTATTTGCCTGATATACAATCAAAAAGAGCTTGGTACTCATTGTTTTAAGGAGCCGAAAATACTATGCTTTACTACCTATATGCTTGAGATGTACATAGAAAATATTAAAATTGGCAATTAAAACATCCAGTGGCTAAAATTATCGCACTATTACGTTGGAATTAAAATATTTATGAGGAAATGTCCGTTATGTCATTTCGATGAAATTTTTAATAAGAATTTTGGAGTTTTCGGCGATTTTCTGCAAAACTGCAAGTTACACGTCGCATTATATAAGATCACCTAAGGATCTTCCTTGATAGATTAAACGTTAAAAAACTATACACATCCATAAGGAGTTATCGAAAAATCGACTAAAATATTAGGGATATTTGGTCGATTTCCATGCACGCATGTGTTCATTCACAAATTTTATCACTTTACCAATAGAATTCTTTTCCAAAATTTGAAGTTTCACCACTCCGGATATATTCTCTCTTAAACAAGTCCATAATTATTCAAAACGGTGCACCACAGGAGAAGAAATCAGGTAACATACATACAAAGAAAAAGCGAAAAAAAAATACGCGACGAATTGATAACCTCCTCCTTCGGTTAAAAACTTAACTATTAACTTTGACCAACTTTACCCATGCACAAGGATCATCCTTTTGTGGGATTTTCATTATATTTGTTTCAACTTGAATTAGTTCAAACGGTCAGTATCGTCTGGTCCCAGTACAGCTTGTATTTGTTATTTTCTAAAACAGAATCTGGTTTGTCTATATAGTAGGGTGTTCTTACCGTCTGTGATAGCTCAAGTTTCAACGCTAGTTCCTGGTGCAGTATTTTTAACTGTTGACATATTCTTGGTTGACGTCATTTATATGTCTTGCATGAAGGGGTTTCTCTTGCCATTTGAGCAGTTTCTGATCAGTTGTCTCGTGGTATACTTGAACTTATTGTTCTGTCAGTCACAGAGGTGTTGAGTCATTAACCTGACATATGATTCTGTATAGATCAGAGAATTCTGCGAGTTTCTGGAAATGATTACGCAACTTAGAAATTGTTGATCACGTAACTTGCCAATCCTTTTCCTCCTTCATACCGTGGCACAGTTGTACGTTCGACAAAGCTCTTTGGATGGTGATTTTAAGCTTTTGTTAGTAAAACTCGAACTTTCCGTTGTAGTTGTTCAATGTCAGTCTTGCACCAGTTACCTATAACGAAAGAGTAACTGAGCACTGAACACGCGTATGTTTCAACAGCCTGAAACAGATTTTTGGTCTTCAGAAGTCGTCTTACCCTTTTATAAAACTCTTCTTATTCCTTTTTCATGATGGAGTGATCAATTTTGAGCCTGCTTTATTCCAAGGTATTTTATCCACAGGCGCTCGGAAAACAACTTAAATTGACATAGCAATTCCTAACATCAATAGTGTAAATATCAAGCAGGCTGAGAAAATAACTAAATATAGGAATTGGGAAATAAAGACTCAGTGGGACATGAAAAACACACGAACTGTACCAATTGTTATGTCAACGACAGGACAAGTCCCAAAACATCTATTAAACAATTTAATATACCTTTTATCAGCATATCACAGGAGGTTGTCAAGTATACCCTGTATCATTAATATTATAATTATTAATTAGCAAGAAGTTTGCTGAATTCCGTCATGAAGACATTAATGCTAATGAAGACCAAATAGAATGATTTATTTTATTGCAGTGATATAAAAACCATTACAACTGAATTGGCAGACTTCAGTATCTCCTTAGTTACTGTAATGAAGGTGGCTTAATTAGAAGAAACTTTTTAAAATGAGTATGTTGTTATCTTTTTTTTTCCGTTATTAATTCCGCAGTATATCAATAATAAATTCTGGTTTTTTCATTCTCATTTTTTTAATCATTTTCTGAAACGTGTTTGCCCAATCGGACATTCGTAGTATAGGACCGCCCTGTAGTAATAAAAAATGAGCAATTCCTAATGAGCCTCACTAATTTACAAAATACTGATTCTGTATAGCGAGAACATAACCAATAACAATAAACCCGGTGCTAGGCTATTGTCAGTAAACATGCTTGGATTCAACGTAAATGCATATTATCTTGTACCTGTACAACACAAGCAATTAGCACACGTTGTTTCACTTCACTTAATATCATTTTATGTTGTGTGATATTGTCAATTATGATATTCTGCTTGAATGCGTCGGAATAGCTGTAAACATAATATTATTGCAATATGTAGGGCTTAAACTTGAACTTTTCTGTAGATTAAATATCCATATGATGACTGAAAATCAAGATTTCTATCTTTACAAAGAACTCGGTAAACAAGTTAAAAAAAAGAAAAAATGTTGAATTTCACCAATTTAAAATTTTAAATTTAGTCAAAACAACTTGAATCTTCTTCAACGTCTTCACCGCCATCTTGAAAACGCTTATGCCACTCGTAAACACTTGTTTTTTTTTCATAGCAGACTCACCATAGGCCTTTGTTAACACTTTGTTACACTTTATTTAATTTTCTACCTTAGCGGCTGCCACAGACAAAGTGAATAATGAATACAGCTGAAAATCGTATCATACTTCAGGGGCATGTATACCAACATAATAAAAAAAATGACAATCGGACTTTCCAAACCCGCGAACTTTAAACGTTCCGGGTATTTTTTGAACACACCTCGTATTATTGAGTTGTGTTGTTCTCAAATCAATTCACTTGAGAATTTTATTATTAAACATTTGCTTGTAGACCAGTTTTGGAATTCTGTTTTCACTTTCTGTTGAAAGTTAGCACTGGTCAGCATCAATACATTTCGGTAGCAGATCTTTGGGGTACTTCTGCATCAAAACTATAAGTTTAATGTAACACATATTATTCTCTTGCTTAAATAAGACCTAAAGCAGTCTAGTCCTATGTCACGATCTTCTAAAACTGGAATTTGTGGCTTAAAAAATATGTTGGGGCTGTTAAATGCATCCAATAGGTCAAAAAGGAACAAGGTGTTTCAAAGTTTTTATCAAGTTTTTTATGTGTAATTTAAAAGTGAGATTATGGCTAAATCAGTTGAAATCAGTTTATTAACCATCATAATTATTATAAACTATAAGGTATATTTCGGATGTTATACATACATAGTAATTCCTACGAAGATAATCAATTTACTTCCACGGAGGCTAGCCACTTATTCTAAGTTCCTTAAAAAATAAATTGTTTGTTATGATTTTAGTATACTGTAGTACAGTTCTGTTTACAATGATTGATAGTAGTCAATACAAAACGTACCTTAATATTTTGCCTAAAGCTCATTTAAAACACAAAATCATTTTTGAAAGCATATGTATGATGGTCGATTGTCCTTAATACCGTTTGAATAAAGTATTTCACGTTGTGAAATCAACCACTTCAAGACTATGGAAGTCCAAGAAAATATCGAGGAATGATATATTACATGTTTCGCTTCAATGTTTTTAATTTTCACAAATTAGTATGAAAATTTTCGGTTATTTTTCCTGCAAATTTGTAATAAGCCTTTATATGCCTATTTTTCAATATTTTAGCTTGTTTATTAATAAAAACGTTTAACATTTTCCTTCCTAGTGTGGATCGCGAAGGAAAGTTTCTTATCCATATAGAGAAACGACAGAAACTAATATTCAGCTTTTTGAAGTAGTTACATCGAAACTTCATGTGACCCGTTTTTTACCAGAATGTTTTTCAGGCATACTTGGGTTATAATCTATGTAAAACTCCTTTGTTTAATCAAAAATTAGAATTTTTCACGTTAACGTGATAAAGCTGTTTTCTGCTCCTTCTGTCATGTCTCAACCTGGACAGCTGTTACAACCACTCTAATAAAGTTCCTTCATGGAGTGATCATAAAACATAACAAGTACTAACCTGTTATAAAACGTGTCGTTAGAAAACGTAGCGATATAACCATCATCAAGTGATAATTATTTCGTACGGCCCGTCGTATACAACGCCAATATTAATAAAAACTTACAAGACTAAGATAACTCCTGGCGGAACTTGGAGAAATTTCCTTGAGCTTCACATGAAGTTTTGCTAACGTTGGCCATAAATGTAAAACGTGAGCGCTGTAAATTCTATTCCGCGAATAATGACAATAACAATGACAATGTCTACGGTGTTTGCTACAATGTTGTTGTCTGGTTGACAGTAAATTTAACAACTTGATATACGTGATTACAACGAAAGGATAAAGTGAACAGTTAGCATTTTAATAATTCTATTGCTCAAGTCGTTCTTTTCTAATAGGCAAACATTATGTTCATCTTACTACAAAGTATCAAAGCATTTATTAGACAAACTCAATCTCCTAGGGTTTTAGAGCTACATGAATAAAATTTGGTATGGGTAATAAGCACCAGAAGACCCCCATTTGTGAAAAACGTAGCCAATAATTTTAACTAATTCCTGTTGTATATCAGTATACTGCTTTCGAAAAAAAAGTGGTATTACCTTCCAACTTCTCATATTTCACATAATTGGATAGATAGCTACGATTTTGTATCTCTTTTCACCAATGTTCCCATTTCAGAAAGGTATCAGCTTTCTGAGTTTCTATGGGAATCCTAAGTTTTCTAATGCTTGTTTGTAGTCTATGAATATCAGATGTAAACTTAAATTCAGATGATAAACATTTTGTTGGATCTTTTTCATAATAAATAGCTGGTCAGTGGTTGATCTTCCTTTCCTTAACCCACTATGGTATTCCCCTACATGCTTGGTTTATTTCTAACTGATTTTTTTATTAACTTTGCTAGGAACTTGTACGTTACATCCTGTAATGTTATTCGCCAATAGTTACTACATTCCTCTTTATCCCCCTTTTTGCTGCCAAATAATTAGAATACATTAAGAACTGTCAGTAACATTACCAAGTTGACGTAAACCTTGTAATACTAGTGAGAAATACTGAGGGACTAATGGAGTATATACTGAGCTGGTTAACATGGAGGACGTGTCTAGTATACCTCGACGACATTCTGGTCATGAGTCAGACATTTGACGACCTTCTGAAGAACCTGGGCGAAGTATTCTCCAGAATTAAGAACGCCAAACTGAAACTCAACCCGAACAAGTGTTTCATGTTCCAAAAAGAAGTAGAGTTTTTGGGCCACGTCGATTCCGAGTCAGGAATCCACACCAACGAGGACAAGATAGAAGACATCCGTGATCGGCCGGTCCCAGGAGACAAGCATGATCTCCAAAGCTTCTTGGGCCTCTGTTCATACTACAGGCGATTTGTTGAGGGATTTGCCACCATCGCCACGCCTCTACATCGGCAGACCACTGAGAAGGAGACCTTCCGTTGCAATCAGGATTGCGAAACATCTTTCAGACGACTGAAGGCAGCACTGTGTTCCAGCCCAATCCTAGCCTTCCCTACACAGTCCGGCAAGTACATTTTAGACAACTACGCCAGCAACACAGGATTGGGGGCCGTCCTATCCCAGGTCCAAGATGTTGAAGAGAGGGTGATCGAGTACTACAGCCGTGGATTCTCGAAACCGGAAAGAAATTATTGCGTCACCAGAAAAGAATAAGGGCTGTAGACCATTTCCACAAATACCTCTATGATCGTCATTTCCTAATCCGAACAGATCATACCGCTCTCAAATTTCTAGCCTGGTCGACCATTTGAGCCGTATTTAATGAACAGCTTTCTCTGTCAGTAGATGGACAGCCTTAAGATCGAAAATTTTCGATATGCATCCCTTTTGTTGTATACAACTGAAGACAATAATGTCCAGTAATGAATTTACATAGTTAACCAGTATTTACCGAAATTAAGCCTGGAACTGCATTAAAGCTGTATTTCATGGTTATGATAACAGACAAAGTATAATTTTAAAGAGATTATTAAGAGCATACTTGATAATTTTAAACTAACGAGCTGCAGAATCTCCTTTATGCTCACTTGGACCAGTTTAAAGTAAATATCAGAGTATATTCAGAAGATCAAGGGTAATAGTTTCATGACGATGAAATTTAAATGGCTTTGTCAAAGATAATATAATGGGCGGATGATAGCACATATAAGAGCTCTTACAACAATAAATTCGGATCAAATAAATCACAACTTTTCTATTAATTTTGAATAGCACCATAACAATAAATAACATACATGTCAAAAATTTTACTTTAACAAAACTGTTATAAATCTTTGAAATTAACATCTAAACGACATTTCAGTGCTATAAAATATACGAATCATAGGTATTTTAGGACAAATTTTAACGGCAATTCGGTTATGTTATCTCTTCAGTAAAATTTTATAGGTCATAATTGATGAGATTTTAAGAGCAAATTCGCAGAAGTAAATTTTTTAGATAATAAAAAATATGAATTGCTTTTGTATTTCTGCTTATAAGATGAAAGGGCTGGAGCATATACTTCTGGAGGTAACCTGCAATGCACAAATGTCTTAGAGCATGTACCCTCTGAAGATAGCCTGCAGTGCACAAATGTCGTGGTAAGACTGAAGAAAGAGAGGTCAATAGAGAGGGTAAGAGGTTATTTCACTCGGTCGGGAGCTGCTTCCAGTGAAATACGATCAGGATGTTGTTCATTGGCTGAAGTGAAATAACCTGTTCCCGTCTCTATTACCCTCTCTTTCTAGCGTTGCCACGATTTTGTGCATGACAGGCTATATTTAGAAAGTACATGATCTAAAACATATGTTGTTCCAATAGTAAAAAGAGAGAGAGCAATTGAGAGACCAACAGGCTATTTCACTCAATTGGGAGGTGCAGCTAATGAACTACATGCTGCACATAGCTCATTGGAGGCAGTTCCTAATCGAGTCAGATAGTCTCTTGCTCTCTCTGTTGTGGTTTAGCTTTGGCACGATATTCGTTCCTTGTACGCTACCTCCAGAAGTGCAAGCTCTATGAGAAAAGGTGATGAATTGATCGTAATCTGTCAATTAAAAAGATGTAGAGTCTCAGAACTCTTTCTTAATAGACATTCATAATTTCTGGTTAGAGCATTTTTCACCAAGAAAAGACGGAAAACTGGTAATAGCGGATTTTTATTTAAAAATCCATAATTTTTTTGTCATTGAAACTGAAGCAATAATCTTTGTCAAACTGTTATTAATATTAAATGGACACAAAATGGATACTGTCGGATAAGTAGTAAGTTAGTATTTAAATAATTTAGAATGAAAATTGACAAAACGGCACCATATTAACCAAAATTCTCCTATGGATTTGAACATTCACATAATGCCGGTAAATTGGTTAAAAATAGTAGTCAATATTGATTTAAATTAAAAAGTTTTCACTAACATGCATTCGCTTATATTTTATCTTTGAACAGATATAGAGCATCCTCCTCATTCACCCGATTTAAGTCCACATTTGAGGAATTCTGTATTTTGTATGTAGATTTTTTTAGCATTTGCGGCAAACACACAAACTTACAAGTTTAAATCAAAACTGGGCATATTATTACAGCAATTAAAAATAAACCAAATTTCTAAATTTTAACAATTATTTTGATATATTTCGAATGTTAAGGAAATTATATGACAAAAATTTTGTTTTCAGATTCAGAAACCAGAGGCTCTAATCCAATATCCACTCGAGGTCCACGGCAGGAACTTAGTGGCTACAACGCTCGGCCTAAGATTTATACTCAGCAATCAACACTTTCGTGGTGGATCTATGAAAGTAAAATGCGTCGCATGGATCGCTCCTATACTCTACAGAAGTGACAGAGAGAGTGTCCTCCAAACGCAGAATTTCCCAATTAAAGATACGAGGGAAGCCCTTTTACTTGGTAAGTACGAGTTTAAGGGAAAATTAAGTAAAATAGTGAAAATTGTTATTTTTAAGTACCCGATTTCGAAAAGATTGTTGAGGGGTCTTTGACTAATTTAATTAATGTCAACAATATGATCAACAAGTATTCATGTGTATAAAAAGTTTTATCGCGAAATTAATTCCAACATCCAGGGTTTCTGGAAAATCTAGCCCACAACGACTCCAAATCGGGTATCGTACTGTGAGTAACGCTATTTCCCTGTGATTCCCTGTCAAAAAGATTACGATATTAACTTTTTTCAATCCATTGAATGCAAGACAATATATTGTTTCTAGACGAGAACCGTCATCAGTTTTAGAAAAACCTGTGTTTTTACAAACTATTCCCTGCTTATTTCTTATGTCACATTATTTTTTAGCGGACTAACGTCTATTTCACATTATATATGAGATATGGTCCTGGCCTGTGTTGGTTGCATCTCAATAAGCACAAAGAGAAGATGTAGGATAAAAGTTTTAGGTCACTGTACCACATTCCAATTTGAGGTTAATTTATAAATTTGCCGCTATTTATATTTTTTGTACTAGAATATCATATGTTATTTGACAGATTAAAAGTAGGAATATTCCGGTTATTAAAAATTGAGAGATTTACGATTGAGCAACGCGTGTTTATTATTAAAAATTATTTTAAATTTGGTGAAAGTTGTGCAGAAATTGGAAGAAAATTTCGTACAGAATATGGAAGAGAAAATTGTTCGTCAAATGTTACCAATGAAAAAATTGTTCAAAAATTTGTGAAAACTGGTTCAGTAAAAGATGAAAAAAGCAAAACGCATCCCAGTGGACGTTCAGAAGAGAATATTGCAGCTGTTACTGCTAGTGTTGTTGAACAACCAAAAACATCAGTTCGTCATCGTGCACAGCAACTGATTCCAAGATTCCAAAAACGACTTTATTCAGAATTTTGCACAAAGATCTTCATTTAATGGCTTACAAGATTCAGATAACGCAAGAAACAAAGCCAACAGGCTTTGGTTTACGTCGTCAATTCATTAATTGGGCCATACAACAGAAAATGTGAATTTTTTCAACAAAATCATCTTCATCGATGAAGCACATTTTAAATTGGGTGGATTTGTTAACAAGCAAAATTGTCGAATCTAGGGTGAAGCAATTGCTACCAGAAATAATTAAAAGACCGATGCATTCACAAAAAGTAACTGTTTAGTGTGGTTTTTGGGCTGGTGGAGTTATTGGTCCATACTTTTTTCAAGATGACAATCGAAATGCTGTTACTGTGGGGGGTGATCGATATCGAACGATGCTTTCTAACTTTTTGTGGAATAAATTGGAGCATATTGATGTTGTACAGAATATATGGTTCCAACAGGACGGTGCAACATGTCATTCAGCAGCAGAAACAATGAATCTTTTGTAACAGAAATTTGGTAATCGAATAATTGCTCGAAGAGGAAACATTAATTGGCCCCCTACATCTTGCGATTTAACACCTCTAGATTTTTTTTCATGGAGCTATTTAAAAGAAAAGATCTATGCAAACAATCCAAAAACAATTGATGACCTAAAGGATAATATTATTGACTGTTTTCAAGTAATTGAAACGCAGTTATGCCAGAAAGTTATCGAAAATTTTGGCAAAAGATTAGAAGCTTGTCGTACAGCAGCAGGTGGTCACTTACAAGATATTGTTTTAAAAATTAACTTCAAATTGGAAAACCCTTTATAACTGATTTTGACTTCGTGTCTTGACATGGAGGACAGTCCGTAAATATTTTGAGTATATTTTGGGTGTACCAAAAACTGCCATAATTTATAACTCTTTTTCGATGACCCTGAAATGACCACAAGCAATGTTTACAATTTATCATGTAATACTTTTGTATTGTCAGATGCTCAGTAAATAAATGAAATTAGAATAACTAGATCTGGTCAGGACAAAAATATGTGGAATAAGAAATGAGCAATGTCACGGCAAAATCTCGTACCGTACTATCAAAAATAACCAAAATGACTTTACGAAAAGAACGATTGTGGGCAGGAACGTAGATGATTTTTGGTTTGCGAAAAAATTTGCTAGAAGTGATAATGCCAATCCATCACGGTGTTTCGAGTTTTAAGAAGGTGGTTCAATGGTAAGGTCAACATACCAATAAATTATTTGAAATTGCTTTCCATTTTGTTTTTGAAATATTAAATATTGCACGAAATAAGTGAGCAGACAACATTTCGAATATCTCTTATTAAATTCATTTACCATTTAGAAAAGCTGAAATTCGAAATTCAATAACCTTGCCTCAAAGACAACTTTCGTAAACTATGAACTTTTCTGACCAAAATCCCTGCAAAATCTCAGCCTTATAACTCATCAACTGACACCCACTCAATACCGAAGAATAGAATGTACAGAGATAATAAATTTCACGAGGAAATTCCAAAGACTTCATCCGAGACCACCAACCGCTACGCTGACTCCTTTTTCTGTAGTATTTCAAAATTAAAAGCCATATCGGGATGCCGCAATGCGGCCGAAAACCAACAACAACGGCGGTGGCGGCGGAAATGCAGCGGGATAGGATAAACTGCTCGGTTATTGTCAGGATAACTGATTCCGCCTTCCTGTCTGAGGTGCGGTCCGGCGGTTCACTCGCATTTGACCACCCAGTGTGTGATGCCTCGGCGAAATATTCTTAGAATTAATGCATGCGTTAATTCGGTGAGATTAATTATGAGAATTGGGTTCAGTTAATTTTACCTTTGCCCCACATTGCGGTTATTTGGTCAATTGTATAAATCGCGGATTATAACTCTGTAGGTTCAAAACAAAGGTTTAGCAATGGGTTCACCTTTGAGTCCTTTGCTTGCCGATATTTTCATGTTAAATTTAGAACAAACCATAATGGATACGTCCTTAGCTAAAAACCATATATTTTTTCTGGTACAGATATGTTGATGACATTTTACTGGCTCTCAAGGCAATTAGATATTTTTCTAGGATTCATTAAAAAGTTGCACCTTAACGTTACATTTACAGTAGAAGTAGAGCAGGATTGTAAACTAAATTTTTTGGACCTAACACTTACCCGTAACAATGCATCTATAAGTTCTAATATATACAGAAAAACCACGTTTTCAAACAGTACGATTCATTAATCATCTTTTAGTCCACTAAATCATAAATTATCCGCGTTTAAAAATATGATTCATCGAGCATTTTCTATACCCATATGAAAGAAAGACTTCAAAAAAGAATTACATATGATTTATCTTACAGCAAATAATGGTTTTAGTTTATCGTTAATAAAGAAATTAATTTCACGCAAAGAGCTTCAACTAACTTATCAAAGTATTGCAATATAGTCCGTGGGTTCAATTTAAAATTATAAAACTAATATTCAATTTCAGTTTTCTAGAACTTTTATTTACATCGAATATACAACAGCTGATTCAAATATCACAACAACAATTTTACATATAAGCTCTTTGCTCCACCGACTGAACTCGCGATCGTCGCCTGCTTCCTTTATAAAGCCAGCATAGAAAATTCTCTCAAAAAGCATCATCACTCAGTCTTTTCGAGAACCATTTTTTATCCCAAAGTGATTGTTGTCGTACTGAAATGAATGAGGGTCAGCTTTGGGTAAATTTCGTAACACTGCCCCCCTTTAATTCTGATCGACCCGATCAGAAACATCCCCTCCATGGTAGGGAGCGAGTCGATCTAAATGAACCACCTTCAATTTGGCCTTGGGGTATCGACGAATAAGATAGACGACGTCATTAAGCCTCTTGAGCACCTCGTATGGACCATCCCAGGCGGTTGTAAGCTTTGGGGATTTACCCATGCTCCGTTGGGGGTTGTACAGCCAGACTTTGTCTCTCTCCTGGAACCCGACTGAATTGGCCTTGAGGTCGTATCGCGTCTTCATCCGGTCACTGGTGGCCAACATCTGCGTTCGGGCTAATTCGTGTATTGCCAGCATGTTATGTCGGAGCTGGTCGGCATAATCGTCGATGTCTTGGGGAGGTTCTTTGGGGGAGCCAAATGTCAAATCGCAGGGTAATCGCAGCTCCTTTCCGAATAAGACCCTGGCTGGGGTCAGGCCTATACTATTATGTACGGCAGAGCGATATGCCAACAGGAATAGGCGAATATGCTCATCCCAATCACACTGGTTATTGCTGACGACCTTGGTCTGACTGTGGGAGTAATGGTGTTGTTCTCGTTTTCCTGATCCCAAACATCGTGTAGACTTTCTGGAATACATTCGATTCGAAGTTACGCCCTTGATCTGAATGTAATTCCATCGGGACACCAAACCACCTGAATAGTTGTTCTACTAGCACCGTCGCTACCGTGGTTGCCTCTTGGTTGGGTATCGCATATGCCTCAGGCCATTTGCTGAAGTAATCCATTGCGACCAGAATGTATTTGTTCCCCCGCTCAGACTCGGGAAACGGACAGCCGACATCGATGGCAATTCTTTCAAATGGGACGCCCACATTGTACTGCTGCGTTCTGCCATTGGTCCGGGTCTTCGGGCCCTTACTGGCTGCACAGATGGAACATTTGCGGCACCAAGCTCTGACGTCTTCGAAGTAATTCACCCAGTAGTACAGCTGGCACACTTTTTCAAGGGTATTATTCATGCCCAGGTGGCCTCCGGTAATCCCATCATGTACTTCGGTCAGGATGGCTGGTACCTTTCTCTTCGGAACTACCAGTTGGGACTTGGTTTCTCGTCCATCAGCGCTTTCCCAGACTTGCTTGAGCATTCCATTGTCTACTCTTAGAGTGTTCCATTGAGCCCATAACGATTTCAGCCCGCCTGAGTATCTAGCTGCCTTGTTTTGGATGGCAGTGATTTTATCTTGTACTTCACTTACTTCACTTTGTACCGTGTTTTTAATGGTACTGATTTCAAATTTCACCTGGCTCTGGATGGTATCGATGTCATCTACTTTGATTTCAAGAGTCTCCACATTACTTTTTAGGATCTTTATGTCGTCGTTTATTTTTTTTTATGTCTGATTCAACTATTTGCAGTCTTTCATTAACTGTTTCATTAACTTGCGATACTATTTGCATTAATTGTTCAAATTGTCTTTTTTCTTCCTTTTGCCTTGTTTTTCTTCAAATAACTTAAATTCATTTTGTCTGTGTTTATCTAATAATTTAAATTCATTTTGTCGTTTTAATTCAAGTTGATTTTGTTTTTGTTCAAATATTTTAAAATCATTTTCTCGTTTTTCTTCAAATTTCGAGAATAATCCTTCAATTAAATTATGGTGTTTACTTTTCATCGTAGTGACAAGATTTTCTAATTCTATTTTACGTTTTTCATCAAAAGATTTTACTAACCTTTGTTGAATTTCTTCTTGATGTTGTTTCTCCTTCTTGTCACGTTTTTCTAGAATCTGTGCTATTTTTTCATCGAGTCCCTCCGTAACCTGCTTGACTATTTTTTTGGTAGTTTCGTCCATGTTACGGGTTTCCATAAATCAAATTACGATTTTAACTGCACTTAATCCTTTACTTCTGATCACCAGATTGCAATATAGTCCGTGGGTTCAATTTAAAATTATAAAACTAATATTCACTTTCACTTTTCTAGAACTTTTATTTACATCGAATATACAACAGCTGATTCAAATATCACAACAAAAATTTTACATATAAGCTCTTCGCTCCACCGACTGAATTCGCGATCGTCGCCTGCTTCCTTTATAAAGCCAGCAAAGAAAATTCTCGCAAAAATCATCATGCAGGTACCGAGTCTTTTCGAGAACCATTTTTTATCTCAAAGCGATTGTTGTCGTAGTGAAATGAAACAGGGTCGGCTTTGGGTAAATTTCGGAATAGTATTTATCCTTTAGTTAAGAATACGGATCTAGTAAGAAACGTCAGTAACAAAATAGCAAGAATTTTGTCTTCTAAACGTGTTTTGTGGCATATTCATGATTACTTTTATGTTTTTTTTGGGCAGTAACACGACAATCGAAATAAAACGACGTATATTCAACGAAAACCAAACGTTTTAAAGTCTATTCTGACTTCGTTGTCTTGAAATAGATTATTTCACAGGGAATGTAGATGTCGAGTTAAGGTTTATTCCAGGTAATACCTTACCAAACTGCCACTGATCTTGAATTTGACTACGAATTATTTTTCATCTTTCCCTTGATTTACTTTCTATTACTATTTCCCATTCTTGAAACTCAAACCGTTAAGTTAAAAATAAAATGTTATGACCTTGTACAAGTTCAACAGCTTAGCTTCTGTTTCTGTTGAGTTATTCTCAATAAATAATGCAATGCTAAATATTGAATTTTATATAAAAAACATATTAATTAAATTTTAAATTATACAAATTAGGTTGCAAAAGTAAATTTCCATTTGAAGATTACCAGTAGTTTTTTTTAATACAATTATTGTTATGTTTATATAATGACAAAATTAAATATAATTCCATTAAAATAGTATTCAAATTAGATATTTGCATTTAATTCTATTGGATTGCTTTGGAGATACAATTTCAATAATGACATTCCCAATTCACGATATGTGCGCATCTATTTTCGGAATAATCATTATAATGACCCTTTGGGAAATTGCAAATTCATATGATAGAAACGTTTCAAATTAGAAGTGTAATTTATGTATTAAAAGGACTGTCATAAAAATTGGTGATGTGATTAACTTGTTCAAAACACGTGAAATTATTAAAAGCAACTGCATAACAACAAAAACAAATATGCGAAAAAGAGGAGCATTAAGAATATGGGTAGTTGTACAACTTTGTCGACAATAAAATTGAGATCGAAAAAAGTGCCAAGATCTGTGAATATTCCTGAAATTTCTCTATAGTCAGATAGAACATTCTAAATTAAATTTACACGCATTCTTTTGGTTATTCCTTCTACAGCAATGTTTGCTATGAAAAATTATAATTTCTTTAATTTGAATAGTGGAATTATTTACACAATGAAGATAACATAGGATAATTTGATGCTCAAGTTTGTATGTTCTTATAACTCAATCTCATTTCAGATAAGGCGACAACCGCGCATATTCTTAACATCGAACTTGGCTTCCCTTTTTCACATTTATGTTTTTGATGGGACATCAATACTATTTATGAAGAATTTATTGTTATTATTCATCATTGGCAAGTGATTGTAAAATGAAACTTTTTACCTGCGTATACGTTTATTACATATAATTTCAAAAGGCTAGTGGTTAATTATATATGCATTTTTTAACATGTTTAAAATTTTTTCTTTTTAACTGTTTTATTTTTCACATACTAAAAATACTTAATGATATTTAAGTATACTATGGTCATCTAAAATGTCAAAAACATTAAAAAATTCCAAGAGTGTCAACTATCTCGAAAATATCAAAATCTCAAAAAAGTAAAAAATTTCAAGAATTCTCAAAAATCAGAAATGTCAAACATGTCAAAAATGTCAGAATTATAAAAAAGTGTAAAAAAATGTGAAAACTGTCGAATATTACAAAAATGTCAAAAATTGCCTCAAAATGTCAAAAATGTTAAAAATGTCAGAAATGTCAAACATGTCAAAAATGTCAGAATTTCAAAAAAATGTAAAAAATGTGAAAAATGTCGAATATTTCAAAAATGTCAAAAATTGCCACAAAATGTCAAAAATGTTAACAATGTCAGAAATGTCAAACATGTCAAAAATGTCAGAATTTCAAAAAAGTGAAAAAAAATGTGAAAAATGTCAAATATTTCAAAAATGTAAAAAATTGCCACAAAATGTCAAAAATGTTAAAAATGTCAAACATGTCAAAAATGTCAGAATTTCAAAAAAGTGTAAAAAAATGTGAAAAATGTCGAATATTTCAAAAATGTCAAAAATTGCCACAAAATGTCAAAAATGTTAAAAATGGCAGAAATGTCAAACTTGTCAAAAATGTCAAAATTTCAAAAAAGTGTAAAAAAATGTGAAAAATGTCGCATTTTTCAAAAATGTCAAAAATTGCAACAAAATGTCAAAAATGTTAAAAATGTCAGAAATGTCAAATATATCAAAAATGTCAAAATTTCAAAAAAGTGTAAAACAATGTGAAAAATGTCGAATATTTCATAAATTTCAAAAATTGCCTCAAAATGTCAAAAATGTTAAAAATGTCAGAAATGTCAAACGTTATTTGTTAAACGTTGTTTGTGGCATATTCTTTACATATATATATAAAGCTATTGACAACGAAGTCAGAATAGATTTTGAAACGTTTGGTTTTATTTCGATTATGGTGTTATTGCCCAAAAAAACATAAAAGTAATCAAAGTCAAACATGTCAAAAATGTCAAAAGTGTAAAAATGTCAAAAAAATCAAAAGTGTAAAAATGTCAAAAATGACTGAATTGTCTAAAATTTCTAAAATGTTTTAAATGTCAAAAATACCAAATACGTCAAAAGTGACAGAAATATTAAAATGTCAAATATTGTAAAATTTCAGAAGTTTAAAAAATATGTCGGAAATGTCAAAAATATTAAAAATGTTAAGAATGACAAAAATGTCGAATATTAAAAATCGGAAAAATGCCAAAACATTAACAGTAGTAAACTGCAGTGGCGCATCAAATTTTAAGTTTTTACTTACATTTCTGTAAATAACACCCTGTTGCCGATTTCCTTGGTGATTAATTTTACTCAATAACAAGTTTAGATATCTAATTACTATCAGAAACTTGTTACAATTGTAGCCTACAACACTCCAGAAGTCCGAAGGATTTCAAAGAAGATAGAAAACTATTGTAAACTTAGCAAACATAGCAAATATCACTTAAATTATTGCATATTTATAAAATTTTATTTCAGTGTACTTCATAATAATATGCTTGCCCTGAACTGATAAGCAAAATCTACCTTCTAGTATCTATGCTAGATGAAACAAATCATCTATAAATTTCTTGATAACTATTAGAAATAACAGAATCAGCAATTACTGAGATATTCATATTTTCATTTTAACGGTCTAATGAAAATTGTGACAGAGAGCAACAATTAATTCTATAGTGTTTTTCTTTGTTTTATATTTTGTTTTGTTTTTACGTTTCTCTGTTTCACAAGCTGCTTTTATTAAACACCTTTTCCAAAATGATTTTCCAATCCTCTAAACAAAAGGCAGCGCGTGCTGTTTTGGCTAGCGACTTAAGCGACACGCTAACCCCACTGATAATAATTTAATACAACGGATTTATTGTGCGAGCCCGGCAAATTTCCCTAATTGAAATCATTATTCCAACATTGAGCCCCTCGAGAGCTTTCCCGCCGGTATTTTCTCCACGCTCTCCCCTTGATTTAGTATTCCCATAGATTCATCCTTTTGATTTTCACTCTGTTTTTGGTATGGGACAATTTCAATTTTCGTTACCTAATAAATTGGAATTTTATCAAAATTTCGGTAATTGATGTTCTAACCAAGAGGGAACCCCACGCCAATTGAACACGCTGTACGGTTTTAATTTTATTTCGGCAGCTATGTGATGTCTCCGATGTGGGAATAAATTCTGGCGGAAAAAAACAATCATAACTTTTTAAGCCTAATGACGTTCAACAATATATATTCCTCCTTGTTTTCTGAATGATACTTTTTCAATGTGCTTCTTGGGAAATAACACCACAGTGTAAAGAATAAAAATAAAGTCAATGGTTAAGAAACTACGGATTAAAAAGGGACAATTCTAAGATGTAAATTAAAATATTTGACAATGTATATTATTTGATTTTTGACGTAACTAAGAGAATTTTATTTGTAATATACAGGGTAGAACAGAAATTTCTAAAGATCATATAATCATAAAGTTCCTTACAAATTGGAAGAATTTGAAAGGAACTTTATGCTATGCTTATTTTAAATAAAATTGACTACGAATCCAAAATTCAAAAAATAATAAACCAAGGACAATATACAAAATTAAACAAAGATCCAACAACTTCTATAGAAAACAAAATATACCGCTTACTTTACAATCACAAACATGAATTTACAGAACAACAACGTAAACATCTTACTCCACACTATTCTAAACCGCCCCATTTATACGGGTTACCTAAAATTCATAAACCCAACATTCCATTAAGACCAATTGTCAGCTCCATAAATTCTGCATGCAGTGAGCTCTCAAAATTCCTTTTAAAAATTATTTTACGACTTACTGGTAAGTCTAACTGTTATCTTAAACACAGCACACATTTCTTTGAAAAATTATCACATATACAATACAAAAATACTTTCACACTAGCAAGTTTTGACATTGTGAATCTATACAATAATGTTCCTGTCACCAAAACACTTCTCATAGTAAAAGAATGATTACAACAAGTTTCTTTACTAAATCAACGTACTCAATTGTCCATTAATACAATAATGGAACTACTAACATTTTGTACAAAGACAACATATTTTCAACTTAATGATGACTTCTACCAACAAGATTTTGGCATGGCAATGGGTTCCTGTTTGTCTCCCGCTTTAAGCAATAATTTTATGGAAAAATTTTAAGAACAAACAATTTTCTCAAAGCAGATTAAACCTTTGGTTTGGTGGCGTTATGGTGATGACATATTCGTTATTTGGGAACATAATCTTGAAGATTTACATGCATTACTTAACGACATAAACAACACAGAACCAACTATTCAGTTTACACTAGAGCTTGAACAGAATAACAAATTACCATTCGTAGACATTTTAATAACCAAAACACAATCGACATTTGAAACAGAAGTTTACAGAAAACCAACTCATACTAACATCTATCTCAACTTTAACTCTAATCATCCAAGTTCAGTAAAAAGAGATATCATTAAATCTCTATATGATAGAGCAAAACCAACTGTTCTAATATCAATAAATTCAATGAAGAACAAACGTTTATAAAAATTGTACTTTCTGCCAATCATTACCCAAATAAATTTACTAATAAAGAGTTAAACAAAATGGAATACCAAACAATCCCTAACAACCAACATCAAACTTCACCAAGCAACACTGACTCCCATTTTAATCACATTAATACAATAACTATACCATACATACAGGGTCTATCAGAAAGACTAAAAAGAGTGGGAAACAGATATAATATCAAAACATCATTTAAGACAAGAAATACACTCAAATCAATTACATCAAAAACTGAACCAAATAACACAACTCAAAATACAAAAATTGCATTTATAAAATCCCTTGTGAATGTAATAAATTCTATATTGGAGAAACCTCTAGACCTCTGAATGTTCGAATAAACGAACACAAAAATTACATAAAAAAACGACAATTTGAAAAATCCAAAATTTGTGAACATGCTTGGGACCTTGGTCATAAAATACAGTTTCAAAATTCAGTTATATTACACAAAGAAGAACACAACACCAAAAGAAAACTAAAAGAGTCTGCTTTAATTTTGTTAAATGAAAACGATTGTATCGCTATTACCTCCGCAGAATTCAGTCGTTCCTGGTTGCCGATGATTAAGGAAGAAATTGCTAATGGTCATGTCCTTGTGAACAACCCAATATCGGGATAGTTCATAAGGTTTTTCCTAGGTTTTCCCTTATGATTTTAATGGGATCGTATAACAAAGTCGCACCTAGGAGCGCCACATAAAATTCTGAAGATCTCCCTTTCAAATTCTTCCAATTTGTAAGGAACTTTATGATTATATGATCTTTAGAAATTTCTGTGCTACCCTGTATATTACAAATAAAATTCTCTTAGTTACGTCAAAAATCAAATAATACACATTGTCAAATATTTTAATTTACATCTTAGAATTGTGCCTTTTTAATCCGTAGTTTCTTAACCATTGACAACGGGGTCTGATCTAGACCCCGAAACGTGTGGAATATACAGCATTTTTCTTTAAACTGTGGTGTTATTTCCCAAGAAGCACTTAGCCATATATTCCTCCCTTTTATAAAATGTTTCATAGCTTCATATTTTTTCAGAGAATCAGCACACAGAGGTTCCGAATCTGGAGCCGTTCCGTGTAATTGCTGTTCTCCCTTAACTCCTCGAATAGAGTATTCAATATCTCTAACAGGTGAAGTAACCTGAAAATTTTATCGTGACATTCTGTCCTAGGAGTTAAGGGAGAACAGCAATTACACGGGACGGGCTCCAGATTCGGAACTTCTGTGTGCTGATTCTCTCGAAAATCCTAGATGTCGGTCTTACATCTCGCGTCTTCAAATCAAATAAACCGCCAAGGTTTGCTTATTATACTAAACTAAGAATGGAAACACAAAACAAAGACTTTTCCTCAAGTTTCTGGCTAACTAACTCTACTTTGCTATTGCACCAAAGAATTACTCTTGAGGTTACCTGTAAAGGCATATAACTTTGAGAGAGTTTTATATAATCTGTAGCATGTATGATGAATTTTTTTATTCTTAATTTGAAATTTCTAACTGATTTTCTATTTTGTTTCAGTGAGAAGTTCGGCAGAAATCTCCACAGTAACAACGTTTCTACCGGTTTTTATGATGAGCATCACCATTTTCTGTAAATAAACTACCTACTAAGTAAGCGTAGCTAGATTAAATAACCTTTAAGGTCATGTGCAAAGTAGTGTCCAATTTGACATTCTGAATTATTTTTTTTATATTTCTGGAATATGTGATCAATAAAACAACATTACCTGTAATTTGAGTTTTTATTTTATAAGACTAATACTGAAAAATTCTAACATTATCACAACAACAACAATCGTATAGAATTATCTTGTGTATTCATATTTATTACAGGCCTTACATCATTTAAAATCATTTCAAAAATGAATTTATTGAATGCTCAAAAGATGACCATAGTTCGACCAAAAATTAAATCTTCTCAGTCCAAGTAGTGTCCAGAGAATTTATTAGTTTTTACAAGATTTCGTAATGGAAGCAGTGTTACCTTGCAACTTTCCAGGCAAAATTTTATTTATAACAAATAAATCACTTAGTTCAGAAAATCAATAATTCTTGTAAACAAAAATTTTACATTCTTCTTCTTCCTATGTTTTTTTGCCCACTTGGGTTTACAGTTTTTTTTGTTTCCACAGTTCTCTAATCTCTCAGTCTCCCATTTCTAGTCTCTTTTCAGTGCTAGTCAAACCTAAAAAAAATAATGACAAAAAATATTAATTCTAAACTAAAACATGAAAACCATTTGATATTTTTGAATCAGTTGTTTCTCTATGACCTTAGAACTTGTTTGTTGCTCAAAGTTTGGAAGGTACTCGCCGTCAGAGCTGGCAGATGAGGAATAGACCTTACTGTAGTAAGATATTCTTGGTACGGCTAGGAACGGTCCCGGCCAAAAATTTTGGGGGAGTTACGCAATTATTTTGAATACCTCTTTGATTTAATTTTTGTAATTCTCTCAAAAGCTTTATCAAATTGTCTTGTACGGTTTTGGGAGGGATGAAGAAGGATCATAACCTCTATGAACCCTCTCGGACCGCCTTTGTATAACGGCACTTCTTTCTGTCACTCGTCAAACTGATGAGACAGCACTTTGTTTAACTTTTTAGTTTTTTTATATCTCTTTCTGTAATTATTACATTTCTTTTTACAGTTTCTAGTCCTAGCTGAAGTTCAGGTTCCTGATTGGTGTGGAAGCCGATATGATCACCATAATTTGTTGTGTAGCTTATTGACTATCTAGTCGTTTCTTATTTTGTCCTGAGTCCAGCTTTAACTTAAGCCATCGCTATCGGCTTGGTTTACCGCGGGTGTCATAGCCATTTATTGTAAAAGCTTCTTTCTACAAAACAGGAAGTAATTTAAGAGTAGTACAATACATTTAATAATTTTAAAATACAACTAAAGGAGCTTCGTTACCAATACAACTGTGTTACTTTTTTATAGTAACTCAATCTAGCAGTATAGACCAATCAATAGAGCAAAAATTAACTGATAATGTGTAAAAAATACTACCAGGATACCGACTGTGTCATCACATTAACAAAGATTCCTAGCGATATTTTGCTATGTTTTCCACTCGCAACTATGGTTTTTTACTTTGTTATAAACAATTGAAGCAAGAAAATTACGTTTTTTTTCTTCGCATGTTTATAAATTCAAAAATAATAAACTAATCACAATGGTGTCAACAGGTCAATTGTAAAACATGAAAATAACAATGAAATGAGCCCAAGTCGATCCGATTGGATCATTAGTAACAGGGGAAAACAAAAAATACTAAAAAATGTAGGATTTTTTTTAAAAATCGTATCTTCGTCACTTTAGAAGCTGTAGAACTGGGCTTGTTGAGGGGAAGAGTATAGTAATATATAGTAGAGGCACATACATAGATCGTTTTAATATTTAAAATCCTCACAAGTAAGAATTTTTTTAATGACCACTCTCCTTCGATTTTCCGTAAACCCAAAATCCACAAATTAAAGCAAAAACGTTTCCGGGAAACCATTTACGTATAAATATATTATTAAACAAACAGTTCTCATTTGATATAATAAAATCAAACAAATCACTCTGTATACAAGTTTTTTAACGATTAAATTATTTCACCATCTATCAGAGTGACAGTTACTATCGATACTAAGTATTGTTAGCAGTTCCCCTCACAACCGTGTTACCCCCACTACTCGACACATTCATACGCTCATTTTTGCTAACATTTTTCGTATATTTCACAGACATTCAATGAAAAATGAAAATAAAGGCGTTGTAGAATGATACCTCTACTTTCAACATCTCTATTCTGAATTGATATTTGACCATCCATGTCACATAGAGACACACTGCAAGAATAGTGGACTAAAAATTTCAGATCGCAATTATTCAAAAACTAATAAACCGATAGCGCCTGGTTTAGTCACGCATAAGGTAGATATCAGTTACTATTAGTTCCCACGAGCCCAGTTCAAGAACTTCGATAGTGACGGAGTTATAATAATATAAAGAAAACCGCTAATTTTTTCCAGTATTTTTTGTTTTTCTCTGCTACTAAAGATCTTATCGGATCAATCCTGGGCTAATTTCATTGGTATTTCCATGCTTTACAATTCACCTGTTGACACCATTGAGATTAGTTTATTATTTTTCATTTTCTAAACATGTAACGAAAAAAAAAAGCATTTTTCTTGTTTCAGTTGTTTACAATAAAGTAAAAGACCATAATTGCGAGTGGAAGAGGTAGCAAAATATCACTACAAATCATTCTTAATGTGATGGCACAGGCAGTATCCTGATAGTATTTTTTGCATGAAAAAATCTCTATTGATTGGTCTAGTAGTAAACATTTTATTATTTTGTAAATGTGCACTGAAAAGAAAAACAGAAAAGAAATATTTTGTCACTCTCCAAATCTATACCTAAACATTTGTGTATGAAAATAATAATAATACAAATATCTTTATTACTTTCCTTTCAATAGCTGTAACTCAGATGACTGTGAAGCAACTTATTCGTCTAGCTTATTTTTCCTTTGCAAATGGCATTGTTCCTGTTAATAGTTACTACTAGTCGAACGAAATGACGTACATCAATTTTTAATACACATATTTTAAGGATTTTGAGATAGTAAGGCAGGGTAGTAAAGATTTTACTCTTTGTTGAGGACACAATGTTAAGTAATTTTTATTTTATTACACACTTTAGGTAAAAAGTACAATTAGAATCCTAATAAAGATCCAAACCTATATCTTTGACAACGATATTCAAGAACAGAGCCATCCATGAAAAAATACGAGAGATAGCCGTTTATAACATGAGTCTCATGCTCCGGAACAGCAATATTTTGTATGCAAAACAACGGCGTTACTAAAAGACAACATTGTTAAATAAATTTATTAAATAATAATATACAATTTTGATTTTTTTTTTGTACAGTAAAATAGTGTTATGTTTATAAATCAGTTATTTTTTTACAAATTTGTATTGAATTCGCATGACAAGTGAAATTTACCAGAAGGGACAAGTTTTAGGTATCAAAAAAGATTTTAGCTCAGGTACGTAATCAGTTTGTACAGAATGAGCACCCTTCATTGTGTACATTCTGTACATTATGCGATTTTAATATAGTGTTATGTTTTGTTAATTAGTTTCGACTTATAATATATAAATGAGGACACGTGGGTTGGAACAAATTTATTTAAAATTAGGTGTTGTTTTTTTAGAAAAACGCACGTATACGTCGTTTTTTGACTACGGTTTTTGTGACGATAAAGTCATTTATACAGGGTGGGTCAGAAATAAATTGCCACCATCAACTTCATTTTTCCAATGGAAAAATTTGTTTTTTATTTTATTTTTGAATTCTGCATTGAATTCTAAGTATTTTTCATCTACAATGTCCTATACCAAAAATTAACAGTTATTAAAAAATTTACATTTATTTCAAAATTGAAGAAAAATAAAAACATCAACATATCAAATTATGTGTTCAAATTTATCATTTTTTATTTGGCATTTGTGGCAGGATTCGTTATATTTCGGTCCTAAATCTATTCCTTAATTCCTCGATATTTTCCGGCTTATTGATGTTGACTT
Organism: Octodonta nipae; assembly: GCA_034190945.1. NCBI lineage: Eukaryota > Metazoa > Arthropoda > Insecta > Coleoptera > Chrysomelidae > Octodonta > Octodonta nipae. The sequence continues at coordinate 189,299,332 of CM067217.1, forward strand.
TCGATTTCACGTAACCCCAAAGATAAAAATTTAATGGGCTTAGATCTGGAGACCTAGCTGGCTATTCGATATTATCTCTCCTTTCGTTCCATCTATTTCGGAAAATATTGTCAAGATAATCTCGCACTGTTCGAGAATAGTTAATTTAATTAACATTAATCATAGAAAATCGCTTTACTGTTTTTCAAAATATTCCCCATGAAGATCTATACACTTTTACATGCGTTTGAACCAATTGTCGAAGTACTTTTTCCACTCTGATTGAGGTATCTCCAAAACATGCATTCTGAACGCTTCTTCAGATGTCGAAGAACGTTGACCTCTCAGTTTGTTTTTTACGAACGGGAATAAAAAGAAGTCATTTGGTGACTAGTCAGGACTATACGGCGGATGACACATCAAATCGATGTTTTGAGTAGTCAAATATGCAGTTGTTTGAGCCGATGTGTGAGAGCTCGCATTGTCGTGGCGAAGAGTGATCCGTCTTCGGCGGTTGGTTTTACTCATTTCTTGGAAGACAACTGGCAAACAAATGGTTGTGTACCACTCAGAATTGACAGTTCTGCGTTGTTCTAGTAGTACGGTTGCGACATGTCCAGTTTTTCCGAAAAAACAGGCGATCATTTGCTTGGAAGTGCTTCGTGCGCGAACAACTTTTGTTGGATTCGGCTCATCTTGAAACACCCATACAGTCGACTGCTGTTTACTTTCGGGCTCATACGCGTAAATCCACGATTCATCACCTGTCACTATGTCATAAACGTGTTCTGAAGCACCGCGATCGTATTTTTATGCAATATTGAATGTATGCTGTTCCCTCTAATGTGTAAGGTTGACTCAATCTCACGATAGGTCACATGACGATCTTGCAAAATCAGTTCGCGCACATTATCAATGGTTTCCGGAACAACAACTGTTTTTGGACCTTCACGAAATTCGTCTTGGAGTGAACTACGACCTCGATTGAAATCACCATACAATCGATGGAATTGATGGAGTGTTAATTTCATCCATGCACTCTTGCTGACTTAATCCACGTCGAAAGTTGTAAAAAATAATCCTTTAAGTTACTGTAAACAACACATAGCGCTCGTATGTCAAAACGTTCTGAGTACGTATAACCTCAAAAATGTCAAACTTTACGATAGAGCTGTCAGTTGTCAGATCGCAACACTAGGGTTGTCCAATTACGAAATATAAAAAGCAGCCCTCGTATTAAACAATTCGGAGACTTCAGCTTGTGTTCAAGTTCTGTCGCCATATCCTACAATCGTTAAAATTTCCATTCGCTGCTTTTCAGTTAAACGAGTCATACTTTGAAACTCTGCAACTGCACTTGACAACTACTTATTTGAAGTAAAATTATAGTACAGTTTCTGTAGAAATAAACAAGTGTTAAAAACTCCAGCCTTAAAAAAAGGGTTTCCATTCATGAGAATAAAGTACCGTCAACAATCATAAAAACCAAACGTAAATAAATAGGTTCAAACCAAAAACACCTTATTTTTACCGTCGTTTTCTTAACAAAAATGTATTTTTTTAATATTTGTGAATTTTCGGTATAGGACATTGTACATGAAAAATACTTAGAATTCAATGCAGAATTCAAAAATAAAATAAAAAACAAATGTTTCCATTTGAAAAAAAATGAAGTTGATGGTCGCAGCCTGTCAAAACACGCACGAAAACCGCAGTCCACAAAAAAACCGACGTGTCCCAGCGTTTTACCAAAAAACCAGCACCTGAATTTTAAATGAATTTGTTCCAACCCACGTATCCTCACTCTACATATATTTAATGCTTCTGTTAAAACTATTCCACTAGGTCATACTGAAAACTTTAAGTTTTGAGTGATAAATTGTCAGAGCAATTAACGACATTAATATTTGCCTTTTAGGTTACTTTTTGAAATGTATTTTCTTATTTTTACCTCTTATTTTTATCTCGTATTTATCCTAAAACGAAACAATTTACGTTCAAACTTTGAAATACACCACAATTTGAATTCATTCCTAACTTCAAAAAAACAATTCCTCGCTCAAAGAAATCTTCCCACGTCATTTAGACATACAAAGAATGTTTCTATTAAACCCGTTGCCATTAAATGAATAGACGGAATTTCCTTTGTGGAGTTGACTTTTCGGAACGATTTAAAGATCGCCGTTCAAACGTTTTCCCTCTTTTTTTTGCCTCTTTATTTTGAGTGCTTGAATTCCGCATTTATGCTATTTCAACATTTAAAACGGACATTAACCACTTTGTTTCGGTCAAGTTTCCTACGAAGCTCTTCCGAATCATTAGGACGGCATTTGTAGAAGCGGAAAGCAAACGGCATTTAGAACGTTTTCGAAATTTGCATGAAAATATTCTTTGCGGTTTTTATATTTTCAGTGTACGCTGCCAACACTTTTGGATGTGTAATTTACATAAAAATCTCATTAGGCTATTTATGAAATCACAACTGATGTTTCGTTGCACTCGTACGAGGATTTCTGGAACATTTGCTGCATAAGTGCTGTTCTGATGGACAGTAATTTTGTTTTAATGAAGCTCTCATACGTAATGGTTTTTCTATGATTTACTGGATTTTTTTGTTGGGCCTCTCGTACAAAAGCTTCAGTTGTACCTGCTACTGCCAAGACTGGAACAAATTCATTATCCACAACTCACGGATGTACAGCGTGTCCTGAAAAGTTCTTAACAAATGGAAAACATTTTTATATTTCACTTTGTTAAAAATGTTACTCATCATAAAAAGTTCTGCTTCCTCTGAAATCAATATTGAAAATATAAAATCTAAAATTGCCTAAAGAGATAACTACCTATAAGAATAGTTTTAGGGTAAAATGCCTACGAGAATTATTCTGAGTATTCAGAAAGGTAATAAAATAGTAAATTTCATAAAGAAATTCAGAACTACTATACTTGTAGTAGAAAATGTAATGTTTTGCTCTCACGCTATTTACTAAAAAAACTAAATATGTTGAAAGGAAATTGAACATATTGTTGTTAGGGAACCATAATCTATCATTGTACTGACCATAGGAAGATATTCTGTCATCTCATGGCCAGTCAGGTGTCCTGACCTAACCCCGTTGGATTTTTCCTCTGACGACTGCTCAAAGAGACGGTTTATCTTCACAGGCCATTCGAAAACGTCGATAACCTCTAAGCTAGATCAGGTAGAGTGCCGGATGAGGAATTAGCTGGGATTTAAAATTCCAAGTTATTTATGGCAACTAAGAGAAGTATGGCGGTTGATAGACTAAGTCAGATCCTGGAAAAACTGATAAAAGGAGATCTAAATTCCAGAAGAAATCCACTATGAATGATAAACGATAAAATCTAATCGAAGGGTTATTTTCAAAATTACAAGGTGAGCACAAAATATCAAAATTAAAAAGCCAAGATGAACTTAAATTATTAGAAAGCAAAATGCAGGCTGACGAAATAATTAGTCAAGATTAATTAAAAATACTACAGGAACTGACTGAATTAATTTGAACAATTAATGCAATTATTAATACAAGGTAACGAAGCAGTTAATCAGAGAATACAAATAATGAAAACTGATATAAAGAAAATAAATGATGAAATGATGATACTAAAGATACATACTCTTGAAAATAAATCAGATTACATCGATTCTGTCCAAAACGAAGTACAATATAAAATCAGTGCTAAGCAAGACAAAGTGGAAATAGAAATTTAACAAATGCAACAAGGGCAATATGGTGAAGAGAGGGTGATCGAGTACTACAGTCGTAGATCCTTGAAACCAGAAAGGATTTACTGTATCACCAGATCATGCCGCTCTCAAATGGCTGTTGCACATTAAGACACCCAGGGACAACTGGCCAGGTGGATGGAGAAATTACAGCAAGACGACTTCAAGATTGAACACGGTTCCAGCCGTTTGCATAATAATGTCGATGCTTTGTCAAGAAGACCATGTAGAGCAGTTATGAACAATACCTGAAGATGGAACAATCCCTTTATTCAAAATAACCAACGAAAATAACTTAAGTGAAATACCACAAGAACGTGTCATTAATCAAATCACTCTCGAACCAAAGATTGAACAAGTAGTAAAATTAAAAAGACTATTAAGAAACACGGAAGCAATTCTTCTCGCGTGTGATATTAAAAAAGTAAAATTACCCAACGCACTAGTCCACATAGACAAAAACGGCGACTTTTTAACAACCGTTGTAAACCTTAAAGCAATACCTAAAACTATCACTCTCCCTGAACTTTACTTTGAGCCAGTTTACTACCAACCAATTTAATTTACCATTAACAACTAAAACACTTACAACGAAAACGAAAACTCTAATAAATACGAAGTTATCCACGAACAACTACGCTTCGAACATTTGAACGAATAGGAACGTGAATTTATTACAAATATGTGCATGGAGTATTCAGATATATTCTACATCGAAGGAGATGACCTAACATTTACTAACAAGATTAAACACCAAGGAAATTAAACCGATTTTCACAAAATCTTACCGATCCCCACATATTCATAAAGAAGACGTCAAAAATGTCAAAAATGCCCAGGCAAGGAATCATCCAACCATTGACTTCACCCTGGTCATCCCCAATATGGGTCGTGCCAAAACAATTGATGTCTCTGGGAAACCGAAATCGCGAGTGGTTAGCGACTACCGTAAACTTAATGAGTTGATAGTGGACGATAAATACCTATTACCGAATATTTCGGACTTATTAGATCAGCTAGGGAAGTGCCAATATATCACAGCACTAGACTTGGAATCTGGATTTCACCAAATCGAGATAGACCCCCAGGATGTCCCCAAAAACGGCATTTACGGTGGAGAACTGGCATTTCGAGTTTGTGCGAATGCCATTTGGACTGAAGAACGCTCCATCTACCTTCCAACGTGTGATGGATAACATCTTAGTAGGAATCCAGAACGAACGATGCATGATATAGATGGATGATATAATTGTATTTAGCCCGTCAGTCCTTGAACACATCAAGCAGTTAACAGAAGTATTCAAAAGATTGAGGAAAGTTCACTCGAAGATCCAACCGGACAAATGTGAGTTCCTTCGAAAAGAATTCGCATACATCGGGCATATAATAACACCTGAAGGCGTGAAACCCCACCCGTCTAAAATAGAATGCGTCAGAGATTTTCCCGAACCAAAAACTGCCAGAGACATTAAATCATTCCTAGGCCTATGTGGTTACTACCGAAGATTTATAGCAAAATTCGCTAAGATCGCCAAACCACAAAACAGATTAATACAGAAAACTGTCAAATTTCAATTCGATAAAGAATGTATCCAGGACCAAATATCCGACCCAGACATTGAACCAATACTTTCACTCAAGATGAGAGGGCATCCAGGCTACGCTGGGACAAGGTAGCTAATTACTCGAGTTTCTTGAAGCCTTAGTGGGCCCAATGATACTTCTTAAAGATTGTATGAAATGTTAAAGAGCAATAGGGACAGCAATGATGGCAGAGAAGTTAAGTTCCGTCTGGTAATCCCCAAGAAAATGGTACCCGTCGTCCTGATTGAAGTAATAAAGAATACTTTATGTTTGCCATTATTTAAATTAAGTTATCTGGCTTTACCTTTTTAATGATCAAAAGCTCCCGAAACGAAATCATTTCACAAACATATATGAAATAAACTGTTTAATATAACTTTCTGGATTTCCATTTGTTGCTTGGAAAACTTTCCAGACCTTTAAGTGTGCTCGATATAAATTACGTCTAAGTTAGCATGAAGCATATTCCATCAGAAATTCACGAAAGCGAATTCAAATGAGCAGGGACCGTTTTGGAAAACGTTACCCGTGTTATTATTTCCCTTGTAAATTAATGAAATTTCAACAAAATTAGTAATTTACCTTTAAAATACTCTTCGGAGATCCCCTTGGGGCTATTGAAGGGGGAATTATTATTATCGTATTATCGCTTTGACGAAGTGTATATTCAAAAGACGTGATTTTCTTAAGACAGTTTATGAAAAGGTTTTAGAACAGGCGTCGCTCTTGACAATAGGGTATTGTCGACAACTGTTTATACTGTGATTTAAGCATTATTATTGCCAGGTATAGGGAGTTCTCTGCTGAATTTATCGGTTGTAGTTGAAACAGTTGTACAATGATAAATAAAAATGTTATCATCTCATCAGATTTTTATGTATTTTCTCAGATTAGCTTTAAAATAAGTAATTTTGTAAACGATATTTGTGAAATGAATGTTTGAAATTCAATGTGCTATAGCAATGCTATAAAATGTTTACCGCCTATCAAAGTAGAAGCGAAAATACAACATTATTATTTACATCAGCATTCAATTCCTTTTTTATATATTTTAGTAACAAAAACACAATCTTCATTTCAAACAGAAGTCTACAGAAAGCTTACTCACACTAACAGGTGTTTCAATTTTAGCTCCAATCATCCAAATATCGTAAAAAAAGGTATCAAGAACTCTTTAAACGATAGAGCAAACATCATCTGTTCTGATATCAATAAATTTAATGGAGAAAAATATTCTCTCTGCTAACAATTATCCTAAAAAGTTCATCAATAAACAGTTAGATAAAATTGAACACAAAACAATCACTAACAAAGTACTCGGTCTTTCAGTTTAATATTGAAACAACAATCAATCAGATTAAAAATGAAAGCAAACAACTTAAACCAAAACTCAAACAATTACATTATAAAATTCCTTGCGAATGTAACAAATTTTATATTGGAGAAACCTCTAGACTTATAAATGATCGAATAAATGAACATAACATCATATAAACAAACTAAAACTGTACTAACGTCGAAGCGTACGTGTGTATTATTTCAAATTGACTGGAAGAAGCAAAAGTGACAAAGGTTTAGGAAAAGGAGGGGCAAAACGTCATCGTAAAGTGCTGCGTGATAATATGCATGGTATGACAAAACCAGCCATAAGACATTTAGCAAGACGCGGTGATGTTAAATGTATATCAGGATTGATATACGAGGAAAGTAGAGGTGTGCCTTGAAGATTTTATAAGAGATGCTGTCACATACACTGAACATGCCAAGAGGAAAACAATCACAGCTATGGATGATGTGTATGTATTGAAGAGACAAGGACGTACCTTGTATGGAATTGACAGCTAGTTAATACGTTGGTGTACAAGCCAAAAAATTTAAAAAGTCAAAAATGTGTGCTTGGCACCTTAGTCATAACATACAATTTGAAAATTAAACCATATTACACAATAAAGAACACAATACCAAACGAAAGCTAAAATAATCTGCTTTAATTTTATGAAATGAAATCGATTGTATTGCTAGTACTTATGTAGAACTCATCCGATCCTGGTTTTCCCCTATTAATTTAATTGGATCTCTAGAACATCAGAAGTTCTTTGATCTCATTTTTAGAGAAAGTTGTTCCTAGGAGCCTAAGATGAAAAAATTCTTCCAATTTGAACGACACCTGGATATTTCACATGAGCTTTATTATTTTTTAGTGAATATATACGTTAAAAATTTAATGTCACACTGGAAACGCTAAATTTGTCAATGCGAACTTTTTAATTTTTAATTTGTTTATAATCAGATATGTTTTTTTATTGCCATTCTGTAAAGCAGACTCCGAAATGTTTATGTCACTTGAAATTTATAAATTTTCCAGTAATTGCAGTGTAATTCCCAAGATATCATTAAATTGCAAAGTATATATGCCACGAATATCATCCAGGAAACAAAATGGGAAGGTTTATCAATTTCATTGAATTTTTTGTAAGGCCAATTTAGCGGTTTTGTTCGTAGAACTGAGGACTTTTGCTTAAGCCTTAGCAAAAAAAATTTTTGGCGTCTAAAATAATTCAGCGACTTATCTGACTACTTTGGATTACAAATCAAAACAGTTTGAAACAATGGATGCGAATTTTGTCAATAGGAAAAAGCAAACATGAAATGTTTCATGAAGTATTTGTTTTTACACACTAAATACAGAACAACCTACTACTTGCTACAGTGTTAATGTCCATAACTTACTGATTTTTAACTGGGATTTTGAACTTTTTAACTCATTTTTTTTTCAAATTCACAAAAATGATCAAAATAGTATGCAGGAATAAAATACATTTAAACACCTTGTTTTTCAAAACATTAACTTTAAATTCATATTTTTAATAATGACTGGTAATACCAAAAATGCGATCGGGGAATCCCCGAATTTTATTATTTTTGTACGATGCATAATGTAGTGTTTTGGCACCTATTATTTATAAAATAATCTCTCTCTCTCTCTCTCGAACAGCTACTAGCCTCTAGCGCACCTCACAGAACGAAATCTTGGAACCGCTGTTGGTAGAAAGAGTTTTTGCGACTTTTTAGCAACTTTTGATGCTGAGACTAGCGACCTACAATCTGACTTTAACGATTTTATTTAGTGACTGTACATAAGTAAGTAGTCCTACCTAAATTTTAGAAAATAATTTCACTCCTAAGACAATGAAATTTCTTTACTGAAGGATATTTGTGGCATATTTTTTCAATATTTTAGCACTTTCTGGGAAACAACCCCACAAGTCACGAAATTTCGGTATATTTCCAAACATTTCGGAGTCTAGGTTAGACTCCGTTGTCAATGGCAAAGAAACTATGAAAAAAGGCACAATTCAAAAATGTAAAATTAAAATGTTTGGCAATATCTATTATCTATATCTTTATATCACTACTTTCCAGATAACTTCTAGCCAGTAGAATCAGAAAAGTTTTGAAAATGGTTCGTTCCATGATGACGCTTAATTTATTCCTTGAAAGAGCTATGGTACTGATACAAATCAAGCATGGCATTACTAGATTCAATTACGAACTATTAAAATTTTCATTAATCTTTGAATACTCTGCACTTATTGTCTTTCTTTTTTGCTCCATGGCTTTACCTCGGCGGACTTGGAGTAGCACCGCTGGCTATTTTATACTCCAATTTCGACTATCTCGAAGTAGTTGGATTATACCAGAACTTTCTGGAGCCATCGAATTTTTAATTGTCACTGAGCTTAAGAGAATACTGGTAGTGTCATCTGTTTGTCACTAACAGTGGGATACTGTATAAAGTACACAGAGCTTACACTTCTGGAGTTAACCTACAATGACCAAGTATAGTAACAAGACAAAAAAAAGCAAGTAACTATTTTACTCAATTGGGAGCTGCTTCGGATGAAATACGTCCAGTATATCGTTCAATGGGTGCTTTCACACACATAACATGTCACTATATTTGTACATTGGCGACTCCCTCAAGATTCTTGTTTCTGTTTTGACAAACAGATGTCAAGAAAATTAAAACCCTAAATTTTGACACGTAAATAATATTCATAATGAAAGAAAACAGAATTTAACTTAGTTTATATATCACTTTTTATTTTCACTTTACTGTGACTAGTTTCGGCAAAAGCCATTATCAAACAAGGGCGAACTGATGAATGAATTACAGATTGTTACAATTTATACACAAATATACAATGGGTGTTACTTAAGTATAATAATGTATTATATTTATGACATGAAAATTGGGAAACCCCCATGAAGGTATTATTTTATTACATCGTAAAAAGGTTATTAAATTTTTAGAATACAGACATACCAGTTAAACATAACAGTGGAATAAAGTATGACAGCCTGAAATTTTGGGAAAACCCACAAAGATATTATTTGAAAACTTCGAAGAGGGCAGTTTTTTGCAACTCTACCTGTTCATTTAAGATTAAACTCGAGGATAAAGGGTCGTTAATACTCTTGAAAATTTGAAGTGATTCTAAAATGGTGATTATCGGTTTAAAACTGTGTACGTGAATAATTTCTGTATCATCTAATTTTGGGAATGGATGACCTGATTGTAAGCAGTGATTTGCAAATGTTGAGTTTGTTTTGTTATATTTAAATGATCGAAAATGTTCATCCTAGCGGATGTTGAAATTTCTGCATATCATACCAATGTAAAAACTGTTGCATTCCGAACATGAAAGCCTATAAACTCTAGAATTTAAATATTTGTTAACTGTTTTGTCTTTGGCATTGAATAAAAGATTACTAAGTTTGTGTTGTGATTTAAAACTGACTTGAATGTTGTGTTTGGACAAAATTTTGGCAATTTTGTCGCTCACGTTTCCAAAATATGTAAGGGAGACGTACTTTGATGGCTTGTCCACAGTTGTGACACAAAATTTTGTCCAAACACAACATCCAAGTCAGTTTTAAATCACAACACATACTTAGTAATCTTTTATTCAATGCCAAAGACAAAACAGTTAACAAATATTTAAATTCTAGAGTTTACAGTCTTTCATGTTCGGAATGCAACAGTTTTTACATTGGTATGACATGCAGAAATTTCAACACTCGCTACGATTAACATTTTCGATCATTTAGATATAACAAAACAAACTCAACATTTGCAAATCACTGCTTACACACAGGTCATCCCATAACCAAAATTAGATGATACAGAAATTACTCAAGTACACAGTTTAATCTTAGATGACCAGGTAGAGTTGCAAAAAAGTGTCCTCTTCCAAGTATTCAAATAATATATTTGTGGGTTTTCCCAAAATTTCAGGCTATCATACATTAATCCACCGTTATATTTAACTAGTATGTTTGTATTCTAAAAATTTAATAACCTTTTTACAGTGTAATAAAATAATACCTTCATGGATTTTTCCTAATTTTCATGTCATAAATATAATCCATCATTATACTTAAGTAACACCCATTGTATATTTGTGTATAAATTGTAACATTGTAACAATCTGTAATTCATTCATCAGTTCGCTCTTGTTTGATAATGACATAGCCTCTTGCCGAAACTAGTCACACTAAGTGAAAATAAAAAGTGATATAAAAACTAAGTTAAATTCTGTTTTCTTTCATTATGAATATGATCGAGTATCACAAAATAACGGCTTCCGCAATCAACTTAAATAATATCTAAACTCGGTCTTTTAATTATTAATTTTTATACGGGACTATAATCAACGTTTATGTCGTCAGTAGTTTAGTAAAATTTTAATAATTAAAAAAAATACTCTGCAGCAACTTAAAAAAATTCTGGGTTTTATATTTCGCCGACATTTTTAAAACGAAATTCCCACCATTATGACGCTATCCATCTAACAAGTATTCCGAAAAAGTTCTCGGAGCAGATAGATTAATAACAATAGGGCGTTTTTTGAGAAATCGCCTATATTAAACTCGAGAAAAAAATATGTTATTCCGGTTGTTCCATTTTTCATTCGAAAAATCGACTATATAGATGTTTCGGAAAGGACGAGTTATTGCGTAACATCTGGAACTATATTTGAGATTTATTCTCGTAACGCCAACGGCGAAGGTCGACTCTTCGATTCAATATGGACCTGCATTCGAATATTGCCTCAAAGATTGAGCGAAAGGGTATTAAACGAGTCAACTCCAATTTTGTTTCACCTTTTTATGGATGGTTCTAATATACGCAATGAATATAATTTGTGAATAGAGAATAAAAATTTGTTATTATTTTGAAACGTAATTAAGATGAAAACTGTGACAAATCAAGAAAAACGTGCTAATCCCAGACATATATAAACTGTGTACAGAGATCTAAGGGTTCATTCTGCTATGTCACCAATAAGTGCAAGAAATTGACCATTTGTACAGGCACATAGGATAAGATAATAAGGCCTAAAGGTGGGTTTTCCTAGCGACGAGTTTTTTGCGCAGCAGAAACCGAATTTGCCAAAAATCGTCGGCAGGAGCGCGAAATATACGAGGGTGAATCAAATATGAACTGGACTTTTGTTTTAAAAATTTTATTGGTACGATCAGTATAAATTTTAATACATATTATTTTTCTACATAGTCTCCTCTCTTATGTATACATTTTTCCCACCGAATCGGAAGTTTTTTAATACCTTTCTCAAAGAATGAAACTGGCCGTGTTGATAACCAATTGCGCACAAACGTTTCTACACCTTCGTTGTCCTCAAAGTGGTGGCGTCCCAGTTCTTCTTTAAGTGGCCCAAACATGTGGTAGTCACATGGCGACAAATCAGGACTGTAAGGCGGGTGTTCAAGGGTTTCCCAATGCATTTTGTTCAATTTTCCTTGAGTCAATGCAGCTGTATGTAGCCGAGCGTTGTCATGCAACAGAATCACACTTCGGATAGACATATCCCGCCTCTTTTGCCGATAGGCAAGTTTCACTTGTTGGGGTAGTTCCCAGTAATACTCAGCATTAATTGTACGGCGTTTGTGCAGAAAATCGATCAGCAGTACGCCTTCAATCAGCTCACGAATTGCGTAGATATTCGCCTCATTGATGCTTGTCGTGGGATGGCGTGCATGAGGCTCATTTTCCACTGTCTCTCGGCCATCTGAAAACTTTTTGTGCCAGTCGTACACTTGGGTCCTTGGAAAGTGTTTCATTGCCGAACTGTGCAGATAGTCGACGCAAAATTTCAGACTGTCTAACGCCCTCCGCGCCAAAAATTTGATAACAACACGTTGCGCAACAGACGTATGCATCTCTTGCGCTGACATGATGCTACTAACAGCGCATCGACTACGCCTCGCCAAACCAACGAACTCCCCTCTTCTTAACATCCCTACCTAACATATATCGAGACTTTACGCCACTCGAATTACCTACAGGGCGAGAAACAGAAAAGTCCGGTTCATATTTGATTCACCCTCGTACTAAGCGGCGTGAAAGTGTTTTCCTAGAGCAGACGTTATTATCTTTTCAGTCGACGTAAGGACAGCTTTTTAAATGGAAATGTGTAAGAAGAGGAAGTTAATGGTCGCGTTGTTAATTAATAAAATTATAGATGATGAACAGGAAGAAGAATTTATACTTGTGGAGTATGAAAAATTCAGTAAACAATTGAGTTATCACACACCGATACATTCCTTAGATTGAAAAAGTCGCCATTCAAAAATGCGACTTAATAAATATATATCTTGCAAAATAATTAAGCAACATAAAAATGCTGAAGCACCACTTTGAACACAAATATTGGTTTATAACATTGTAATAATTATATATAAATAAAATTTCATCTTCTGTATTCAAAAAACGCAGCTCACTACGCAATTTGACTCCTCCAGCAGCACTAGGGTTTGTTGCGTCGACGCCACGGTCCACGGTAACGCAATGCGCTCTGTAGGAAAACGCCAACATTTAATTCAAGGGAACGAGTGGGAGATGTAAAATGCTGAGTGCATTACGTCGTCGACGGCGCAAAAATTCTGCCGCTGGGAAAACACACCTTAACCACAAGGCGATAAGTCGGAACCGCAGGCGTCATTTTTATCAGCTAATAAGGATGGCACCTGCGGTTGATAAGAGACATGAACATCCTGTGATTGATAAGCGAGCACTTGGCAGTTGGTAAGGTGACGCCTGTTATCTCGTGGTTACTGAATTGGCGTCTGATAATAATATCAATTAGTAACTGTTTATTCTGTGGTTGGGGCTTGTGGACTGATCTGGTGTCGGCATCATTATGGTGTGTTTCGGGTTACGGCGCACACAAGTCGTTGTGATCTGCGCCATCTTGCGGCAGCTTGGTAATTAATTAAAAAATGGCCGTGGCTGGGTTTCGATCCCGGGTCCCTGGCTTGGAAGGTGTCGTTCGGAATATATGTGCTGTGTAATTATTTTCATAGAGTTTGCTTCTCGAGATTTGACTATTTTATCCAACCTCATATATTCATTTCATACTTTCGACTCCGCTAAATTTTATCATGGACTATTTTACTTTGAAGCGAAATTCGTATTTGTTGACAATCCTTGTATACAAGGTGTTTCTAAAACAGAATTCCAAACTACTGCTGTGTATAGAACTCGTTAAAATAAGCCAATAAGTCCCTACAAACATGTGCCCTAAAACGCACCATTAGCAAGTTATTTGTCCTTAAAAGGGCTCAAACAATTCTTTTTTTTTGCTATTGACAAAACACTTGAAAATAAAACTATGGGTTTTACAAATTTTTTAAGTTAAATAGCATTTGTTGAACCGTTTTTAACGTACAAATCATGAGTTTCCTATTTAGGTTGATAAAGGGAAGTAGAGAAACAAGATTACTTCTGACTCACAAGTGGACCCAGAACGACGAGAAAGTTAGTTGTGGAAATTTTAATTTTAAAATGTTTAGGGTTGCTGCGCGCGCAGGTTGTGTTTGAATTAAATGGCGCCATCTTCAATGAGTAGACAAAACCTAATTGCCTTGGCAAAAAGAAGTCTTTTTGGTTTAATCATTGATGATGACAATTTAGAGCTGTTGAAACGGCGTTGAATGTTTAAAATAAAGGTTTGGTGTTAGGGTGCAAAACTGTGTTTTTACATCCCATTTTCAATTAATTTCATCAAAGAACTATAATTAAGAAAATAACGATGATTACGTTCTATTAATACCCGCTCATTCGCCAAATTTTGTCTTCAAACAAAAATGTTTTTCCAGTATCTTTCACCTTATATAAACAATTATGGGACCATACTGAAAATATATTCTACCGAATAAGAAATGAATTATCCCTATTGGTCCATAACTGACCGAATTAAGAGGTAACAAACAGTGTTACCTCTTCTTTTTTAATGTCTGTCCAAAAGAATGATAGAAAAATGGCTGCACCTAAAAAGTAGAGCTGTTAGATAATAAATGATGTGATTATTAGACTGGTGACCTCAAATATATTTCTAGAAGTTTTTTAGGCCTCTATAATTGGTATTACATTCTGCTTGTTTTCCAGCTCACTGCTTTCTGTTCCTCTGTTCTCATATACGTAACGAGACTCTAGTAAGTCGATCAAACACATTTAACGAGGCCTTGTCCAAAGTAATCATCTCAGGATCGTTTCGATTATAATAGCGTTTCCACACTCTCCATATGGACGGGCGTCCGAACCAGCCAACCAACGAACGGTCCTAGTTCGATATAATTTCACTGGGGGTTTTAATGCAAGGAATTACCAAACGTGATCCGACCAGATGCGAGGATTAGGAAATATTACGGAAAATCTCATCTCATATTAACGGTTTAGATCTTTTGTGTTCGCATTCGATGGTGAAGGCTTTAGTGCAGTGCTTAAGAGAAGACACACTAACTTTGGGAATTAGGTTTGTGAAGGTTTTATGTGGAATTAGTCTTTTCAAACTGAATTCCGAATGTATGCAGTATTTTGTTTTGATGGTTGCCGGTATTATTCTTCAAAGTTGTGAGATTTGATTGTTAATAAATAATGAATTTGAACAAAAAGTTTGAAGATGCTAATTTCAAAACAGTCTCTATTGAAAAGTGACACGTAGGAAAACCACAGATGTGAAAATATTTTTCAGGGTTTCAAAAACATAAATATGATAATACATTTTGGTAAAAATAAGTTAACCGACTTTATAGTAGAACCAAAAAGCCGAAAATACTTAACGAAACATAACATTATAAAATTAGTAGCACATTCACACAATTTTTCTAAGTACCTACACGCAAGGTGAAGATTGTAAAGAATAACTGGTGCTCATTGCCTACAAATGAATTACCTACATAACTAGTATATTTTTGAATTCAGCACTAAGCAAACTTAAAGTGTTAAAATTCTGCATTGTTTACATATCTACTACTATATCAATCTTGATTATTGGTTGGCACCGACTTTACAAAAATACTAGATAGGTAGGTAATTAAATTGTACAGAAAGAGCATCTTAAATTTTTGTCATTCTTTACTTTGTGTGTAGATATTTTTTTGCCGAGGGAAATCTTATTACTGACTGGCCATGCGCTTGGTTGAATCGCTACATGCCATATGTGACAGCAAATGTTACCCGAATACTCATTAAAACAGTTCCTCTTGTTCTCTCGGTACCTGGAACTATCAACGAAGATATTACGTCAGGTACCCCGACTCCTAGTCCCTAACCTACCAGTTCCCTAATTTCAATCACCTCCCTCTCCTCTCTTTGTCCCTTACCAGCCTGGCCAGGAACTCTTCAATCACTTTCTATTCCTCTCTATCAACCGTTCTAGGACATTCCTCGCCTCTAGAGCACACTCCAACTCATTCTCTGTACTCGTTCTTTACCCCTGCCACCTTTCACACCCGAAAAAAGTATGTTTAGGGGTATCCACTTGCCAACAGTAAATACACTCCTTCTTCTTGAATCTGAGCAGATACTGCCAAAAACACCCATGCCCCAACACAGTTGTGTCAGATAATAGTTACACTACCTATGTGGACAGCCAACTCACGCTCTTACGTCCCTGACGAGCCCCCTCGTCCAGGACGCCGTACCCGCATCCTCACTCCTCCATTCCCTCTCCCATATATCTAAAGATCTCTCCCTCTGGACCCTTTCATCGATGTCTATTCCTGTAACCAGCTGCCCCGTAATGATACATAGCCCCTTGTGTAAGATACCGCCCAGTAAGCGCACGCCATGCGCAAACCATCTGCCTATAGGTACCCTGAATCATCCTTGCATACGTGCCCACTGTCATGAACTTATTCCATAGCGGTGCCTTATACAGCAGGCTAGACCTAACACTACTACACAGCATTACCCTTTTCTTCCCCGGCTGACCTCCGTTGGTGGGAAGTATCCTCTACAATCCGCCACCAGCCCCCTGGCGCTCTGGGTAGCCCTTCGAATATCCTATCATCGAGAGTGATCCACAGGCATTTAAAAATTTCCTAGAAACCACCCTCATCCCGCCCCAAGAGAATGTCACGCCTCACCCGACACTCTATCCAAGGATGCCCCTCAGAATGAGGCATTTCAACTTCTGAGGAGCAACCTTTAGATGGTTCTTATTAAACCACTCCCTGATAATAGTCAAAGACTCATAGCCTTTATCCAGCATCTGGTCCACACCTCTGGACCTCAAGACGATTGGAAATGTCGTCTGCAGAAGCCAGGCTGACGAATCCTTCTTGCAGAGCCAAGCTTAAGACCGGGTCATACAGTAAGTTCCACAACGTTCCGATATTTCCCTTGATTTCGTCTCATTCTCTATCCATTCTCTCCTCTTTTTGTTACATACCTTCCTTGCATTCTTCAATGACTCATCCCACTAGTAGGCATGCTCTCAGCGCGAATGAGGACTCTCGCCAGGCCTGAATAACCTCCCCGATATCTCAGCGGAGGATGCCATTCGCGTCCCCCACAAGGTCCTCATCTACACTTCTATGCCGAACAATCCGGCTCCTACGTCAAACGCGATTTATCTGTGGAGACAGAGATTTCTCAATGAGGACCCCCTCTTCTCCAAGAGCTTAGCTGCCTGTCTCTTTTGGGTGACAAGCAGCAACTCCCCCCGCTTTTTCTCCCCAATTCCCTTTACGATCACTCCTCGAGCGTCTTTCCCTCGGATTTGTTAACGAAGTCTGCGTTCTTATTGGGACGCTGTCTGGCTACAGGTGGGGCAGCTATCCTTGTTGCCTCAAAAGATCATCTCTGAGCGTCTTGAGGAGGTCCAGGTGCTCCTCTGTCAAGTTTTCTGACCTTCCCAGCTTCTTCATCACTACCCCGAATGGCGCAGTTACCTTTTCAGGTTACTGTTGAGGCGATGTAAACTTTGTCTACAATATAATTGCGAGCTTGTCACTTTTGAAGTCAAAAATACGATAAGCCTTGTACCAAATTTTCATATAAATCGGTGCGAGCTGTTCCAAAGAATTCGGAGGTTACAGCTGATTTTCAGCTTCAATTCCTGCACTATTAATACATTTTCAACAAACGACATAACGAATCTGCAAAACAATAAATTTAATCACAGTATTATTATTTTCCTCTCAGAAGTGGAAGTCAAAACGTCCCCCACAAAGCAAGAGGAAGCAAACGATCCTAGCGATCGCATGAAAAATAAATGCGTCTACCCCAGCGCAAGTGCCTTTTGAGACAGGGATTGTTTTCGACGAATTGTTCGTTGAACAATTGTATTTCGAAGAAATTTCTGCCACCCCCTTTGGACTGCGTCGCCGAGCTGCAATTTCCATAATCGTGTGGCCAAAGACGCACTTGCCGTGCTTTGCCGACGTTAATATTTCAAAAGCGCCGCTCTGTAACACTTGACGGCATAAAAGCGTTTTGACTTTCATTTCGTCGAAGAAATCACGGGCCGACCTAATTGGGTATTATTCGTGTTGAAGCTGAAAGAGATATTACTTGATCAATTTGGCAATCAATTAGTTTACAAATAAGCCGGTAAACTTAGCAAAGTTTTCTTTGACATTATGCTTTACAACGGCTTGTATGATTGAAAGGAAACAGAGAGTCATTCAATTAATGCTAGACGCCGCCTAATTGCTTATTATGATAGGTTCAGAAAAAAAACTGCTCAAAATGTTTGGATATTATAGATATTGTTACAAGGTTTATTTTGGCGTCACTAATAGGGGGAATTCTCTCAAAATTAATTGCGGTAATAAAAACTAATTCTCATGAATTTACTGTTGCGGATCTAAAGAGGACCGAAATTTCCAGAGTAAACCGGAGTACTCGAGAGCAACTGAGATGGACTATAAATGCCACAATACACCAGGCAACGATCAGTAGTGGATTGACTGGTGTGCAGGGTGTTCAACTGAGAATACGAGGTACTGTATCTTTGAAACGAGCAAGAGAAAAACCTGGAAAATATTTTCAAGTTTTTAAAATGCCCGCTAGGCTAGGGCGTATCTGCAATCTGGAACCTAAAATGTGATGATTCTATCAATTCTATCAACAAAAAATACCTAATGTTTAAAGTAGGGGATAATGTGTTTGTTTGATAATTTTTGCTGTATCTCTAAAAATAAAGTGGTGGGGGTTTTCAAATGTTTTCGTTAAAACACCCTATATCTTCGAAATAGCTGATCAGATTTGAACAAACTGGGGCTAGTTGAAAAGAGCTATTCTTACCCGACGTTTCGGCTCATGCTTTGGAGCCATTATCAATAGACAAAAACCTATAACATGAAACATTGTCTACTTTGAACTCGAGGCCTCAATCTGGCTACTCCCCAAATCCTGCTATAAGAGAGAAAAAGAGATATTGCAGAGCCTAGCTCGAACTCAACTTGCCTACTGCTCTAGCTAAACTAAACGACTGAAAAATGTCCTAGATCAAACTCAGAACCTCAATCTGCCTAATCAGTAACCCTCACTAGAATGCAGTTAAATTAGTTTCAGAGTCTAGGTTGAACACGATGTCTGAACCTGCCTATTATCCAAGTTTCACTAGATGGCTGAACTGAGTTTTACTCCGGATCGCTTCCTGTATTTATAGTCGTTGCTCGGTTGACAGTGGATGTCACGTGATGAATGAGTCGCGCAATGATAGGTCTACAGGGGGTAGGCGTGTCTCACCGATCCAGTCTAGCTATTGTTTATCTCAGTGGGGTAAGTATGCGCGTGCTTTGTCACATCGGTTAAGGCAAAGAGGATTGTTTCTCTATTTCAGTAGCTTCACAAATCATGTAGGCACTAAGTGAATTGAGAGATATGGTGGTCCTGCTTTCCTCAAAATTAACATTATGTTTGCATCTAACAAATAATGTCATAAATGAGCCTATTTTATATCCTACTGCCATCAGATGGTTTAGATCTTACCTTGAAAATAGAAAGCAAAAGTAAAATATGTCAACAGTGTTTCTGAAATTAATGGAATTAAATATGGTGTACCCCAAGGAACAGTTTTAGCTCAATTATTATTTATATTGTATATCAATGATATGGTCAAGTATGTAAAACATGCTAGTGTTGTAATGTTTGTTGATGACACAATGTTATACTTTTCTGGTAGCGATTATAACCAAACGTACAATTTAATAAATCACGATCTAACTAAAATATATAAAAGGCTCTGCGTTTATTATTTGTGTGTAAATGACAAAAAAACCAAATACATGATCATAGGTTCTAATTTTATATCAGAAAAATGTATATAAATATTCCAAGAAAAATAGTTTCACTTTATCCTCGACTATAAAGATCAGTTACTTTTTTGCAATTCACAAAACATCACTTTTTTAGATTCAAACTTGCAGTTCCACATTACAAAATCGTGAAAATATTTTCCGGGTTTTTCTCTAGGTCGTTTTAGTTTTTGACCACAAGCCTCTACTATGGATAGTTTCCCAGATACAGTACCTCGCATTCTTAGTTGACTACATCACTTAGTCTAAAAAAAAGTAGTATATGTGAATTGTTGGTATAAAAATAAAGGCTATTTTAGTGTAAAAATGTTTTGAACCTACAGAAAGTTTATAAAATACCTTCATCAGGATCTGAATAATAATTTCATATTATTTCATTTAGATATATTTCATAATACTTTCATAATACTTATGATCATATTTAAGATCATTTTTTAAGTTGTAACTTCATTTATTTAGTCTTTTACCAAATTTTTGCATGCAATACATTTATTGGAAATTTTCTGTTACCATATAATAGTCGGAACATATTCCTTTGATCATTCTAGTTGATTCGTGACAAATTCCATACAGGGTGGCAAACAAACGGAAAAGATGTGAAAAATTCTCAAACCACATTCTACAACATTGAAGGGGAACTAAAATAATATATTAATTAAATCGTCCTTACTCGAGTAATCGTAAGCCTGTAAGGCGGAGGCTAAAACGTCATCCTATTAGATAACGTGGTTGGCAAAAAACTCCATATAGAAAGTGGCAATGACTAAAGGGAACTTCTCATTGCCACGCCGTTGACGCCTTCGTAGAATTCTTAGACCCTTTTAATATACGTGGTACTTAGAACACGTCTAAATAATTCAAAAATATTGATTGGAAAGATGTTTTGTAAATCGAATATAGTTTCATTTACCGTAACTATAGAGTAAAGGGAAACTACGTCGAAGCTGACTAGAATAGTATAAAACCAATACAAAAATACAATGAACAATATCATTTTATAAAACAATTATAAATAGCACAACAATTTATGTACAGATACAGTAACTTGTATAATGCAAATATTTTCTTTTAAGAGTTACAAAAGAATATCAAATTGGACATACTCGCAAAATTGTAACTGTGATAATGTAGTTTAAGGAGTTTGAATCACATTCTTTCAAATATCCTGAGAAATGTAAGAGCAAAAACAATAATTTTTATGTAGTACTTTATTTTTATACTTTTGGTATGAAAATTGCTTTTGACCACTAACTTAAATCCGTAAATTTTACCTGGAATTATAATATTTTATAGTTAAATATTCAACAGCCACAATCTCATACAATCCTTTTGGAAGCCGGAATGAAGTCACCACACCTTGAACTCTTTTATTTCCTCCACTGTTCCCTAAGTAAAGCGCCGCCTATATGTGAAAGGAATATAATAAGCAGAGTGCTGAAGTTTTAATTCAGAACCTGCCAAAGATCTTGAATTTACGATTAAGAAACTACAAGAATAATACAATAAAGCCATTAACCTGTCTAATTCCAAAAATAATGCAAAATCCCCGAAACTGAACGACAACAAAAACAAACGGGGGGAAGAAACCAAACATCTAAGGTTGATATATATATAACAAAGAAAGTGCAGGGATGAAATACAACATAGAATAAATAAACATCTCAGTGCAATTAGTAACCTCTATCTTTAATCTGTGAGAACATCATAACTGGAGAAACATAAAAATATATACAGAATTGTAACGAAATACTGATCAGACATTTGGGATGTCAGGAAAACAAACAAAAAACTATTAACAACTAACTTTCATAGATTAAGCTGTGGTAGATCACCAAGAGAGAAAGAGAGAGAGCGAGAGATATGAACGAGCATAATAGAAAGGAAATGAATACAAACACTACTATATCAGAGAGCATAGACAGAACATAATTAACTTGAGTTGGCATGGAAAACAACCAACAGCTCCGAAGAATACTAGAATGGATAGCATTTGAACGACGTTAGAGAGGAAGCCTACAAAAAATTTAGCGAAAAGTCATAGTAGAAAGGGACTTAAGGAGATTTCATTCGAATATATCGTCTTGCCAGTGCGACTCTCCACATAATTTCAATCTCTAGAAAAAGTAACTAGAATATATTCCCGAGACCCCAGACGACGAGCGGACCGATAACACAACCCAATGGGAAGCAGTATTAAATCAGTTAACCAAAACTATAAATAAAACGACGTATTTTGCAGTACTTATAAAAAGCCTAAAAATATAGTTATTTTTTAAAAACATATATTTTTTTATTCAAATTTATAGTTGTTCAACATTTTAACATTTGAGAATGGCATCAAAACATGAATCGAAACGTCGAGTATTTAAAGCGGTTTGAAGCGACTCTCTCTCATAATTATAACCGCCGAAGCCTTCAGACTAAAAAACATCATATAGGTTGTAATATTTTCTTTGTACAAAGGTTTCAAATACAACGAAGCCAGCGTGGCCTAAGTTACGAATCACTAATGTTTAAAAGCTTACACTTTACAGTGTTTCTGCTCCGATTTTGCGTATTATTACATTCAACTGTTGTTTTTGCTCGTATAACAAATGGTACTAACAAGGATGTAAATACACTTGGCAAATTCTTTCCGGATATAATCTTGAAAGTCTTTAACCCTCGTTTATAGTAGCTTTTCCCTAAGACCAACATATTTGCTTAATACCCTTAAAATATGAATGTATAAATCACAATTAGTTTATGTGTGTATATAACCGTATGAAAATAAATGTTTAAAAATCCAAAACAAAGCAGCATTATTTACTCCACAACCCTAAAAAAGAAACCAGGCAGACAAAATGGTAAGTTAGAACACTTTTTTAAAAAGCTTTATGCAATTTCATGTTAAACTGTACTGTTCAGATACAGGGGGAGCTTAATTATGGTGCATGTTTGGGGGTGTCAGTAATTAGAAGAAGTATGAAGACAGTAAAATTGACAGTATTGTTTTAACATTTTGTGTTTACAATTTATTTTGTATAAATAAAATTACGGAACTTGCAAAACCTATTTATATGGAAATCCACGTAATTCATTTTCTACAAAAAAAAATATGTATAAGTATTACGATACATTAGAAGTAAAACCTATACATATGGCTAAATCTATCGATATAATAACTTTAATACATTTTTCGTGAATTAGTAATAAATGATATCAGGACTACACGATTATATAGTCAGATAATGATAATTTGAATTTTTTCAATGATACGATCCCAAACAATGTGAACAAACATGTCTGTTAAGCCACATCGGACAATTCACATCGCCAAATTCGGAATGTGTGCATATTTTATTGCTATTTTTTTGCTGCTATAAAAAATTTATTGCTCCTGCCGTTTCCGAGAAACAGTGTGCGATGTGGCTTAAGACTTAAACCACATCGGACATACCTATATCTCAGCAAGTAATAGGAATTACAAGTTGCTCTTGGTAATTAATTGCTCATTTCTTACCCTAAAGAATTTTTTTGGCTCTAACCCCTCCCGAAAAACAGTGTCCGATGTGGCTTAAGTTTTAAGCCGCATCGGACATAGCTATATCTCAGCAACTAATAGGAATTACAAGTTGCTCTTGGTACCCAATTTTATTGCTAATTAATTGCTCATTTCTTACCCAAAAGAATTTGTTTGCTCTAACCCCTCCCGAAAAACAGTGTCCGATGTGGCTTAAGTCTTAAGCCACATCGGACATAGTTATATCTCAGCAACTAATAAGAATTACAATTTGCTATTTTTACCCAATTTTATTGCTAATTAATTGTTGATTTCTTACCCAAAAGAATATTTTTGGCTCTAACTCCTCCCGAGAAACAGTGTCCAATGTGTCTTAAGTCTTAACCACATCGGACGCTAGCAATAAAATTTTTTAGCAGCAAAAAATTAGCAATAAATTAACAATAAAATATGCACATATTCCGAATTTAGCGATGTGAATTGTCCGATGTGGCTTAATAGACATTGAACAAACAGTTAAACATGTCTTTGTGTATTTGCAATAATAATTTATATTTATAAAACGACCGACTTTAGTTGACTTAAAATAAAAACCGTTGAGAAACCATGTACAATCAATCACTAATTTCAGACATCTTTTTATTACTACACCTTTATTTCAACCCCCTTGTATACGCAACCACTTTTGTGCCACCCAATACAATTTTTTTAACTACCCTATATATTCAATTCCCCCTTATATTTCAACCATCTTATGTATGCAACTGCTTATGTACAATATAATATCACATGCACGCACGCACACACCTACAACCGTAGACCACATAGAAGAGATCGCCAGCATAACAAATTTTTCGGTTCGATAAACTAATGGAATATTTTCTGCCATTTCACGCGACTATAAGCCCCGTAACTTGACTTTGTCTCTAAAAGAATCTGATTTCATATGAATCAAAATGAAAACCATTACAAACACTCTGTACAATATACTTTCATGGTATATATTGACATTTCAACTAGATATTTATGATTTTATTTATATTGATGTTTTCGGTTTTTTGCACATATTTTTTCAATTTTCAGAAAAATGGCATTTTTTACGTTATAGAAAAATATAATCACAGGTATTGCGAATAAATTGTTAGTGAGCTATATGGGCAACAGGCTACAACGAGTAAAAATTAATAATACAGTGAGTGAATTTATGCCAGTAACTACCGGTGTTCCTCAGGGAATAATACTTGGAACTCTTTTGTTTACATTGTATCTGAATGACCTTCTAGAAGATATGACTGATAACACCATCTTTTCTTATGCTGATGACACTGTGATAATAACTTATGACAAAACTTGGGAAGGTGTAGGATCAAAAATGAATCACTGCCTTAATCAAATATCGGAATGGGTAGCCTTAAATAAATTATCGCTGAATATAGATAAAACAGTTTATATGCTTTTCGGGAATCGATGCGACAGTTTACCACATTCTATTGACGTTCATATAAACGGAAATAACATACGTAAGGTGAATTAGTTCAAATATTTAGGTGTCATTTTTGATCCCCATCTAAAATGGGACAAACATATTGAATACATTATAAAAAAACAAATATTTGGTTTTTATTTTTTTATAAAATATCCAGATATATGGATACTGAAACATTGAAAATGGTTTATTACGCTCTGTTCCATAGTATAATTATAGCAATATAGCATGGGGAGGAGCCTATGACAATAATCTTAACCTGCTGCAACGGTTACAAAATAGAATATTAAAAATTGTAAACAAGGATAAATATATTTTTAACAAAAACCCACAGAATTTGGATCAAATTTGCTCGCTTCAATCTCTATTATATCACTATAGAGAATTAACTAATAGATACATTACATCCAATTCCAAAACCAAAAAAAAAGTATACAGTTACCGAAGAATCAGCGAGAAAAGAAGTCTTGTTATGGCCATTAAATTGTTTAATGAACTTCCTAATGAGTTCAAAACACTTAGAGGACACCAGAGAAAAAAGGAATTAAAACAATGGATTTTGAACAACGTTTCATGATTTTAATGATTTTCCTTTCAATATCTATCAAACAAAAGTATTAAGAGTATAAGTATAATATCAATATAAGTATAATATAAATATAATTTAACTATAATCTATACTATTATGAAATTGTATAAATATGAAACAAAAGAAGTCTATATACTTATTTTATTTTTATATAATTTCGGATTTGGTTAGCATTTGTTAGTTTAAGCTTTTAGTTTTAAGAATGTTAATTAGCAGTTATATTCCAGTCCAACGCACAGGCAACACTAGTTTGCCTCTGTATGTGCAGTACATTATAAATCTATTTGTTTTTTGTATTAGCATTTATTACTGTTTTCAAATACGGAATCAAGGTGGAACATATCTTTGTATAATACAATTTAAAATATTCAAATTACTTCAGCCGTTTTATAGGAAACAGTGAAAATTTATTGAAATACACTGAAATCTAGTGCCTTATTTAGTTTTTTCTGATCTCATGTTATAGACAATTATATGGGACCTTTCTGTAATGTCCCTTAATAAAATGCAGTTTAAATTATCAAAATTGTCCAAGCAGTTTTTGAATAATCGCTGGTCATACATAAAAAAGTGGCCGACAAATTGATAACTTTCTCCTTTTTGGAAGTAGGTTAAAAAATACATTTGAAAATGTTTTCACAACTCCAGGAATTGACAATGTCACAGTACAATGGACCATACCATTTTTCCAAATTTACAGGTAGTAACAAATTTCCACGTTTACTGTATTTCTATTGTATCTAGCTACCTGTACATCAGACCAACCCTCACCACCACGATTATTTCATTTCGCAAATGCAAACATTAAAGTTTAAATCAGCCATTATCCTTCGGAGCTGTGCCAGCGGTCATAATAATCAAGTATACGGCAGCCAGCCATTCAATTGCGGAATAAGACGTAAAAAACAAGGATGTAGCATGTTTTGCGGACGTTAATTGTTGGAAAAACGCCTGGAAAGCATCGCATGATCGTTTGGAAAGTCACTATCGAATGTTTTTAATCAGAGATTAAGCACATATCTTTGTTATATATGATAGCCGTGTCGTCGAGCACAACACCTACGGGGTGTTGCACCTCCTTTAACGGGGGCAATTACGTACAAATCATAGTGATGATGAGTTGCGAATTGAAGTGAATTAGATATTTGTACAGGAAAAAAGAAGTATTTTTAAACGATTTCAAAAATAGAAGCAGGTTCTCAATTCTTCTGTATACAGGGTGAGTGTTTTTTGATGGTCAGTATGGGGATCTCGGAAACTACCGAAGATAGAGCAATGGTTAAATTGGGAAAGATTATCAGTTTTACTGGCCCAATTTAATGACACTTCAAAAAAAGAAATTCTGTCCATTTACTCAAATCCCTCTGGGTCCTTTGTTTTTGATTTTATAAAAAAAGTGTAAATATCAAAATTGAAGGGAATTGTATCCCGAATAACTTATCTTTTTTTGAATGGAAACCATAGTTGGCTATGACCTCAAAAATCGGACATTTTTAGAGCTTTTCAACGATATAATACTCGATATAGTTATTCATAAAAATAACGGAGTTATGGATGCTTTTCTCTCGTATTTTCACTTTTAACGTAGGTAGCCATGAAAAAGATTGTTTTCACTTTGACGTTTCCTTATTTGAGAGTAATTCCATTAGTAGTGCTGAAATGACAGTCGACATTAACAAGTTTTCGTGATAAAAACGAAGAAACGAAGAAAAACTGAATATGATGGAATGTTATATCATATGCCATAAAAATTCAGCTCATGCAGTTGAGGAATACTTTCATAGATATTTTAATCGTCGTCAACCTGCTCTACGTAAATTTAAGAGGCTTTACGATAGTTTACACAGATATGGATCTTTTACTAAACCACCAAAGGAACGTAATCAAATTAACGAAGCAACACAAATAAATGTTTTGCCAATGGTAAATCAAAATCCATCTACATCAACTCGTGAAATTGCGGCAGAAGCTGGCACATCTCAACGAACTGTAGTTAAGGTACTGAAAACGCACAAGTTCCACCCGTACAAACTTTCAGTTTCTCAAACTTTCCATGCTGGTGAAGAACATCCTATATTGTTTTGTACGTGGTTTACAGACTTGTGCCTTGACAATCCACAGTTTCAGTTAAAGGTGTTATGGTCAGATGGAACTAGATTTACTAACTGTGGTATGTACAATAGACACAATAAGCATATCTGGGCTAAAGAAAACCTTTTCTATGTAGAACAAAGACGACTCCAGATAAAATTTGGTTTTAATGTTTGGTGTGGTATCATAGGGTCTACTATTCTGGGGCCTTTTATCTATGACGAATCACTTCCTGGGGAACGCTACTTGTATTTCTTGCAATACACTTTTCAAGACATGTTGCATAGTTTGAATTTGAGAATTCGTTTAGAAATTGAGTGGTTCCAACATGATGGAGCACCTGCTCATAACTCGTTATTAGTAAGATAACACTTAGATAATATCTAACCAAACTCTTGGATAGAACGAAATAGCCCACGCGAATAGCCACCCCGGTCTCCCGATTTGGCAGTTATAGACTTCTATTTATGGGGTGCGCTAAAAAACAAAGTATACAAAAGAAAGTATGAGACAGTTGGTGACCTAAGGGAGGCGCTATTACAAGCAATTGAACAAATTGATAGGCGGTCTGTGAGGAAAGCGGTAATGTCAATCTTAAAAAGCTGCATTTTTTGTCTAAATAACAATGGTGGACTTTTCGAACATAAATTGTAACCATTATTATGTTCTTTAAGTTTTTAGTAAGTACCTACTTAATTAGTTTTTTCGTTATATCTAATATACCTATTAAAAAAATCGTTAAATGTTTTTTGGGATAGTTATTAATAAATCAATCAATTTCATGGCTAACTACGTTAAAAGTGAATATAACAGAGAAAAGCATCCATAACTTCGTTATTTTTATGAATAACCATATCGAGTATTATAGCGTTGAAAAGCTCTAAAAATGTCCGATTTGTTGAGATCAAAGCCAACTATGGTTTCTATTAAAAAAAAACATTAGTTTGGGTCACATCTCGAAAACGAAAGCTGTCACGCAAACGAGGACATGACAATCATATTCGGGATTCAATTCTCTTCAATTTTGATATTTAAACTTTTTTTATAAAATCAAAAACAAGGAGCTAGAGGGATTTGACTAAATCGACAAAATTTCGTTTGTTCAAAATATCTAATAAGCCATGGCTTTTTACAAAAATCCGAAAGTGTCATTAAATTGGGCCCGTAAAACTGCAAATCTTTCCCAATTTAACCATTGGTCTATCTCCGCTAGTTTCCGAGATCCCCATACTGATCATCAAAAAAAAAACTCACCCTGAATATATGCAATTATTAAGAATAAATCAGTACAATTTACCTGAGAGTTATCATTATCCTTTCATTTACACCAACACATTCACGCTTATTTGTATTTTGTTTCTGAATGAATGGACCCAGGATACCCCCAAGTTCTTGATACGTTTTTTTTGGTCATTTTGTTTGTTTGGAATTCACACATAGCTTCTTTGCAGCGATGGCTAATCTCCTATTACGATTTCTGTAGGTATATGGATACACTCAGAATCTACTATTTTTCTTTTTATTTCGATTCGACGTAGTAACCAGGGGACCCATTCTTGAAACCATGCTATGCGACGAAGTTTGTTCTATTCCTGGCTAAATTCTCCATATAAAATTAATATATGGGGAATTGCCAGAACTTCTTCAATGTCTTCCATGTTACGTAGACATTTTAAAATTTATGGCACAAATAAATTAATTTAGTCGACCCACCATAACAATACAAAACTAACCGACAAATTTAATTACTATAAATGTCAAAATTTCGTATACGTTTGACCGTTAGAATCTCTTGTGGTACACTACCTTGGAGAATACCCAATAAACGTCATTTATGTCAAAATTCATTCGTTTGACGTCATCTTTCGAGTGGTAGAGAGGTCGAATGGTTTCGAGATTCGGGCCCCTGAGGAGTAATAGACCGTGGTCGTCTCTAGACATCATTTCAACTGTCACTCATTTGGTACGCTCCGTATACATTCTTATAGGCGAATAGGAATCGTCTCTGCAAAACGAATCTTCTACGGGTATATGACCAGAAGCTCTGTGGGCAGTCAGCCTAAGTTGTACTTTGCAACTTTGCTGTTCTACTTTGTACAGACTTCAGAAAAAGTATTTAATTATTGCTGAAAAAAATATTTTTTATTTTAGTTAAATTCATCTTTTAAAGTCATATTTTTATTTTTTTTTAATGTATTTATCGTATAAACAGTTGTACGCAGGTCCAATTTTAAATGTTGATTTACGTAGTGTCGAAAAGTTTTGACACTGTAAGTATTCGCAATCTATCAAATGCCATTAAAAGTGAAACTCCTGAAATTGAAGTCGATATTAATTTCGCCGCACATTATTCTCAAATCCATTTTACGTATTTACATTAAATCATTTTTGACATTCCACTTATTTTCATGTTAATAAACCCGCAGCGCCGTACTGAATCCGTCCCTGAAATGTCAACTTTATGATTGTTATCGGCAATCAACGAAATATCTAATTAGCAAACTGAATCCGGCCGGTAATAAATTATGTTAGTTAACAAAATTGGAATCATGCGATATAGGGGCATTTCTGATATTAACAGAAATCGACCGATTCGGAGAAGGCATAGCAGCTACAATAATAACGGCCTTGCTTGCGTTTTCGATTTACGAAATTGATTAACAGCTACAATAAATTATGTCAACTTAACAGTCACTCAATTTTTTTTTTCATAATAGTCTCCGAATTTGAGACGTCTGACAGAACATATCTGTTTGTGGAAAGATACGGGGGCAGTTTAATAAATCAGTTATTGAATTTTCCGCTGAGTAACTTTAAATGCATCACAAAGTTTCGTCCTACCTGCAATTTTTGAATCTCCCTGAAACTGTGATGAAGTCGCCTGCATCAATTTTTATATATCTTAAACCTAGCTCTAAAGCAGCGATGGATTCCTGATAAGTTTAAAGAAGCAATTGTAACCCCAATCTTCAAAAAGGGGGGACTATTGACCTAACAGCTTATAAGACAGCTTCATACTTTCACACATAGCTGACAATATTTCAAAACCCCAACATGGTTGTCTTCCTAACAAGTCAACAGTTACAAATCTCTGTATCTTCTCTGAATATGTGCCGGAGGCAATTCTAAACACACAACAGCTAGATGTCATATACACAGACTGTGCAAATGCATACGGTAAGGTGGATTTCTGTGTTTTGATAACAAAAACTGTGGGTTCTTGGTTTCTCAAGTGAAGTATTGTCATTCATAACTTCATACTTACTCGCACAAACCCAAAGGGTAACGATAGGCACTGTCTTCTCCCATCATTGAATTGCTACCTCAGGAGTACCCCAGTGTAGCATCTTGGGTCCTCTCTTGTTTTTGATTTTTGTCAATGACTTACCCGATAGCCTGAAGACCTGCGTTGGGTTGTTGTTTGCTGATGGTTTCAAATTATTTGAATTAATTAATGGCATAAATGATGTTATTGCACTTCAAAACGACTTGAATTTGGCGCTCAACTGGTTTAGAGAAAACAAAATGTTTATTAATACCCAAAAATGTTGTGTTGTTTCCTTCTCCCGAAAAGTCAATGTAGCTATTGAAGACTATTCCATTGGAAATTGTAAGGTTAAGAGCTGTAAGGGGGTTAAAGATCTGGGGGTGATATTTCAAGATAACTTCAAATTCAATACCCATTTCATCGACCTGATAAACAAAGCATGCAAGGTTTTGTATTTGTCATACGTAATAGCCAGGATTTGAGTGTAAAAACAACCATAAGACTTTATACATCTATGGTGAGGCCTCACCTTGAGTATGCCTCCAAAATTTGGTCACCAAATTCTTACATCCACAGTAATGAAATTGAAAAAGTTCAAAAACGTTTTCTGCGCTACCCCAATATCAAAAGGAATGGCATATATCCATTGATGGTATCTTATAGATCAATGTTGGCAACCTTCCATCTGTGTTCTTTGAGTACGAGGAGAAAGACCCAAGCTGTTATCTTTATATATAACATTCTAAATATCAGAAAATACTTCGATTGTGGCTTGATCAATATCGTTAAGTTTAGGGTCCCCAAAATGAGTTTAAGACTGCTCTCATCAATTTCTTCTACATTAACAACGGAAGCCGTTCGCCCTTCACTTATATGCTCAGTGTGTGCAATGATATCCTGTCCAATAACATAGTTTCTGACCTATTTAACATCAAATTTGGTGAGTTTAGGCGCATATTATTGCTGCATCAGGATGCAATCCCTTCATGATATTGGCACCCATGTAACATTGACAAATACTTTTGTACTGTTTAACCCTTCACATGTAAGTACCTATTTGGTGTTTGTAAAGAGAATAATTAAATAAATAAATAAATAAATTTTGTTCGCTACTGCGAGTTTAACAATGTTCAACGTATTACCATTGCATGGTCGCAGAAAATCTAAGCTTTGTCAGAAATCTTTATTCTGGAAACTTAATTATCCTAAAATCTTAATTATGATTCTTGCCACTCAGTTCAGTATAACAGAAAACCAAGAGTAAAAAGATGATAACAATTAAGTGAGTGTATTACAGTTACAACGGGTGTGCTTCAAGGTATTGTACTCGGACCACTTTTCTTTGTATTATATGTTAACGACTCGCTAAGTGGTATGCCCGAAGACAGTATTTTCCTTTTGCTGTTGAGTTTTGTGGTTTCCACTGTGAAAACATGATACATTGTTAAAATAAAATAAATGTATAGAACATACAAGAGGTTTGCAGTACCCAAATTTAAATTACTGCAGTAGTTTTAAATAATAACATCAATATAATAATAAATAGGAAAATAGGAATGGCCTTTGAGTCAGTTCCACATGATTGGCTCATTAAGGTACTGAAACTCTATAAAGTAAATAATTGTATTATTAACTTTTTAAAATACGTCATGTCCACCTGGCAAACCAAAATATTTGAATGAAGCCAACTGTTCGATACAATCTGACCCCATTCCAATCAGAAGTGGTATATTCCAGGGAGACTTTCTTAGCCCGCTGTGGTTCTGCCTTACCATGAACCCACTCTCACACAAATTGAACTCGACTAACTTTGGGTTCAGTCTCAAGCACAACAACGTACAAGCATTGAAGATAAATCATTTGTTATACATGGACGAATTAAAGTTAATGTCAGCTACGAAACAAAAGCTGCATGATATGCTTAAAATAGTAGAAGGGTTCTCTAGTGACATCCATATGAAATTTGGCCTAGACAAATTCCGAATTATTAATATAATTAAAGGTTAAATACAGAAGGGGCACTTCCAAATGGGAGATGGCACCTCAATTGAATTTATGGGGGAAGG
Organism: Octodonta nipae; assembly: GCA_034190945.1. Classification (NCBI taxonomy): domain Eukaryota; kingdom Metazoa; phylum Arthropoda; class Insecta; order Coleoptera; family Chrysomelidae; genus Octodonta; species Octodonta nipae. The sequence continues at coordinate 189,332,279 of CM067217.1, forward strand.
TTATACCTATAAATACCTTGGAATAAAGCAGGCTCAACTTATTGATCTCTTGACTATGAAAAAGGACCTAACAGCAGAGTTTTATAGAAGGGTAGACGACTGTTGAAAACCAAACTAAACAGTAAAAATCTGTTTCAGGCTACTAATACATATGCGTGTTCAGTGCTCAGTTACTCTTTCGGTATAGTTAATTGATGCAAGACTGACATGGAACGATTACCACGAAAAGTTCGAGTTTTACTAACAAAAGCTCAAGATCACCATCCAAAGAGCTCTGTTAAACGTACAACTTTGCCACGGTATGAAGGAGGAAGAGGTTTGGCAGATCTAAGCAAACTATTAGATCAACAAATTTCTATTTAGCGTAGTCATTTCCAGAAACTCACAGAATTTTCTTATCTACACAGTTTCATGTGCCAGGTTGATGACTCAACACCACTGCGACTGACACAACAACAAGTCCAATTACACCACCAGACCACAGATCAGAAACTGCTGAAATGGAAAGAGAAGCCATTCATGAAAGACATATAAATGACGTCAACCAAGATTATGTCGACAGTGCAGCTTCGAACTTCTGGTTGATCTCTGGTCATATGTCTCCTGAAACGGAAGGCTTTATATTGGCAATCCAAAATAAACTAATTCCAACTAAGCACTACCTAAAGTACATCGTTAAAGATCATTCTATTAACAACGACAGGTGCAGGTACAGTTGGCAAACATCTGAATCTATCCATCATCTCACAGGATGTTGTCAAGCGTTCGCTGCAACTGAATACAAAGAACGTCACGATGCTGTGGCACAAATACTTCACCAGGAACTATCACTGAAACTTGAATTATCACAGTCGGTAAGATTACCATACGAGAAATACAAACCAGAATCTGTTTTAGAAAATAACAACTACAAGCTTTACTGGGACCGCACGATACTGACCGATCGGACTGTTGCTCACAATAGACCAGATATAGTTTTGGTAGATAAAGTCTCTCGGAAAACGACTTTAATTGACATAGCAATTCCTAACAACAATAATATAAATATCAAACAGGCTGAGGAAATAACCAAATATAGAGATTTGGAATTTCAAAAAAAGACATGAACAACACACGAACTGTACCAATTGTTATGTCAACGACAGCACTAGTCCCAAAACATCTATTAAACAATTTAAAATACCTCTGTCTGGACGAACATCTTTACAAACAAATGCAAAAAGCTGTCCTGTTAGGAACAGCCCGGACGCTCAGGAAATTCATGGGAAACTGCCGCCACGACTCCAACCACGGGCCTGAAAACCTGGCAAGGGCTCCCACAGAGCTACACCCTTTTGATATCTAGGATATCTGGTGTTTAGTGAATTTTCCCCTAAAGGCACTCATAGCGTGCCTTAGAGGGAGTGTGATGCCATACATTGTATGGTCAAGTCGAGATATAAATAGGAAAAAATAAAAAGAGTACAAATCCATAAATTTCTTGACGTTATTTTTTATTGTACCTTGAGATTGAATAAACACATACAGTACATTTTACATAAAACCAAATATTTTTTATTTGTTTTTCACAAACTATCTAATACGTTAAAAATTCAAATACTAAGAATGGAATCCCCGAAGTTTCCTTGGACTTCCATCGTCTTAAAATGGTGGATGGTTGAAACGTTTGGACTTTTTGAAATAAACAGACTTTCAACTTTAAATGGTGTTATTCCGAAAGAAAAAAAAATAAATGGTAATTTTTTTAACAATAATTTATAAATAAAACTACTCTCACCTAATGCAACGAAAATCTTTTCTCTCAAAGAATCCTTCGTTCAATCGATAAAAAATACAACCCACTACCTTCATCTATTGCTGGCGCTCCCCCTTCAAAGAAATTATATACTTCGTTGAGGCCAATTAAGTACCTTTGTTTATTATCTATTAAGACCGAAAGGGGGATAGAATTGTTGGAAGTCAATAACAATGAAATTAAATCGTCTGACAAAAACATACAGTGGAAATTTGTCATTAAAGATAATAGGTATTAAGGAAAAGAAGATTGCAGAATCCTTCAGAAATATTAATCACATGGATTACTGTTTGAATTAAGGTATTTAGCTCAAGACGGTTTGGTTTATATCCAACTCTCTCAATTATTTCCTGCTCAGGAGAAATCAGCTGCTTCAATTAAATAATCACGATCAGTAATAAAAAGTTGTTTTTTAACAGACTTAAAAAAGGTTATCAATTCGTGGCGTATTTTTTTTGCTTTTTTTTGTATGTATGTTACATGAGTTGTTCTCCTGTGGTGAACCGTTTTGAATGAATATGGTCTTGTTTAATAGAGTATATATCCGGATTGGTGAAACTTCAAATTTTGGAAAAGAATTCTATTGGTAAAGTGATAAAATTTGTGAATGAACACATGCCTGCATGGAAATCGACCAATATCCCCAATATTTTAGTCGATTTTTCGATAACTCCATATGGATCTGTATAGTTTTTTAACGTTTAATCTATTAAGAAAGATTCTTAGGTGATCTCATATACTTTTCTGCGACATGCAAGTTGCAGTTTTGCAGAAAAACGCCGAAAATTGCAAAATTCTTATCAAAAATTTCATCGAAATTACATAACGGACATTTCCTCATAAATATTTTAATTCCAACGTAATAGTGCGGTAATTTTAGGCAGTGGAAGTTTTAATTACGAATTTGAAAATTTTCTATGTACATCTCAAGCATATAGGTAGTAAAGCATAGCATTTTCGGCTCCTTAAATCAATGAGTACCAAGCTCGTTTTCTTTGTATACCAGGCAAATACCTATTTAAATGAAAATTTTTCCATTTTGCGAAGACGGTGCTTTTGGTTGTCACATTCTCCCGGCCTAGTAGAAAATTCAGTGACAACACATGTCAAACTTTAAACTGCTATTTGGTGCGTTTATACACAGAGTGTTTAGTTGCAGCAAACAAAACCACAAAGTAAAGTGATAGAAGGAGTTGCATTTATATGACGATTGAAATATAGGACGGAGTAGAATGATAGTGGTCCAGAGGCAGCCGTATATAGAGGATGGTTGGAATATAGGGTGGACTGGACATTTGGTGGTATAAAACTGTTGGATAAAATGTGAAATTAAAATTATATAAGGTGATTAAAAAACTGTTATATTATGTGAACATAAGCAAATCATATACAGGATGGTTGAAATATATGCTGGAGTTGAATTATATTTATACAGTGTGATTAAAAATTATTTCTTTTATAGCTCATCAGAAATTGCATATAGTGTGGAGAGGAATTAATGTTACACAGGGCGATAATATGAAATGTTAAAAATAAAATAATTTATAGGGTAGCCCACAAGGAGTTATATACTATGGTTGAAATATAGGACGGATTTGAATCCGTAAATATGGAATGGATTCTACTCCGTCCTATAGTTTACAGAAGGCAGCTAACAAATTTATGCTTGTCAGTGGGCAGTCGTATGTACAGGATGGTTGGTACATAGGTTGGAGTGGAATTATCTATAGTTATACACGGTTGTCAAAAAAGTTGAAAAAAGGTTACATGGCGTAGTCCATAAGGCATAAATATATTTTGGGCCTATTAAGTCAAAGCGTACTAGTACATTTTGTTCGTAAAATAAAGAATGAAAGCTTCCTTTTTTAAAAAAATATAACCGACTTCTAACTATAACTAAAAAGCTAAAAATAATTATAACAAAATACAACTCTAGCAAATAAATAACACATTCAATGTTGTTAGGTACCTACGCAGGAAGTAAAAAATGTAAACATTAAAAGGTGCTCATTCTGTACAAATTAATTACCTACCAATCTAGTATAGTTTTGAAGTCGGTGCCAAGCTGCAGTCAGGTTTGATGAATTAGTAGATAAGTACGCAATGAAGGATTTTAGATTTGCTTGGCCCCGACTTCAAAATATACTAGATTGATAGATAATTAATTTGTACAGAATGAGCACCTTTTAATGTTTACATTTTTTACTTCCTGGGTATCTACCTAACAACATTGAATGTGTTATTTATTTGCTAGATTTGTATTTTGTTATAATTATTTTAACTTTTTAGTTATAGGTAGAAGTCGGTTATATTTTTTTTTAAATGTTTTATTAATACTGTAGTGCTTTGGATGGTGCTTAATTGATACCTAAGACAAATGGAGAAAACAGTTTTCTAGAAGTAGAAACAATATTAGTATAGTTTGATTCTATCCTTTTATTTTGACTAAAATCATATTGTTAGCTGACAATAAATGATTTTATTTCCCTCACAGTTTGAGGGCTGGTTTTATATTCAAATATAAAAAATCACAATGGGGAACCCCTTGTCTACATTCCTTGCTGTTGTTATTATCTAGGAGTAGACCAAACTTGGTATTCGGGCAAAAATCCAATCCCGAACAGTATAATGAAAATTATGCTTTTGAAATTTCGTAAAAATGTGTATTTCGCGAATTTTAGGTGTTTAGTAAACTCAATTACCTTATAATTACTATGTTTTATATGCATGTGCGAATAATTCGAACTTACGAATTACTCCCTCCGAATCGTATATTTATATTTAATGAGAAACCAGGAACGAATAATTCAAATCGAATTATTCGAAACTTTCAGAATAATTCGAAAAAAATTCGAATAATTTTGAAAAAATTTCATAATTGTAGAAACCAAAACGAACTGGAAAGATCTCTTGTCAAGATTAGGAACTACTAGATTTTTTATGTTAGTGACACAAATGGAGATATATTGAAACTGATCAATTGTTTTTTCCGCGTAATTCCGAGGAATAAATTTTAAATCAAAAAATATATTATTTGTAAGTAGAATAATTTCATATACGATGCAAGAAAAATTATAAACCAAAAATTAAATTAAAAACAATCCAGTGATAACTCGGGAAATATTCGAATTATTCGAAACTAGTGGAAAAATTCGACTTTTTTCGAATTATTAGGGGAATTTCGAATGATTCGAATTATTCGATTCGATCATTCGAATTATTCGATTCAAATCGATGTGATTCGAACAATATTCGCTGACCTCTAATGTTTTATAATTATGAAAAATTTTGATTCTATTTACTATTAGTTTACTTCATAAAGATGCTAGGATGCTGAGAGATGTTGAGTGTGAAAAATAAAGATTTGGTGTAGGGTAACAATTTTAATTTTTTTTTTTTTTTGAAATGGAGATGGAAGATGATCGTTCACACACTCTATAAAGTTAAAGTGGTGTATGCGCATTCCTACCTTTGAACAGTGATCCACTAGAGCTACAGAGCTACAGAGTTAAAATTAAAAAGTTCATGATCATGTTTCGAAGAGAAATTCTGGAAAAAGTGAAGAAAAGAGTAAAGCTAGAAGTGAAAGAGATGAGTATTTATCAGGAACTTTTAACATTGGAGTTTAGTTCACAGTCGTCAGTAGAACTATGCTTAGAGTACCTACAGTTGTAAGACTGCTGATGATCTATGAGTAGATATCATCAATGAACTGAAAAATAATTAAATAAATAAATAAACACAAAATCTAGACAGACGAATTGCGAACCTCCATCTTTTTTCAAGTGGTTTAATTAGCATTTTTTCACATTTACGGTCATATGGATCTTAACTAATTTTATTCTAAAATCAAATAAATACAGGGTGAGTTGTTTTTGATTTTATAAAAAAAGTGTAAAATCAAAATTGAAGGGAATTGTATGCCGAATATGATTCTCAGGTCTTCGATTGCGTGACAGCTCTCGTTTTCGAGATATGACATAAACTTATCGTTTTTTGAATGGAAACCATAGTTGGCTATGATCTGAAAAAATCTGACATTTTTAGAGATTTTCAACGATATAATACTCGATATAGTTATTCATAAAAATAACTGAGTTATGGATGCTTTTCTCTCTTATTTTCACTTTTAACATAGCTAGCCATGAAAAAGATTGTTTTAACTTTGACGTTTCCTCATTTGAGAGTAATGCCATTAGTGCTGAACTGACCGGCGATATTGACAAGTTTTCGTGATAAAATGGAAAATTCTAAGGAAGAAAAACTGAATATGGTGGAATGTTATATCATTTGCTATAAAAATTCAGTTCGTGCCGCTGAGGAATACTTTCAAAGATATTTTAATCGTCGTCAACCTGCTCTATGTACGTTTAAGAGGCTTTACGATAGTTTACGCAAATATGGATCTTTTACTAAACCACCAAAGAAACGTAATCAAATTAACGAAGCAGCAAAAATAAATGTTTTGGCAATGATAAATCAAAATCCATCTACATCAAGTCGTGAGATTGCGGCAGAACCTGGCACATCTCAACGAACTATAGTTAAGGTACTGAAAGCGCACAAATTCCAATCGTACAAACTTTCAGTTTCTCAAACTTTGTGGTATGTGTGGTGTGGTAGTCTGTGAGGAAACCGGTAATGTCAATCTTAAAATGATGCAATTTTTGTCTAAATAAGAATGGTGGACTTTTCGAACATAAATTGTAATCATTATTATGTACTTTAATTTCTTAAGTTTTTAGTAAGTACATACTTATTTATTTTTTGTTATATCTGATATACCTAATAAAAAAATAGTTCAATGTTTTTTTTTGGAATAGTTATTAATAAATCAATCTATTTCATGGCTACCTACGTTAAAAGTGAAAATAAGAGAGAAAAGCATCCATAACTCCGTTATTATTATGAATAACTATATCCAGTATTATATCGTTGAAAAGCTCTAAAAATGTCCGATTTTTTTAGATCATAGCCAACTATGGTTTCCATTCAAAAAAAGAGAAGTTTGTGTCATATTTCGAAAACGAGAGCTGTTACGCAAACGAGGACATGACAATCATATTCGGGATACAATTCCTTTCAATTTTGATATTTACACTTTTTTATAATATCAAAAACAAAGATTCTAGAGGGATTTAGTAAATCGACAGAATTTCGTTTTTTCAAAATATTTAGTACGCCATGACTTTTTACAAAAATTCGAAAGTGTCATTAAATTGGGCCAGTAAAACTGCAAATATTTCCCAATTTAACCATTGCTCTATCTCTGCTAGTTTCCGAGATCCCCATTCTGATCATCAAAAAAAACTCACCTTGTATAGTTGGGATTAATTAATACTTTCGTCTTCGTCAAATTTCGTCGTCGAATAGTATGTTTTTCCGATAGTATGGAAAATTTTAACGTGTTCATCTGGAAGTATATTATTTTTAATAAAAAAGGACTTGTCCCAAATGATGCTTAATTCATTCAATAAAAATGATAAACACTAAAAGAAGTACAATCAAATTGTAAACGTCATCGGATAAGAAAATAAAATACTCAGACTAGAATTTAATTTACTACAACACAATTGTTTTACTCCATTTATCAAATATATATATATATATATATCAACTAGCATACTAGAGAAACTGTTAACAGTAACATGTTGTCCTGTTGGTACAATAACCATTTATTGTCTATCGCCGTCTATAAATTCTTTATAACTAGAGTCCGAAGACGAGTATCATAAAAATTTCATAATATGGAAAGAATAAAAGTACGGTTTGAAACGTTAAAATAAACTGCTGTCAGGGAGCCTTTTTTCTTATTGACTCTTCAACAAAGACTATACAAGATTAAATGTCAACTACTTTATTACGATGTTATATGACATTTTTATGGGGGTGCTTTACAGGATTAAAAACTCGTTTCGAACAGTATTACAAAATTTCTTCAGACATTGAACATGCCTTTCCGGTACAAAATGAGTGTTAGTCGGGAACACTAAGAAAAGCAATAAACATTAAATAATAATTAAGTAACTATTTATTTATTTATTAAGGGTGGTATACAAGAAGCAAGGTTATTCAAAGTCATTTTACAATCGAATATACAAGGGAGTACTATGGAATAAAAATTGTAGGTCGTACAAATAGATGGGGCCTGGAATGCTGAAAGAAAAAGAAGGATGCCATCGACTCTAGAAATTTCTAATATCTCTATGTTAGCATATAAAGAAGATTTTTGTTTGTAGTAATAGCATTGAATGATTATCCGAGGCCTTTTATATTTCGGGATTGGACAACCCTGGTGTTGCAATCTGACAACTGACAGCTCTATCGCAATGTTTGACATTTTTGAGGTTATACGTACTCAGAACGTTTTGACATACGAGCGCTATGTGTTGTTTACAGTAACTTAAAGGATTCATATCGGCCAAAAAATGGAATTAAATCGTGAACATTTTCGTGCGATTATTTAACTTTGCGATAATTTAATTTTTGGCGATGAAACTCCATCAAGGACCACTGTTTATCTATGGTATAGTGAATTCAATCGAGGTCGTAGTTCACTCCAAGACGAATTTCGTGAAGGACGTCCAAAAACAGTTGTTGTTCCGGAAACCATTGATGGTGTGCGCGAACTGATATTGCAAGATCGTCATGTGACCTATCGTGAGATTGAGTCAACCTTACACATTACTGGGACCAGCATACATTCAATATTGCATAAACATTTGAATGTCAAAAAAATTTGTTTGCGTTGGATCCCACACAATTTGTCAATCGTTCAAAAAGGGGCTCGTGTCGATTGGTCGAAAGAAAACCTCAAAAAATACGATCACGGTGCTTCAAAACACGTTTATGACATAGTGACAGGTGATGAATCGTGGATTTAAGCGTATGAGCCCCAAAGTAAAGAGCAGTCGACTGTATGGGTGTTTCAAGATGAGCCGAATCCAATAAAAGTTGTTCGCGCACGAAGCACTTCCAAGCAAATGATCCCCTGTTTTTTCGGAAAAACTGGACATGTCGCAACCGTACGACTAGAACAACGCAGAACAGTCAATTCTGAGTGGTACACAACTATTTGTTTGACAGTTATCTTCCAAGAAATGAGGAAAACCAACCGCCGAAGACGGATCACTCTTCACCACGACAATGCGAGCTCTCACACATCGGCTCAAACAACTGCATTTTTGACCACTCAAAACAACGATTTGATGAGTCATCCGCCGTATAGTCCTGACTTGTCACCAAATGACTTATTTTTATTCCCGTACGTAAAAAACAAACTGAGAGGTCAACGTTTATCGACACCTGAAGAAGCGGTTGCTGCGTTCAGAATTCATGTTTTGGAGATACCTCAATCAGAGTGGAAAAAGTGCTTCGACAATTGGTTCAAACGCATGTAAAAGTGATAGTGATAGTGATAGATCTTCGTGGGGAATATTTTGAAAAACAATAAAGCAATTTTCGATGATTAATATTTGTTTTTGTTCTCTAATCCCGAAATATAAAAGGCAGCCCTCGTATAAGACTAGCGGTTACACATAATTAATAAGTCGTAGTAAAATTCGAAAATCTATTTAAATTGAAGTAAAGAGTAACAAAATGCCGGTTCGAAACAGTATGGATTTTTGAAGACAAATGTGAAATTCAATAATCCTTTGGTATTAAATAAATAAAATTAATTAGTTCTCACAAAAAAATAGATAAGCAACAAGGTTTTCATACGCCCTCTGATATATATGTTACGTCGGTCAAACAAAGAGAAAATTGGCATACATAAGTAAATATAAACGCCGGCCATCACAAAGATTTCAAGGTGTAATAGACATTAGCCGAAAGTAATTGTAGAACCGGAATCATGAGGAAATGCAGAGAATCTATTGAGCTAGAATAACTAATTTATATTTAAAAAAGAACCGACTTCAACTAGCTTAAAACAAAAACTGTTTAGAAACATTGTGTAATCAATTTTAGCGTATTCTTTCTCTCTCTCTCTCTCTCTCACACACACACACACCTACCACCGTATACCTTACAGAAAAGATCGCTTACATAACAATTTTTCTTTTCGATACACTAATGACATATTTTGTGCCATTTCACACGACTGCAAGCCCCGTAAAATGATAACCGTTACAAACACCCCTTACGATACACTGTTTTAGCATATCTTGACGTTTATGCTAGATATTTATGATAAAAATTTGACATTTATATGTTTTTCTAGAATAAAATTTAAAATATTCCAATTGATTGAGCCGTTTTAGAGAAAACAATGTAGATTCATTGATATTCACTGAAGTATAATTACTGCTTTTTCTTATCTACTGGAAAACCGTAAATTTCACCTTTTAAAAAATTAAATATTACCTTTTAGTAATATTTCTTAACATAACGCCGTTTAAATCATCAAAATTGCCCAAACCGTTTTTTGAATAATCACTGAGCATATACAGGGTGAGAAACTAGCGGAGATAGAGCAATGGTTAAATCGGGAAAGTTTTACTAGCCCAATTTAATGACAATTTAGGATTTTTGTAAAAAGTCATGGCTTACTAAAATATTTTGAAAAAACGAAATTTTGTCGATTTAGTCAAATCCCTCTGGCTCCTTTGTTTTTGATTTTATAAAAAAAGTGTAAATATCAAAATTGAAGTGAATTGTATCCCGAATATGATTGTCATGTCCTCATTTGCGTGACAGCTCTCGTTTTCGAGATATGACACAAACTTATATTTTTTTTCAATGGAAACCATAGTTGGCTATGAACTCAAAGAATCGGACATTTTTAGAGCATTTCAACGATATAACACTCGATATAGTTATTCATAAAAATAACGGAGTTATGAATGCTTTTCTCTTTTATTTTCACTTTTAACATAGTTAGCCATGAAACAGATTGATTTATTAATAACTATTCCAAAAAACATTGAACGATTTTTTATTAGGTATATCAGATATAACGAAAAAACTAAATAAGTAGGTACTTACTAAAAACTTAAGAAATTAAAGTACATAATAATGGTTACAATTTATATTCGAAAAGTCCACCATTGTTATTTAGACAAAAATTGTATCTTTTTAAGATTGACATTACTGCTTACCTCACAGACCGCCTATCAATTTCTTCAATTGCTTGTAATACCGCCTCTCTTAGGTCACCAACTGTCTCATACTTTCTTTTGTATACTTTGTTTTTTAGCGCACACAATAATATAGAAGTGTAAAACTGCCAAATCGGGAGACCGGGGTGGCCATTCGCGTGGGCCATTTCTTCCTATCTAAGAGTTTGGATAGATATTATCTAAGTGTTGTCTTACTAATAACGAGTTATGAGCAGGTGCTCCATCATGTTGGAACCACTCAATTTCTAAATGAGTTCTCAAATTCAAATTAGGCAACATGTCTTGAAAAGTATATTGCAAGAAAAGCAAGTTGCTCTCCCCAGTAGGTGATTCGTCATAGATAAAAGGCCCCAGAATAGTAGACCTTATGATATCACACCAAGCACTTAAACCAAATTTTATCTGGGGTCGTCTTTGTTCTACATGGAAAAGGTTTTCTTTAGCCCAGATATGCTCATTGTGTCTATTGAACATACCGCAGTTAGTAAATCTAGTTTCATCTGACCATAACACCTTTAATGGAAACTGTGGATTGTCAAAGCACATGTCTCTAAACCATGTACAAAACAAAATACGTCGAAGTTCGTCACCAGCATGCAAAGTTTGAGAAACTGAAAGTTTGTACTGGTGGAACTTGTGCGCTTTCAGTACCTTAACTACAGTTCGTTGAGATGTGCCAGCTTCTGCTGCAATCTCACGAGTTGATGTAGATGGATTTTGATTTACCATTGCCAAAGCATTTATTTGTGCTGCTTCGTTAATTTGATTACGTTCCTTTGGTGGTTTAGTAAAAGATCCATATCTGCGTAAACTATCGTAAAGCCTCTTAAATGTACATAGAGCAGGTTGACGACGACTGAAATATCTATGAAAGTATTCCTCAGCTGCACCAACTGAATTTTTATGGCATATGATATAACATTCCACCATATTCAGTTTTTTTTTTTTCGTTAGAATATTCCATTTTATCACGAACACTTGTCAATATCGACTGTCAGTTCAGCAATACTAATGGAATTACTCTCATATAAGGAAACGTCAAAGTGAAAACAATGTTTTTCATGGCTACCTACGTTAAAAGTGAAAATAAGATAGAAAAGCATCCATAACTCCGTTATTTTTATGAATCACTATATCGAGTATTATATCGTTGAAAAGCTCTAAAATTGTCCGATTTTTTGAGGTAATGGCCAACTATGGTTTCTATTCAAAAAAGATAAGTTTGTGTCATATATCGAAAACGAGAGCTGTCACGCAAAGGAGGACATGACAATCATATTCGGAATACAATTCCGTTCAATTTTAATATTACACTTTTGTTTATAAAATCAAAAACAAAGGAGCTAGAGCGATTTGACTAAATCGACAGAATTTCGTTTTTTCAAAATATCTAGTAAGCCATGACTTTTTACAAAAATCCTAAAGTGTCATTAAACTGGGCCAGTAAAACTGCAAATCTTTCCCAATTTAACCATTGCTCTATCTCCGCTAGTTTTCGAGATCCCCATACTGATCATCAACAAAATTCACCCTATATAAAAAAAATGTGGTGACGAATTGATAACCTCCTCCTTTTTGGAAGTCGGCTAAAAATTAAAAATAAACCTCTACAAACGAGACGATTTTCAATGCATTCCATTCACACTGAAAGTCGTTCTGGCAGGACGTTATGTTAAAATGAAATTTTCTGTAAAACGGTATAGTAACAAGAATATATATTCTAAGAATGACCGCTTTCTCCCATTTCAGGTAGTATAATTAAAAACAACCCTAAAAACGAGAGAGAAACATAACAAACCTACAGATTAATATGGAAAAATGAAAATGACTGCAAAATGTATAAGAAAAGAGCTATTAGTTAACCTCCCAAACAAAAAACTAATTTCTAATTTCGAATTGAATGTTTTCTAAAATTTTGCTTTTAATTCTTATTATTATTGCCTTTTTCTATTTGTTCGGATCTTATAATAATACTTAGTTGTGCTTTTTTCATACCTATTAATGTACGCGGGCGATATCACCGATAAGAGCTAATTTCAAATTGTCTAAACAATATCAATCAATATCATCCCGATTCTCTCTATAACTAATTATTTAAGGACCTATTATAATTGAAGAGCATTTTAAATTAGTTATACTCGTACAGAGTGTCAGATATTTGACACTGCCCTCCACTGACAGCACGGATTCACAAAAGCCCCTCATTAAATATATAATTAAAATTTCATTAGTTACCTCCAATTAATGTGCCATTAAAATTGCAATTAAACGCCAGCTAACATGTCTCAATATATTCACATGTATAACTAGGCTTACTGTGTAGCTACCGACATACCAATCAATTTGGTTTGCCAAAATTAAACGAATAGCATTTTACATCCAATAATTATAATTGTTTATCAAAGCGGTCAGTGATAATTTATGAATATCACTGAGGACTAACGGAATATTAAAATATTTATAATAATAAACCTAAAAAACAATTTTGTATTTTTTGGTTTGAAATAATATTCAACAAAAATATATGTTTATTAACATTAGTGTAAATTCGTTTATGCTACGAAAGGACCCCGCACATTCCTTATGGTAAGTGGCCCCCCGTGAATTTGGCTGAAATTTTCCTATTTTGTAGATTTCAACGAAATGAACAAATGTTTTCCTAGCCGCAAAGTCTGATGACCGATGGTTTTAAAGTTATGGTTAATTTTATATTTAATGTGAGGGTATACCACGATGAGCTGAGTCGGTATGTATATCAGAAACTACTAGGAATATTTGTCTGAAAATCAGTATACAGGTGGTTTTCGAGGAGCTGGTTTCAGTTATCTACGACTTCCAGTTCTACCGTAAGTAGACCCAAACTTTGTTTTTACAAATGGAACACCCTATTTTTCAAAGCTTTTTTTAGAATCTACAATGAATTTCAAAATAACTTTATTTTGACAGATGCAGCTTTCTAAAAAATAATTTTTTTTGGAAACAAAGAGGGCCAGGTCAAAAATTACCAGAATTTGGTGAATAAAACGTGAAGTTAACTAAATCTTTGGAAACTCTTCAAAAGAATATACGGAGTGTTTAGAAATTTTTTTCAAATGGATTTTATGTTTGAATCCCCATACCTAAATTAAAAGATTTTTGTGGTTATGAGAGATATCTGAATTATCACTAGGTTTTTATGAACAAATCGGCCAGAAACAAATGCTGAAGTGTCATCAAACAATATTTGCTAATAATTTGGTGTTAAAGCACAATTACATGGAAAGCATTTATCATGTCCCGTTTAGGATTTAGTAACTAAGTTCCGTTCACGATACTCACATAGACCAACACCCACTCATGACACGCTGACGGAGCTCATTCACAATTGCAAAACAGATGGACAGTTTGTGAAAAAGCAAGAAAAAGAGAAACCTGTCGTAGATAATAAAGAGAATTAAGTTACAGTCTTCGCATGCTTAAGAGCATATCCAGAAAATTCCTCAGTAGATGCAGAAAGAGATGTGGGAATATTTAAGATTAGTTTTCAGGGGATCTTAAAAAATATATTAGAACCATCCGTTTGCATTCTCATTGTTAAGCATTTAAAAGCAGGTCAGGGTCAAAGACAGAATGATCTTTCAAATTCATATTAATCAAAATTCAGGAAGACGAACATTTTACACATAAAATGATTTGGACGGATGAGACAAAATTTATGGAATAGTCAACCACATTACTGGAGTGATGCCCACATTATTTTTAGGTGAGAGATATCTCAAAATTTTAGAAAATGGTTTACATCCATTAGAGTTGACTTAGAATCAGCTGTGGTCTCAAAACGACCTCATAATATTGCACCCGTGAATAACTTTTTTGTTTCCAAATTCTTTCATTTATATTTTTGTAAACACTTTGCATAACTATAATTCCGCTCCACCCTATATATGCAACTTTTTACAGGCTACCTAATATAACATAATTTAAATCACACTGTATAACTATAATTTCACACCACCATATGTTTTAACTACCTTGTATATGCATTTGTTAATGGCCACCTATTGTAATTTTTTGAACTACCATGTATAATTATAATTACACTACGTACTATATTGCTACCACGCTGTAAATGCAAATGCTAATAAGCTATTCTATAGGTAAAACATTCTATTAACATTTTTTTAGCGACCTGCATCACAATACTTTTACTCCGCCCTGTATGTCAGTATGGGGTATCCTACACAATTATTTTTTTCTCGCTTTTTTCTAGCCATACTATAATTCCATTTGACGCTATATTTTAACCATCCTGCATAGCAACTCTTATGAACCATCTAACATATTTTGTTAGACCCTGCATAATTATAATTTGACACCACCAATTCATATTATATGCATCAAATTAACATGCGAAATCATGAGATCTTATTCATCCAAAAATTAACTACTGTGCTAATTTTTTCACCTTGAAAACTTGAAATGTTTAGCTATAAAAATGTAATGCTAGGAAAATATATCGGAGGCATAAAATAGTTACATGTTCGGAACATACAAACACAATTTTTATTGAAAGAATGTTTAAAAGAAGTTGCATTCTCAAATAGGTCACCAAATCACCATGAATTAAAATATTTTTTACAATAGGAGTCACTCTTACGTAGGTTACCACATCACCCTGTTTTGAACACCTTGAATTTACAAAGCAGCCGCCTTGATTGTCACAAACTGTCACTAAATTTTTTAATAATTTAATTTCTCAGTAAAACGATTTTTCCCAAAGATGGGACTCTCGCCAATCGATTTCTATCCATCGAAACTTCCAAATGGGAAAGTTTCATCGAAATCGTTAGAGCCGTTTCCCAAAACTCAATTACATATATATATATATATATATATATATATATATATATATATGTATATATATATATATATATACAAACATTTCTCGTATTATAGTATTAGATATTTCTAATAGCTACACGGAAATTTTAATTTTTCCAAGTGTATATAAAAACTGTTTCATTTAGTCTTGTAAGCATACTCTCCTACTTTTTGGCCTAGATTCCAATGATTTTGAGGAAAAATAGAGTTGCCATTAAAAAAAAGAGTTATACGATTTTCGGATTCAGTACCAGTTTCTGAGTTCTCCGTTTTTTTTGAATAGTTTTCAAAGATTTAGGAAGTTTTGACTTTTATTCCGGCCAATTCTGGTAATTTTTGATCTGGCCCTATTTGCTTCCACAAAAATAATACTTTGTGAAGAGCTAGATCTTTAAAAATTTTCAAAAAGTTGAAATAACTTTTAATCGGACTTTTAATTTTCAATAAAGTTATATTAAAATTCATCATAGATTCTAAAAATGCTATAAAAACTGGATGTTCCATTTAAAAAAACAAAGTTTGGGTCCACTTCCGGTAAAACCGGAAGTCGTAGAGAATTGAAAATATTTTAACTAAAACTGGCTCCTCGAAAACCCTCTATATACTAATTTTCACAATAATATTCCCAGTAGTTCCTCATATTCATATCGATTCTGCTCTTCGTGGTATACTCTGACCATAAATATAAAATTAACCATAACTTGAAAACCATCAGTCATCGGACTTTGCGGTCATGAAGAAATTTGTTCATTTTGTTGAGATCTGCCATAAGGAATGTGCAGGTTCATTTAAAAAAAATCTAATCTGAATAATTGCGGAGACAAATAGTAATTCCGATTATTCATTTGAGGTTTTCACGTCTCACACTGGGTTCTGAAAAATTCAGATAAGCTAAATAATTGAAAATCAAGCTGTAGTATCTAAGGAACAGTTTGTGGAAACTGTCCGGAAGACTAGTAGCCTTCTTATAGAAAAAACTCTCTAGCAGGATTAACTGTGAGAAAGTAGGTCTACCGATTTGTCAACTAGTTATCCTGTATAATACGTTAAGATGTATTTTGTGTGATAATTATCTGTTTGATCTTACCTTTCGAGCAGTGATGTAGCTAGGCACTTAAAGGGACCTCGCGAGGCCTCCTTAATTAATTGCGACGCCACTTGACTTTCTTTAATTTATCCCCATTTATTTTTAAATTAACACAAAACGTATTGGCCGAACTCGTCACTTTCTTGAACCTGAAATAACAACAAAGCAT
This sequence comes from Octodonta nipae, assembly GCA_034190945.1. Taxonomy (NCBI): domain Eukaryota; kingdom Metazoa; phylum Arthropoda; class Insecta; order Coleoptera; family Chrysomelidae; genus Octodonta; species Octodonta nipae. The sequence goes on from CM067217.1 coordinate 189,349,312, forward strand.
AACTCCTAGTTTTACACTCTTTAAAGACACGGTAGCCTTTCGCTTATTTAAACTTGGCTCGTATGACTCAAGTGAGTGAGTAGCTTATAAGAAAGTTTGTCCATGAATCGGGGATTCCCGGATCTTTGTTTGAGTTTCGCTATCTCGTTAACATCCGTCATAATTTCGTCATTTCATTGTAAGTTTTATTGAGACAATATAATAAAACAATACATATATTTAGTTATTTACTTATCCAAGTTGTGTTAAATTGTTACCAAATATAAGGATTGTTTAAAAGTTATTAAAAGTGTTGTTTTTTTTAAGTTATAACATATTAAAAACTACTTAAGAAATAGTATGAAGCAGGACTGGCTGCAATACTCTCAATTGAAGCAGATTTAGCTGCAAAAATCAATTACAAATACTTGCTAGAGGACTTTTGAAAAGCAAAAAGCCGAAAAACATTAAAAATTGTAAAAAAACATTCAAGTTACATAAAAAGCTTATTTCAAATCTATATGCTTTTCAATATTCTCCCACCGTCCATTTATATTTTTTCACTATCATATGTAGGTATGTCGTGTCAAAGCATGTTTGAAGACGCGAGATGTAAGACCGACATCTAGGATTTTCGAAAGAAATAGCACAAAGAGGTTCCGAATCTGGAGCCGTTCCGTGTAATTGCTGTTCTCCCTTAACTCCTAGGACAGAATGTCACGATAAAAATTTTCAGGTTACTTCACCTGTCAGAGATATTAATACTCTCTTCGAGGTGTCAACATCTTTACCAACTGATGCAAAATGCAGAAAATTCATGGGGAACTGCAGCCCACAGCGCTAAACCCTTTTGATATGTAGTATATCTGGGGTGCCTTAAAGGCACACTATATGTGCCTTAGAGGGAGTGTGATGCCATACATTGTATGGTTAAGTCGACAAAAAAGTGTACATGCAAAAAACATGCACCAAACTTTAACAAATTACCGCTATAGCGTCTATGTTTTACCAAAACTATATTAAATTTAAACACCTTCTTCGGTTTGTTGTAATTTCTTTGTTAGTGAGTATAAATAAGATTATAATTCATTGAATCAATATTCAGGCTCCGACCTTGAAACGTCTGTATTTTTAAAAAAACAGTTAATTATATCCAGTGCGGTATCATTTACAACAGTTTACAAGTAAAGAACGCCAAATCTCTATATGATCAAACCCATAGTATCCGTAAACACCCAAAATAGAACACTTTAAAGGATATCCTAGCGTCAAACTACTTTTAATCCACCCCTATTATTATTGTTAACTTAGAAATCAACAAAAAACGTCAACAAGACCGTTTCAATATTCTGTACACAGCAGTTAACATCCAAGGTCATTTGAACGGCACTTCTCCATTCACGACAATTAGAAGGGAAATTCAGGTTGTTTGTTTTATGAACAATAGGATCATCGGAGTGGTCAAATTGATAGCTGACTTGATATATCAGAGAGCATTGTTGGGATATAATCCTTATCCGTCCTATCGTATCCTATCTCCATCCCCGTTCCGCAGGAAACCATCTCGGTCTTCCAAATACAATAATAATTGTAAGCACATCCTGGCGGGATATAAACCTATCGCAAGCTATCGTAATGATTGAAATTGTACAATTAGAAGGCATTACGGGGAATTCGGAACGTTAATATTTACACAGTATTAGTGTAGCCATAATCCTAACGAAGTAAATGATATCATTTGAAATACGAGGATGGAATCGGAATCCTGCGATTTTCAGGATGAAAATAGTATAACCTAAGTAACTTTGTCTTCTAAACGTTGTTTGTGGCATATTCTTGATTACATTTATGTTTTTTGGGCAATAACACCACAATAGAAATAAAACGACGTATATTGCAGGAATACCAAACGTTTCAAAGTCTATTCTGACTTCGTTGTCAATGGCTTTATATTTATTGATGTAGATGGCAAAATTTTGAAAATTTTCATTTTGCAATCTACATCAATAAATACAAAGCCATTGACAACGAAGTCAGAATAGACTTTGAAACGTTTGGTATTCCTGCAATATACGTCGTTTTATTTCTATTGTGGTGTTCTTGCCCAAAAAAACATAAAAGTAACTAAGTAACTTTGTATTCAAATCTTAATAGTCAATGTTAGCCTAATTTAGCGTATTGAAATAAAACGTTCTATGTATTTGTCTGTGGCTGACAATATGATAATTAGGTTGTTTTCTGAATGATACTTGTGGCATATTTTTCAATGTCTAAGTGCTTCATGGGAAAACTAAAAGAGTCTGCTTTAATTGAGTTAAATGAAAATGATTGTATCGCTACTACCTCCGTAGAATTCAGTCGTTCTTGGTTGCCGATGATTAATGAAGAAATTGCAAATGGTCATGTCCTTGTGAACAACTCAATATCGGGATAGTTCATACGGTTTTTCCCAGGTTTTCCCTTATGATTTTAATGGGATCACTGAATTAACTAAGTTCTTTGGTCGCATTTTTGGCGAATGCACTTATAACAAAGTCGCACCTAGGAGCGCCACATAAAATTCTGAAGATCTCCCTTTCAAATTCTTCCAATTTGACAAGGAACTTTATGATTATATGATCTTTAGAAATTTCTGTGCTACCCTGTATATTACAAATAAAATTCTCTTAGTTACGTCAAAAATCAAATAATACACATTGTCAAATATTTTAATTTACATCTTAGAGTTGTGCCTTTTTAATCCATAGTTTCTTTACCATTGACAACGGGGTCTGATCTAGACCCCGAAACGTTTTGAATATACAGCAATTTTCTTTAAACTGTGGTGTTATTTCCCAAGAAGCCCTTAGACATGATAATTAGGTGTAGTTAAAGCTGACACATAATTTCTCTCTCTCTCTCCCCCTTCTCTCTCTCTCTCTCTCTCTCTCTCTCTCTCTCTCGTGTAAGGCCCATACCATTTCTTCTATTTATTTTCGACCGTTTTGTCTATAAAGAAAAGTTAACTTCCTATAAATATAAAGAGGCAAACTTTTCAATTTCTGGTATGTTTTCACGTCAAAAGGGGTTTTAATTAATAGGTATGAAACTTCAATTTCAAGAAATATCAATCCCTAAATGGACGAAAGTGAGTTTAAAAAATATCAAAAATGTTAATATTGTCAAATATGTGAAATGTCAAATATTTCAAATATGTAAAAAATGTCCAACATGTCAAAAATGTCAGAAATATCAAAAATGGCAAAAATGGCAAAAATGACCAAAATGCCAAAAATGTCAAAAATTACAAAAATGTCAAAAATCTAAAAATGTCAAAAATGTCAAAAATGTCAAAACTGTCAAAAATGTTAAAACTGTCAAAAATGTCAAAAAAGTCAAAACTGTCAAAAATGACAAAAATGTCAAAAATGGCAAAAATGTCAAAAATGTAAAAATGTCAAAAATTTCAAGACTGTTAAAAATGTCAAAATATCAAAATGTCAAAAAATGTCAAATGTCACAAATGATAAATATGTCAAAAATCTTACAAAATGTAAACACTGTAAGAAAGGTAGAAAATGTCCAATATGTCAAAAACTTCAAAAGTGTCAAATATGTCAAAAATGTAAAAAATGTCAGATAAAAATGTCACAAATTTCAGAAATATCTAAAATTGCAAAAATTTCGAAAATGTCGATATTTAGCAATCAGAATAATATTGAACATGTATTGTCAGCTTCCAGGAAACCTGAACAATATGCTTTGGTAGCATATATCGAATATTGTTTAGTGTTCGAGAAAATAAGTCGCAAATGTTTATTCTATATTCTATGATATTAATGTGAGTAAAGCTGCAAAACTAATTATTTAAGTTTATTCATCAACGATTTTTGAGGAGACCGTTCATTAATTTATATCTCTCACCGGTTGTTTCTTGCAACAGGACAGTATTTAAAATTAAAAAGGGGAACAATAGATAGTGGAAAAAGTGATGATGTCTACAGCTTGATCAGCCAGTATTCCTCTGTGTAAACAGTATTGTGTGTATTATCTGATACTTATATTTATTTGGAGGCATTTCCTCTGGATATGATTTTCACCCTAACTTTGACATCCAGTCCCATACCGGTTCGGCAATAAAAGGTTTGTAGGGCCTTTTCTTCAATTTATTTTCGACTGTTTTGTCTATAAAGAAAATAAAGTTTACTTCCTAAGGGTGCGTTTTAGGATACATGTTAATAGGATTTTTACCTTATTTAAAGGAGTTCTATACATAGCAGAAGTTTGGAAGCCTATTTTAGAAACACCCTGGATATTATAGCGTACAGACCGACAGAGAATCAGATCCGATAATGAAGTTTCATTTCTAGACACAAGAAGGAATAAAACCGATTTTTATAAATAAATCAACGAAGACTTGTTTCCTATGAAGAGAAATAAAAAAATTTTATTATAATACGAGGGTGAATCAAATATGAACCGGACTTTCGTTTTAAAAATTTTATTGGTACGATCAATACAAATTTTAATACATATTATTTTTCTACATAGTCTCCTCTCTTATGTATACATTTTTCCACCGAATCGGAAGTTTTTTAATACCTTTCTCAAAGAATGAAACTGGTCGTGTCGATAACCAATTGCGCACAAACGTTTCTACACCTTCGTTGTCCTCAAAGTGGTGGCCTCCCAGTTCTTCTTTAAGTGGCCCAAACATGTGGTAGTTACATGGCGACAAATCAGGACTGTAAGGCGGGTGTTCAAGGGTTTCCCAATGCATTTTGTTCAATTTTCCTTGAGTAAATGCAGCTGTATGTGGCCGAGCGTTGTCATGCAACAGAATCACACTTCGGATAGACATATATCGCCTCTTTTGCCGATAGGCAAGTTTCACTTGTTGGAGTAGTTCGCAGTAATACTCAGCATTAATTGTACGGCGTTCGTGCAGAAAATCGAGCAGCAGTACGCCTTTCGAATCCCAAACAACTGTTGCAAGAATTTTCCCTGCAGAAAGACGGGTCTTGGCTTTCCGCGGTGCTGCCTCTCCAGGTTTTCGACACTCCATGCTTGCACGTTTGGACTCCGGGGTATAATGATGCACCCACGTCTCATCACAGGTGACAATATGTCTCAAAAACTCATCCCCCTCTGCTCTGATATCTTGCTAACAACCTTTCACATACGGCAAGACGGTTTGCTTTCTGATCTTCCCTTAGAAGGCGAGGAACCCATCTTGCACACACTTCTCGGTAACCCAATCTGAAATGGTTGATTGAGCACTCCCGTATGATATTCCAACGTGTTCAGCAATTGCCAATACTGTAAGATGGCGGTCACCTTCAATCAGCTCACGAATTGCATAGATATTCCCCTCATTGATGCTTGTCGTGGGACGGCGTGCATGAGGCTCATTTTCCACTGTCTCTCGGCCATCTGAAAACTTTTTGTGCCAGTCGTACACTTGGGTCCTTGAAAGTGTTTCACTGCCGAACTGTGCAGATAGTCGACGCAAAATTTCAGACGGTATAACGCCCTCCCGCGCCAAAAATTTGACAACAACACGTTGCGCAACAGACGCATGCACCTCTTGCTCTGACATGATGCTACTAACAGCGCGTCGACTACGCCTCGCCAAACCGACGAACTCTCCTCTTCTTAACATCCCTACCTAACATATATCGAGACGTCACGCCACTCGAATTACCTACAGGGCGAGAAACAGAAAAGTCCGGTTCATAATTGTTTCACCCTCGTATAATCACATAATATATTATCACACCCATTTGTGATAGTGCGTTATAAATTTTGTGGTAGAAGTAATTTTTCACTACAATATTCATTTTAAAGGATACATACAAATATCTGAAATTTTAATTATTTTTTGCTGTATAGGTATATAATTCAAGATAATTCTCAATAGAGAAATGCCCTACTACTTAAAAAAGTCTATTAATTTTATTAATTAGTCTTCCTTATTATTATATACTCTATTAAGCTTCAGCATTATCTGTAGTTTCTATCTCGGCCCACCTGCTAATTTTCTATTGTCCTGCCTGTCCTTTCATAAAGAATGTAATTAAATTGTGTCGGTTCATTAACTTCGTTGTACATGGAAGAATATGGGCGAAATAATGCTAAATTAGTTTGTCTTATATTAAATCGAGTAGCCAATAATAATTTATGAAACCGTTTATTCGAAAAACAGAAATCATATCATTTAATTTAATCAATTCTCAGTTTCTTGAATTGTAGGCACAAATATTTATTTATAATTTTTATACACCGTTTCATTGGTTTGTGAACTTCTTCTGGTATTGGAAAAACAAGGATACGTTCAATTATTTTATCAAATAGTACAGGCTATCATTAAAAATTAATTGAAAAGAAATAAACTAATTCAAAGTATGAAGACGCGAGATGTAAGACCGACATCTAGGATTTTCAAATTTAACGAAAGCATCAAAGGCATAAAGAAGTGTTCGAGAGGACATTCAATTGTGGGAAGCGCAACTGATGAAGGTTCCCGACCAGAAACAATATATATTATATTTATATATAATATATATTGTCTTGCGTACAAAGGAATGACACCTCGAAGAGAGTAATTCAAAGTATTTGACAATGTGTTACAACAAATATTTTCTGAGGTACACAATTACTCTATCATAATAAAATTTATAATGTTTTAACCCAACAATCCGCCATGGTTTCTATTAAGAATACAAGTCAATATTAACATCTCAAATTCAACAATAAGGGCAAATTTCAAGGATAGTGCAAGAATCACACGTGACATGTCCGAGTGTAATGTTTTCCTCCAGTAGCTAAAACAGTCCATTCTTAAAATTGAATGCTGTTCAAATTTTGGGTATTCATCTTGTTAACAGTATTATCAACTTTATAAAACAATTCTCCCTAATGTCTCATTTCATGTAATTATTATTTTCATCTAAAATGATTTACATCAAATAAAAATTGACGACCAAGTAAATATCTCTATATTTATTAGAGATATCAAAATGAAATTTGGAAGATACTGCACTAGATTGCCTATTTGTTTCCAATTATTTTACAATTTTGAACTTCGTGTTTTACCGGAAGTAATGTTGATTTTAAAATTTGCAATGAAACACCCTATATAGTATTTTAGTTTCTGCTGAAACATTTTATTGCGAATACAAAAATATCGGGTTTGATATGGTTTACTTCAATACCTACCGAGATATTAACAGAAAAGTAACTAAGGAAAGGAAAAATTCGATGGTAGCTAAACTCAGAATTCATTTACGCCCGATATAAACAAACCGCTCGGTAATGTATGTATTTTTGTATTTCTATTGGCCAATCGGTGGCATTATACCGTCACAGCCAACAGCACTGCTTGTTCCATAGTCGAATATACGTGCGTTTGTTTAAATCAGGTGCAAATTAAATCTGAATCAAGTTTAGTAGTCCATGAAATTCATTGCAGAAGTGAAAGTAGTTGTCAAAATAAGTTATTAGTTTTTTTTATTTGTACGTAAAAAGATTGCATTGTTTTAATTTGATCGTAAAATGGCCGAATTAAGGGAAAGAGAAAGAATAGAAATATTAATGATGATTGGTATGGGGAGAGGAAAAGGATGCATCAAGAAGTTTGTGCCCTTATTAACATTGTTCATCCGAATACAGAAATATGCCGTGCAGTAGTTACAAAAACTTTGCGAAGGTACGACACAATTGGAACAGTTAGCAATTTACCAAAAAGTGGGCGGTTAAAAAGTGCAAGTAATGAAAGTGTAGCTTAAAATGTTGCTATACCTTTGAAAGAAAATCCTCACTTATCCACTACCGACCTCGCCAATATGCATGGAATTAGCCGTCGTTCAGTAGGAAGGATTTTAAGGCGCCTCGTTCAAGAAATCTCCGAAGACGATTTCGACAGACGTTTGCAATTTTGTGAAACGATGATGGATATTTGGATTTTGTTTAAACGGTACGGTTAATCGACATAACTGCCGCTACTGGTCGCAAAGTAATCCTAATTATGTACAAGAGGCTCATACACAACATCCCCAAAAATTGAACGTTTGGGCCGGCATTTATAACAGAATCATGGGACCCTTCTTCATACAAGAAACTTTAAACGGAGATAGGGATCTACCCCACTTGGAGACTGAAGTTATTCCGGCATTGGAGGTAAATGGACAATTACCAAATAATATCTGGTTTCAGCAGGATGTTGATAGATGTTGATAGAAAAAAATATTTGGCAAGAATTACCTGCAAGAATAACTCAAGACATCCAGAGAATTACACCAGAAGTAATAGCTAATGTTACTAGAGAATTTAAAAACCGACTTTCTTATTGTCAAGAAGTAAACGGTGCTCAGTTTGAACGAACATCTAATACATTAAGTTTAGTTAAGTTAAGTTTCAATACTATGAAAATCACTTTGATTTAGTTAATAATTATGATTATGTATTTCTTTAATGGATATTAAATTTTTCCTTTCCTTAATTACTTTTCTGTTAATATCTCGGTAGGTATTGAAGTAAACAATATCTAACCCGATATTTTTGTATTCGCAATAAAATGTTTCATCAGAAACTAAAATACTATACAGGGTGTTTCATTACAAATTTTAAAATCGACATTACTTCCGGTAAAACAAGACGTTCTCCCCGCTAACTTCTAAATCCCTTTCCTCCAGTTCTTTTGTTAACTCCGTCACTTTCATTTGGTCTAAACTCACCCCTTTGCGCATTGTTAGTCTATTTATTTTACACAAATACACCGAACACCTGACACCATTGTAATGTTTTGATTTACACTTCAGATTCTTAGATTTGTATGTAAACACTCAATCAACCTTACTATAATTTATTTCCACTACTTTTATATTCACAGAACAATTTACAATTTAACTTGAACACCTGCTGTTTACTTTACGACAATCGAATACGGAATGAATGCTTTCGTCAGCTCTCCGTATTTATACATTTCTTCTCAGAAGGCTCTAGACGGTCAAAGGGGCGCCCAGAAATTTCCTTATTCGATTCTCGAAGATTCCAAGGATTTCAATAGCGCTAACGACCGGCCTCGAGGCGTCAAACAAACACCTTTTGAAAATCACGGAATGTCGGATCAATGGCAATTCCACGAAATATCGGATGAATTTTTGTCCCGCTATATATTCATAACTCCTTTGTCCCTATGCTTAGTTTATGTCTAAGGTAGTTTCATTGGTCTGCTTATGGTTTTAGATTGGCTATCATTTTATTTTTTCTTTAACAGTTGATACTGATAAATTAATATTGTACAAACGTTGGACTTATCGTTAGTGGTCTGTTTACTATTGTGTTATTTGGGTCTATTATTTTAATTAATCTGTGTTGCTGTTTATTAACTGCATTCTTATATAAACCACAACATGCCAATATGCTATACGTTGCAATACTATTAAATAATCCATAGTAGCTATTTAACAACTGCGCATTTGTGAGAATATGTTTTAGTATAATGATTACATACTCTATATAATGTTATGGGCTCGAATTTTTATGTCCCCGCTAAATTGACAAACATATTTTTGGTTTTTAAATAAATGGGAGTTTAATTTGAACTAATATTTTCTTATCCTTATTTATTTTTATATAACAGATACAAATGTGTATAATGCAAGTGTTTCTTATTAAAAGAACACTTCCCATTCCGATTAAAACGGTCTTTTATATGGTCAATTTATCTTTTACCACCGGAAAATTTCCATTAATTCCAAAGAACGGGAGAATCACTTCTGTTCGCAATAAATGATCCTCATTTAGTTGAAAAATACGTAACCGTAACAGTATCCTCGAGGTTTTTCCATGATATTTGAATACTCCTTCTGGGAGGGGAATGGAGAGGAGGTTTATCATGCTGTGACTGCTATAACATCTTTAGTCGAATCCAAGATGAATATTTGAGCGAAGAAGGAAGACTTCTTCTGTTTGTTTTCAGGTAATAATACTGTTTACTTTACTTTGATTGTGAAATTCTGCTATTAACTCAAGCTGACATGGTGTTGGAAAATCATTTTTTGTGCGAGATGTTGAGTTTATTGAAAAGGAATAAATTCGGTGTACGTGTGGGAACAGTTGTTTTTCTAGTTTTCTCAGATAGAATTTTCTTATGTTCCACTGCATATCTATTTCTGCGTCAGTCTGTTTTTTGATTTAAATATAACTAATAGATGATTAATAAGGCAAAACGTTTCTGCCTAGCAAAATATGCTCGCAAGTATTTATGATCGGTATTTTGTTAGGTAATAGTTTCCAACGATTCCGGTCACTGTATTCATAGTTAGGTCATTTGATACCTTTAACGGGAATGTTTCTCGGGAGTTTTAAAACCCTGTGATTGTCCGGATTTCGACTGACTTCATTTTTTCTGAATTGTAAACGAATTCGGTCCAACTCAATAACAGCTAATCCTTGAACTGGTGCGATAAATGGGGAGTTATCTGTCCACCCCCCTTAGTCTCTTCTCATCTCTGCTCGTCTCTTCTCGTCTCTTCTAGTCTCTTGTCGTCTCTGCTCGTCTCTTCTCCTCTCTTCTAGTCTCTTCTTGTCTCTTCTAGTCTCTTCTCGCCTCTTCTCGTCTCTTCTCGTGTCTTCTCGTCTCTGCTCGTCTCTGCTCGTCTCTGTTCGTCTCTTCTCGTGTCTTCGCGTCTCTTCTCGTCACTTCTCATCACTTCTCATCACTTCCCGTCTCTTCTCATCTCTGCTCGTCTCTTCTCGTCTCTGCTCGTCTCTTCACGTCACTTCCCGTCTCTGCTCATATCTGCTAGTCTTTGCTCGTCTCTTCTCGCCTCTTCTCGTCTCTGCTCGTCTCTTCTCGACTCTTCCCGTCTCTTCTCATCTCTGCTCGTCTCTGCTCGTCTCTTCTCTTCACTTCTCATCACTGCTCGTCTCTTCTCGTCTCTTCTCTCGTCTCTTTTCGACTTTACTCCTCTCATTTGGTCTCTTCTCGTCTTTTCTCGTCTCTTCCCCGTCTCTGCTCGTCTTATCTTGCCTCTTCTAGTTTCTTCTCGTCACTTCTCATCACTTCTCGTCTCTTCTCGTCTCTGCTCGTCTCTTCACGTCTCTGCTCGTCTCTTCTCGTCTCTTCCCGTCTCTTCTCGTATCTTCTCGTCTCCTCTCGTCTCCTCTTTTCTCCTCTCGTCTCTTCACGTCACTTCTCGACTCTTCTCGTCTCTTCTCGTCTTTACTCATCTCTGCTCGTCTCTTCTCGTCTCTGCTCGTCTCTTCTTGTCTCTTCTAGTCTCTTCCCATCTCTACTCGTCTCTGCTAGTTTCTGCTCGTCTCTTCTCGTCTCTGCTCGTCTCTTCTCATCTCTTCCTCACCACTTTGCTTATTACCTCTTCTCTTCTTTTATCTTACATTCCCTTCTCTTCCCTTCTCTTCCCTTCTCTTCCCTTCTCTTCCCTTCTCTTCCCTTCTCTTCCCTTCTCTTCCCTTCTCTTCCCTTCTCTTCCCTTCTCTTACATTCTCTTCCCTTCTCTTCTCTTCTCTCCTTTTCACTTCTCTTCCTACTCCCCTTTAAAGTCCTTCAGTACACTGATCCGAATATGTTTCCCTTATAATCGAACATGTTGCAGAGGATGACTAAAAATTATTTAGATTAAAATGTTTCTTGTCAAAATATCAATTTACACATTTTTAGAACATCGAAGTTCCCTCCCAAATGCAGCTCCATTTAATTCATAGCAAATAAAATTAACGAGCAAGAAATGTCAATGTACTTTAATAACAAAATTTTAATTCATAATTGATCAAGCAACCTCACGAACTGTCAATGCTGCTCTATCTACAGGATTCACACCACTTCAAGGTTCAGGCAAGAACACAGTTTTTTCATATATTGTGCATATGTTCATAGGCAGCTTTCAAAAGTGATTTTTAACACAAAACTTCACCCTTTCACCCAATTCTCGGTAGCAAAACAAATCCCCGTATTGTACGTGTGAACAGCCAACCAACATTGCATCATAGAATTCGTAATACGGTCCAAATTGTGTTAATATTTATTTGGTGATCAATAATAATTTTTCGACACAACAGTAATATACGTCATTACTGACGCATCCTTTATATTTTCGATTTCATTGTTGCGTAGAAGTGTTCGAGTGATTTCGTATACCAAACAGGAATTGTATTAAAATGTTTACAAACTTACAGACGCTAACGTTCAGATTGGTTGACCGGCCTCGAACCGTCAATCATTATTCGAAATTATTGTTGATTCGTTTCGTTTAAATGGGGTGAAGCTTTTCTCCGGGCAACGCTAAAAGATTATATCGAAGGTAAAGGCGAATATCGTGAAATGGATAGTTTGCATTTTGCATTTAAAGCTGATCAAAAACAAGAACAGATTCAATCGAATTTATACTATTATTGGACTTTAATGGCTTAACGGTTTTATTTCATTTGGAAGACTGTTGCTTTTATAAAACTGCCTTTGCTACTGACTGTTTTAGATATATGCGGGAAGTATGCTTTTGTTCCTAGTCATACTGTTTGAGTTCAGAAATTTTTTTTTCAGCGTAATGTAGTGATATTTCAAAGATTGATCGTGGAAGCCATTACTTTGTGATATATCATCATGATTGTAGAAAAACGAATTACTTTGTTTTATATCACTAAGTTATTTATTTATTTAATAGATAAACATAAAAACCGTGAGTTTCGACAATACTATGTCATTATTATGGCTTGTAAATTTCTATGTTCTCAAGTGTTTCAATAAATGGCTTAAAATTGTTATAGTGAATGATCTCTGTTCTTTGTAATTTAGGAAATGTATGCCTTGTAGTAAGAAAATGATTTGCAAATGTTTTATCTAATCTAAAGGAACGCAAGTTTTTTAAATATCGTATCGTAAATGATTATAGCAATTAATAACGACTATAGCAATAAGTTAATTAATAAACTTATTTCCCGGAAAGAAAGTCAAATGGCGCAAAATTTAATCTAAAATCAAAGATAACAATGTTCAATTTCAATACGTTAGCCTTACTTATTTGTGAACCACAAGTGAGATAATAGCGAAACTTTTGTCAAAGCATAATATTAAAGTTAGTTTTAGATCCCAATCAAAACTGTCAAATCATATTTTTAAAGCCAAAGATAAAATAAGTGATAAGTCCTTGAAATCTGGAGTATATAAACTGAAATGTTCAGAGTGCAATAGCTTTTACCTTGGTAGGACTTGTAGAAATTTCAATATTCGATATCTTGAACACTTACGTTCCTTTAGATTAAATTAAACTGACTCAACATTTGCAAATCATTTTCTTACTACAGGGCATACATTTCCTAAATTACAACAAACAGAGGTCATTCACTATAACAATTTTAAGCCAATTATTTAAACACTTGAGAACATAGAAATTTACAAAAGCCATAATAATTCCGTTTCTTGCAATTTACTACTTAACGAGCAGGTAGATTTGAAAAATAACATCCTATTTGAAATTTATTTAAGTAACTAATAATCAAAAATGATATATTTACATTTTCTTAATCAGTTTACCACTTTGTTTCTATGCAATATTTATGTAATCCTACCGAGAATTTAACACATACCTATTGTTGCAGACAAGACCCTTCGGTCTGTTTCAAAATGTTTTGACGTCATTCATGAATTTGTTTCCGTTTGAAAATGACATAGTATTATCGAAACTAGTAACGGTTTTTATGTTTATTTATTAAATAAATAAATAAATTAGTGATATAAAAAAACGTTATTCGTTTTTCTACAATCATAATTTCAAAGATTCTTGTGAGCTCCTCTAAATTTAAAGAATTGTGATGTCAGTTCGTTTTATTCTTGTTTAAGATTTTTAATCGTGTTTTTTGGTGACTTTGCAGACGTTTTGTAGCGTACAAGTAAGCTCCCCCCCAATGCAATGATTCCATAGTTGATCATGCTGTGGATGTGTAATACAACTTCATCAATGTGCCCGTTTTCATAATCTTAGATAGATTATAGAATACAAATCCTAAATATTTTGTTTTTCTAAGAATGTATTCTACATGTTTATCCTACTTCATTCGGTAATCAAAGATGATTCCCAAATATTTATATGATTCCACCCTATTCACGTTTTTTCCATTGACTGAAATATTTAGGTTTATCGGAACACTAATGTTGCAAAATCCAAATGTCATGTAAACAGTTAGGTCCAAATCTAAAGATTTAAAGTCAGCCACTTACTTATAGCTTTAAGATGGTTATTCATCTTCATTTCTACTTCAGCCCAACTTTATCCTATAGATATAACCGCTGTGTCATCGTCAAATGATATTATTACGTCATCAGGCATAGTAGTTAGTAAGTCATTAACGTACAGAATGAATAACAATGGCCCCAGAACTGTACCTTGCGAAACACCTGTTCGATCTTCACAATATTCACTTACACCTCATTTACTATAACACGCTGCTTGCAGTCTTGCAAATAAGAAGTCATGAGCTTATAAGATTTGCCCCTTATTCAATAACATTATACTAATTCTAATAATATCTTGTGATTGACAGTATCAAATGCTTTCGTTAACTCTAGAAATGTAGCTGCAATTGGAGTAGTCTTATGAAGCTATTCATAAATTACAATTTTAGAAAAAAAGATACTCTTAATATATAACCTGCCCCTTTTTTCTTAAACTGAGAATTGAGTTGTATGGGTCAAGGTCAAAGAAATGTCATGTCCGTGGGAAGTGTTGTGTCGGTCAAAATGAAGTCAAGAGACAAATGCATTTTTGCATTTTCCTAACATCCTCATGTATTTTCGGATGTGTAAGTGTGTGTGTGTGTGGGCCTCCTTGCGGCATAGAAAAAATATGGAACCACTTCCAAACGATTTTAATAAAAATGCAGTTTGAATTATTCAGCTATGTTAAGCCGTATTCAATAATTCATTAATCATAATTCTTTTCTGAAATCAGCTAAATTGATTTCTTTCTTACATAAACGCAACAATTTTTATCAAACGGTGTACAAAATAAAATATCAATTAGTTAGATTTAAAGAGGTGTTCCTTAATGACATTAGGATTAAAAAGTTTTGTCATTTAAAATTCTATCTCGAAGACCATCCGAGACGTTTAATTCTCCTTTTTCTCTGCATCCTTCGAGCGGCCTACTCATGAATAACTTCCAACATCTAAGGACCTTTACTCCTTAATAATAACAAGCTGTTGTTAGCCATCAAGAATTTCAGCACTTGAGTCCTAAAACCGCCGAGGCATGCCTTGTTTCAGTCATTAGAGAGCAAAATGTGTGTAATCTTCTCATATTTCAACGTCTTGTTAGCTCGAGGAATGTCTTTAATCTTTCTTTGATTGTGCAGCCGGTGTAACGAATTTGCAAAAGACAGATAAGGGTTAACAAAAAATTTTCGGTTCCGAAGTCGGTCCTTCCCGAGATTGAGATGGTAAATAAATACTTCATTTGTTAACCGCCTTCCAAATAGGAGGAGGCTATGAATTCGGAAATTTTGACATCCAAAAATTAGACTTTGTTCGAAGACTTCATTCCAACACTTCTTGATGTGGAACTAGCCTTACAAGTTTGTTTTCTGTGTAAGAAACGAAGACCAGGTTATATATTAAGGGTCTATTCGTTTATACGAAATCAATAATTTGTACTAAATACACAAATATAACATCCAATTAATATACAATACTAGCACAAAATTAATTTTTTGTTCTAATAAACTTCCCTCTGTTTGCAATATTTTTAAGATTAGACGTACGTCAGAGGAGAGAACACCACAAATAAAGGATAACGTCATTAGCTATAATTACCAAGTTGCCATTACATTTGTTTGCTGACCTACTTCATACCGTCAAGTAAACAATTTGCATTAACACTTCAGAATAATGTTTGAATTTAAATTAAATACTACTTTGATGATCAGGATGGGGATCTCGGAAACTAGCGGAGATAGAGCAATGGTTACATTGGGAAAGATGTGCGGTTTTACTGGCCCAATTTGATGACACTTTCGGATTTTGTAAAAAGTCATGGCTTACTAGATATTTTGAAAAAACAAATTTCAGTCGATTTAGTCAAAACCCTCTAGCTTCTTTGTTTTTGATTTTATACAAAAAGTGTAAATATCAAAATTGAAGGGAATTATATCCCGAATATGATTGTCATATCCTCGGTTGCGTGACAGCTTTCGTTTTCGAGATATAACACAAACTTATCTTTTTTGAATGGAAACCATAGTGGGGTATGACCTCAAAAAATCGGATATTTTTAGAGCTTTTCAACGATATAATACTCGATATAATTATTCATAAAAATAACGGAGTTATGGATGCTTTTCTCTTTTATTTTCACTTTTAACGTAGGTAGTCATGAAAAAGATTTCACTTTGACGTTTCCTCATTTGAGAGTAATTCCAGTAGTAGTGCTGAACTGACAGTCGATATTGACAAGTTTTCGTGCTAAAATGGAATATTCTGACGAAGAAAAACTGAATATGGTGGAATATGGAATCATATACCATAAAAATTCAGTTCGTGCAGCTGAGGAATACTTTCATAGATATTTTAATCGTCGTCTATCTGCTTTATGTACATTTTTACGATAGTTTACGCAGATATGGATCTCTTACGAAACCACCAAAGGAACGTAATCAAATTAACGAAGCAGCACAAATAAATGTTTTGGCAATGGTAATTCAAAATCCATCTACATCAAGTCGTGAGATTGCGCCAGAAGCTGACACATATCAACGAACAGTAGTTAAGGTCCTAAAAACGCACAAGTTCCACCCGTACAAACTTTCAGTTTCTCAAACTTTGCATGCTGGTGACGAAAATCGACATATTTTGTTTTTTACATGGTTTAGAGGCATGTTCCTTGACAATCCACAGTTTCCATTAAAGGTGTTATGGTCAGAAGAAACTAGATTTACTAACTGCGGTATGTTCAATAGACACAATGAGCATATCTGGGCTAAAGAAAACCCTTTCCATGTAGAACAAAGACGACCTCAGATAAAATTTGTTTTTAATGTTTGGTGTGGTATCTTAGGGTCTACTATTCTGGGGCCTTTTATCTATGACGAATCACTTACTGGGGAACACTACTTGCATTACTTGCAATACACTTTTCAAGACATTTTGCATAATTTGAATTTGAGAACTCGTTTAGAAATTTAGTGGTTCCAACATGATGGAGCACCTGCTCATAACTCGTTATTAGTAAGACAACACTTAGATAATATCTATCCAAACTCTTGGATAGGAAGAAATGGCCCATGCGAATGGCCACCCCGGTCTCCCGACTTGGCAGTTATAGACTTCTATTTATGGGGTGCGCTAAAAACAAAGTATACAATGGTGGACTTTTCGAACATAAATTTTAACAATTATTACTTACTTTGATTTCTTAAGTTTTTAGTAAGTACCTACTTATTTAATTTTTTCGTTATATCCGATACACCTAATAAAAAAATCGTTCAATGTTTTTTGGAATAGTTATTAATCTATTTCATGGCTACCTACGTTAAAAATGAAAATAAGAGATAAAAGCATCCATAACTCCGTTATTTTTATGAATAACTATATTGATTATTATATCGTTGAAAAGCTCTAAAAATGTCCGATTTTTTGAGGTCATAGCCAACTATGGTTTCCGTTCAATAAAAGATAAGTATGTGTCATGACTGGAAAACGAGAGCAAGCAAACGAGGACGTGAAATCATGTTCGGGATAAAATTCCCTTCAAATTTGATATTTACACTTTTTTATAAAATCAAAAACAAAGGAGCTAGAGGGATTTGACTAAATCGACAGAATTTCGTTTTTTCAAAATATCTAGTAAGCCATGACTTTTTACAAAAATCCGAAGTGTCATTAAATTGGGCCAGTAAAACTGCAAATCTTTCCCAATTTAACCATTGCTCTATCTTCGCTAGTTTCCGAGATCCCCAAACTGCAAATCTTTCCCAATTTAAACATTGCTCTATCTCAGCTAGTCCCCGAGATCCCCATACTGATCATCAAAAAAATCTCACCCTGTATAATGAATGAAGTAATGTTATGAAAATATGTAAGCATTGTCCACTGAAGCTCATCAAGAGCAACTATAAAAGCAAAAAAAAAGCAAATCGGTTACGGCACAGAGAAAAACATTATATCGAACCGTTTTGTGTTTGCCTATTTATATATAGATATCAATAATAACATTTAAATTTAAACATTTATGTCAAAAGTTATAAAAATAATTGAAATAACGTTGGGGCCTACCAAACTAGATTACAGCTGAAACTATATAAATCGATTAAGTTGTTTCAGAGAAATCAGTTCATGTTTTCTCGTTATGTAAAATTATTTACAAACATTGTTTCACAGATGTTTGAATCATCGACGTAAAATACGCCCGGATTTCTGATCCAGAATTCCGATTCTCATTGCCTTTATGCTTTATTACCTCTTGAGTGTTCAGCGAAACAAAAACTCCAAAACAACCGCAAAGTTAATGTTTTTGGTTTTATAACATTTATTACTATATATTGGAAATTTTTCAGGGATTCCGAATCACAATAACAACCATAAAGCACCACGTAACGAGTATGATTGTTCGACAATAACCGATAAATTATGGGGCTTGATATATCAAAAGCATTCATTCTGGCGGAATATATCGCGTATGGCTATCGGTAAAGTTTTTATTGAAGCTTCAATTTTATAACGATTTCAAATTACTTATTACGTTTGTTGTGCCCGTCATATAAATTTTATCTTTTCAAATGACATTTTTCACATTGTTGACCTACTTTTTGTGTACTGCGTGGATATTAACGATTTTCAATTCGATAGATTTTATGTGACACTAGTGAAAGAGATAAGTACGTTTTAGGCTGCCGGTACACACGTCCCTCGTCCGCAAAACATGACCACACCCGTTGGGTTCATACCCTTCTTTAAAATGAGTTTTTTATGAATGGATATATTCATTCTATTCCCTCAACAACCCAAACATCTTGCCAGGATAAAAGATATCTCGACTAATTTGTACCCTATTTAGGGTTCCGTATATAAGGTGAGTTTTTTTTGATGATCAGTAAGGGGATCTCGGAACCTAGCGAAGATAGAGCAATGGTTAAATTAGGAAAGATTTACAGTTTTACTGGCCCAATTTAATCAAACTTTCAAATTTTTGTAAAAAGTCATGGCTTACTAGATATTTTGAAAAAACAAAATTCTGTCGATTTAGTCAAATCCCTCTATGTCCTTTGTTTTTGATTTTATAAAAAAAGTGTAAATATCAGAATTGAAGGGAATTGTATCCCGAATATGATTGTCATGTCCTCGTTTGCGTGACAGCTCTCGTTTCCGAGATATGACACAATCTTATCTTTTTTTAACGGAAGCCATAGTTGGCTATGACCTAAAAAAATGGGGCATTTTTAGAGCTTTTTAACGATATAACACTCGATATAGTTATTCATAAAAATAACGGACTTATGGATGCTTTTTTCTCTTATTTTCACTTTTAACGTAGTTAGTTAGCAATGAAATAAATTGATTTATTAATAACTATTCCAAAAAACAATGAACGATTTTTTTATTAGATATATCAGATATAACGAAAAAAGTCCACCATTGTTATTTAGACAAAAATTGCATCTTTTTAAGATTAACATTACCGCTTTCCTCACAGACCGCCTATCAATTTCTTCATTTGCTTGTAATACCACCTCCCTTCGGTCACTAACTGTCTCATACTTTCTTTTGTATACTTTGTTTTTTAGCGCACCCCATAAATAGAAGTCTATAACTGCCAAATCGGGAGACCGGGGTGGCCATTCGCGTGGGCCATTTCTTCCTATCCAAGAGATTCGATAGATATTACCCAAATGTTGTCTTACTAATAACGAGTTATGAGCAGGTGCTCTATCATGTTGGAACCACTCAATTTCTAAACGAGTTCTCAAATTCAAATTATGCAAAATGTCTTGAAAAGTGTATTGCAAGAAATGCAAGTAGCGCTCCCCAGTAAGTGATTCGTCATAGATAAAAGGCCCCAGAGTAGTAGACCCTATGATACCACACCAAACATTAAAACCAAATTTTATCTGGGGTCGTCTTTGTTCTACATGGCAAGGGTTTTCTTTAGCTCATATATGCTCATTGTGTCTATTGAACATACCGCAGTTAGTAAATCTAGTTTCATCTGACCATAGCGCCTTTAATGGAAACTGTGGATTGTCAAGGCACATGTCTCTAAACCATGTACAAAATAAAATACGTCGATGTTCGTCACCAACTGCAAAGTTTGAGAAATTGTAAGTTTGTACGGGTGGAACTTGTGCGCTTTCAGTACCTTAACTACAGTTCGTTGAGATGTGCCAGCTTATGCCGCAATCTCACGAGTTTATGTTGATTACGTTCCTTTGGTGGTTTAGTAAAAGATCCATATGTGCGTAAGCTATCGTAAAGCCTCTTAAATGTACATACAGCAAGTTCTCGACGATTAAAATATCTATGAAAGTATTCCTCAGCTGCACGAACTGAATTTTTATGGCATATGATATAACATTCCACCATATTCAGTTTTTCTTCGTTAGAATATTCCATTTTATCACGAAAACTTGTCAATATCGACTGCCAGTTCAGCACTACTAATGGAATTACTCTCAAATGAGGAAACGTCAAAGTGAAAACAATCTTTTTCATGGCTACCTACGTTATAAGTGAAAATAAGAGAGAAAAGCATCCATAACTCCGTTATTTTTACGAATAAGTATATCGAGTATTATATCGTTGAAAAGCTCTAAAAATGTCAGATTTTTTGAGGTCATAGCCAAATATGGTTTCCATTCAAAAAAGATAAGTTTGTGTCATGTCTCGAAAACGAAACGATATTCGGGATACAATTCCCTTCAATTTTGATATTTAGACTTTTTTATAAAATCAAAAAAACAAAGGAGCTAGAGGGATTTGACTAAATCGACAGAATTTCGTTTTTTCAAAATTTCTAGTAAGCCATGACTTTATACAAAAATCTGAAAGTGTCATTAGTAAAACTGCAAATCTTTCCCAGTTTAACCATTGCTCTATCTCGCTAGTTTTCGATATCCCCATACTGATCATCAAAAAAAAACTCACCCTGTATAAGGTGATTGAAGTAAGTGTGGAATAAAATAATTGTTACTCAGGGTGTATAAAAAATTTAATTTTTATTTATAGGGTAGGATATAATATTGTTATAGAGATAGGTCTAAAAAATTTTAGAAGCAGTTGCATATACTGGGTGGTTGAAATAAATGGTAGAGTAAAAATATAGTTATAAAATGTGGTTCAAAAATGTGAAAAATTTTGTTATATGAGGTAGACAGTTACATAAATAGAATACATGACACATAGGGCGAAGTAAAATAATAGGTATAATTTAAACAACAGAAAAATATAAACACCAGATATCAGGGGCAGTTGCAATATCGTCTGGAGTTGAATTATAGTTGTATAGGGTGGTTCAGAAAATGATAGAAGTTATATTAGGTGATCAATACACAAAAATATATACAGGGTAGTTGCAATATAGGATGAATTGGAGTTACACCTATAACAACATTAAAAATTATTAAAAAAATTCATTTAAAGGTAACTTGTCTGGATAACAGACACGAATATTTTATTCAATAATAAAAAACGTGTTTTAAAAAAAATTAGAGACATTTTAACTTAAAAAATTGCCGATGCCTACTAATTTCAAAACTCAGTGGAAAAATTAAAAAGTAAACAATTGCTGGTTTAGATTCGAAAAAATCAAACAGAAATAAAACACTTTTTAAATGTTGTTTACATCTGTGACCCTGAGAAAAATTACTGAAAATTTGAAATTTCAATTACAATTTCCTATATTATTTTTTTCAAAAATAAAAGAAGATACCTCTAGATAATGGACAAATGAACACGAGCATTTCTTTCAATAAAAAGAAACGCGATTTTTTTAAACTTTTAATTTTTAAAACTTCAAAAATAAGTGGAAAAATTAAAAAGGAAACAAATGCTCGTGTAGATTTGATAAAATCAAACCGAAATAAAACACTTTTTTAAATTTTGGTCACATCTGTGGCCCTGAGAAAAATGATGAACATTTGAATTCTCAATTACAACTTCGATATATTAATAATTTCATTTAGAAATAAACACCTGATTAAAAAAGTTAGAAACATTTTAATTTTTAAAATGACGGATGTCCGCTAACTTCTGGTTCATTTATACTTTAGTTTTAAAATAAACATAATGGGCAATTATTGAAGTTGAACAATATGAATAAAGAACAAATGTGAGTTTGTAGTTGTGATATTATTCTAGAATTTTCGATTATGTTTCATGTTCACTTGACTTTCTCAGTTACGTTTTAATCAAATTATATAATAATAAAATCATGTCTTCTATCTGAAATAGAGCAAATGAATAATTTACCAAGCTAAATCATTAAGACATTACAATTATGAATACAAGTGAAAATTGTTTCCTTAAATATTTAATGAAAAGATGTATATTTTAAAGGGCCTGATTAAGGGAAGAAAATCAATACCCAATTGCGATGATGGAATTTTAAAATTTCTGTGTTTCCTTAGGCGATCAATTGCTTTGTATAGAAATCGTCAGAAGTTCTTATATGGTGTCCGTTCAAATCCACTAGCGTATTTAAAGTTTAAGGAAATTCTGAACATTTTATGGCCAGATAATTTAAAATCATGTATTTTCGATGTACAGTGTGAACCATATTTAATATAAACACCTCTGTAATATAATTTCGAAAAGATTGTTGAGGAGGTCTTTTATTATTTTGCCTGTTCATTGGGGTTTTCTGTCCTCCAAATTTGTTCCTGCAACAGATAAATTCTCCAAATACGATTTTAAAAACTTATCTGTTGCAGAAAAAAAAATGGAGGAGAGAAAACCCCAATGAACAGACAAAACCTCTGTAGTATTCAAAGTCAAGTAATAACATGTACACTATGATACTTTTTGGTCGAAATTGGAGAATCTCTATGTTTTTTTTATTAAGAAAATATTAGGACCCTCCAAATTTGGAAAAGAGATCGATGTGGATTATACAGAGGATTGCTGGACATTCCACAGTTAGTTCAGCTTAGATACTGTTATTATTTTAATGTAAATTGTTTGGAAAATCAGCTGTTGTAAATACTGGATTTGATGTGTAAATCAAGTTCTAGAAAGTGAAGTGGATATCAGTTTTAAAATGTTTATTTGAACCCACGAAGTTTACTGCATTATCTCTTAAAATCCAGGAACCAAGAATCTAAACATAATAACGTTTGTATCACATCATCTTTCATTGATGTGTTTTTGTTACCTACTGTAGAAATAATATTTCAAGAGGTATGAATGTATACAGAAATGTATACAATAATTGTTCACATCTTCAGTACAAGAAATACAAAAACAAAAAAAATTTTCTTCAAATGTACAAACAGAGACAAAATGTTCTAAACATCAGATTTAGAAGCAATAAAAATTGTCCTTTAAGTTTTCAATTTATAATAGGATCAGTGGTATATAATAAAAGTTTACTGTATGTCTATTGTAAATAAGAAGATCTTCCAGGTAGACATTCTCCAGCCAGAGAAACTCTTTTAATAGTATATAAGTTTAATACTCTCTAGTTTATTATAGACACATAAACTCAACCCATAGTAAGGTAACCCAACCATTTTAAAAAAAAAATCATTCAAGCTTAAAATATAAAAATCTGCAATGATAAATATCTATATATAAATAGGCAAAGACAAAACGATTAAGTACCATTTTCTCCTCTGTCCCTCAACCGATTTGCTTTATTTCTGTTTTGTTTAGTAGCTACAGACGAGCTTCTGTGCAGATTGCTAAAATTAATTTATAATATTGGTTCAATAATTAAATAATAGAATAATAAGAAAATCATTATTTAAATGCATACTGTCAATGCCAAATAATGCCGCCAGATTGCTTGGAGAGAAAATCAAAGATGGGTTGACTCCAATATTGTAAAAGTAAAAGTTTTGGCCCTTCGCTAAAGTAAGCCTACGTAGTCATGCTATTTAAATAGAACCAACGAAAAATTATAATACATAATAATCGCCTTTTATTTGGAGCTCCTAAGTTTGCAGTTTGCAACTTTCATTGCATTGTAAATATGATTTGTCAACTAAAATGAGAATTATGTTGCTCCTAATCAATTTATTTTTGATATCTTCTTTATTTTAACCATATACTTTTAATTTAGAGTCCTTTTATTTTTGTCGGATAACTTTCATATAAGTTTAACTAATATTACAGAAAATTGTGAAATTATGCACAAATTCACGATAAATAGGTAGATCTGTCAACACTGAATGCTTAGCCATCTGCCGGAAATTTGATTTAAATTTTGATATTTCATTACTTTTGTAGCGATTAGGTTGAAAGTTTTCAATCCAGTAAGACAAGATTTCAAAGTATTTTCAAGGCTTCAATTTCAATTCACAGAAAAAAATTCTCAAAAATAGGTGTATTTTTAACCATTTCTTTATATTTTCTACATAAAACAGAAATTGTCATGGGTTACTACGTTAGTAAGTAAATTTTTTATATTGAATATTATACTGAAAATTAATGTTTTCTGACAATGTGGGTATTTTATAGTTAATTAATTTTGCAGTACATGGTCCCATTGGTGCCAAGTTCTGTCTGTTAAAAACATTTTAAAGATTCGTTTGAATATATTAGGTTAAGTTATTATTTATTCTAGAGTAAAATATATTTTTAGGGTTCCGTATATACAGTATACGGATACCCTTATAATATCACTCAAGATTTCTGCCTCTATCACATCACAGCAATTTTCTCCTAAACTACTGGACGGAAGAGGTTGAAATTTGGTATGAAGGTATAGTTTGGTGACTTGATCAGGAGCACATATCGCAAAAGAAGAAATTCTGATTTAAGGGGTACTTCTGGGGGGAAAAACTAAAAAAATCGACCGTCCCCCCCCTGATCTCCGAAACTACTGAACCTAAAATTTTGAAAAAAATAGAGAATATAGAACGTTGCCCGAATTTTACAGGAAAAATAAGGAGAAACCATTAATATTAATTTTGGGGGACAAATTATAGAATTAAATAAAAATTTAAAAATAAAAAAAAATTCAAACTCATCATGTAATATATCAAATGAAAGGTCTCATTCTGAGGAACACAAATATATTTTTTTCATATTTAAATAAAAATTAATTAAAAAGATATTAAAGAAAATATACCAAAATTTACCCATTCCCCCACCTTATCTCCGAAACTATACAACGTAAAGTTTTGAAAAAAAAATACTTTTATAGGTTCTGACCTGAAGTTTACTGGAAAAATAAGGAGAAACATCTACTTTTCATTTTGGGGTGGCAAATTACAGAATTAAATGAAAAACATAAAATTAAAATTGTTTCTAACCCATCATGTAATATATCAAATGAAAGGTCTCATTCTGAGGAACACAAATATATTTTTTCCATATTTTAAAAAAAATTAATTAAAAAGATATTAAAGAAAATATACCAAAAATTTACCCATTCCCCCCCCCTTATCTCCGAAACTATAAAACGTAATGTTTTGAAAAAAAAATACTTACATAGGTTCTGACCTGAAGTTTACTAGAAAAATAAGGAGAAACATCTAGTATTCATTTTGGGGGGCAAATTACAGAATTAAATGGAAAATATAAAAATAAAATTGTTTCTAACCCATCATGTTATATATCAGATAAAAGGGCTCATTACGACGAAAATAAACATATTATTTTCATATTTTTAAAATAAATAAATTAAAAGATATTAACAAAAATATAAAAAATTTACCCATTCCCCCCCCTTTATCTCCGAAACCATAAGCTGGAAAATTTTGAAAAAAAATTGAGTTATAGCCCCTCACCTGAACTTTACTGGAAAATTATGGAGAAACCCCTAATACTTATTTTGGGGGGCAAATATAATAAAATTAAAATTATTTCTAACCCATCATATTATATATCAAATAAAAGGGCTCATTATGACGAAAACAAATATATTTTTTCATATTTTTAAAATAAATTAATTAAAAGTTATTAACAAAAGTATAAAAAATTTTACCCATTCCCCCCATATCTCCGAAACCATAAGCTGTAAAATATTGAAAAAAAAATAGGTATAGCGCCTCACCTGAACTTTACTGGAAAAATAAGGAGAAACCCCTAATATTCATTTTGGGGGGCAAATTATAGAATTAAATGGAAAATAAAAAATTAAACTTGTTTCTAACGTATCATGTAATATATCAAATCACAGGGCTCATTATGACTAATACAAATATATTTTTTTATTTTTTTTTAATAAAAATTTAAAATATATTAAAAAAATATGAAGAAAATACCCATTCCCCCCTTTATTCCCCAAACTATAAAACCTATTTTTTTTATTTACAGGAAAAATACGAAGAAATCTTTAATATTAGTAATGGGGGGCAATTTATAGAAATAAACGGAAAATAAAAAATATTTTTTAACGTGTCATGCAATATATCAAATGAAGGGGCTCGTTATGAGAAATACAAATATATATATATATATATATATATATATATATATATATATATATATATATATATATATATATTTAAAATTAATTGTTTACAAGATATTAACATAAAGATATAAAAAATTCTCATTTCTCGCTTTATTTCCGAAACCATACTATCTAAAATTTTGAAAATAATTAGGGGTACTAGGGCTCACTTGAAATTTATAAGAAAAATTATTAGAAAACCTCCATGATAATTTTAGGGACAAATTATACAATTAAATGGAAAATAAAAATTCAATGTTCAAACGAATCATGTAATATCAAATAAAAGACTCATTATGTGAATTACAAATATATCATATTTTTAAATCATTTGTTTAGCAAAGATATTAAACATCGACTTTATTCCCATTTTAGAAACTATACTGTTTAAATTTTGAAAAATATATTTTATTTGTATTTTTAAATAATTTGAATAACAGATTTAATAATTTATAATTTAAAACTTGACCTATTGTGCCCTTTATCTTCCAATCTATAGAGCCTCAAAATTCAGACAATAGATTATAAAAGGCTTCCCTGAAAGTTTATTAGTAAAATAAAACTCTAATGTTAATTTTTGGGGGCCAAATTAGAAAACTAAATACAGCGAATCTTGAAGGTGGTACGGAACCCTTACAATGTGAGTCCAACTCGCACTTGACCAAATTATTATTTGGTCCACTTTCTATATATGTAACTAATTCACTCCATATTGCATCCACACTGTATATGGTTCTGTGTATAGGTCACCCCTGTATAAATTATTGGTCTACTATTGTCTGAATCACCCTGTACTAACTATAATTCAAATAAACCTAATAATACAACGGTCCTGATATCTTTAAAACTCTATTTTTCTATTATTTCAATTATTCCTGTATACCAACGATTTTACTTCGCCCCATATGTCTAGTATTCCTTTTATGCAAGTGCTCATGTTCTACCTTATGTAACAAAACCTTTATTTCCAACACCCGGTATTTGCAACTGCTACTAAAATTTCTTGCATCCATGTCTCAGTGCTTATGCTTATACAGTGTGTCCGGTTATGAACTAGTGATAATCTAAATACATTTAATGCAACTATTTTAATACACAAATACACCATATACTAGGGCCCAATACCCCACCCCGCCATATAGCTGCCATTTTGTATTTTTTCATAACCTATTCTCTAAGTGTGAACAAAAACGTTCATATCTCTTAAAGTTTTGGTCTTACTGAGATAAAAATAGGGTTATTCGACGGACAATAATACTGTCTATCAACAACAATTCAAAACAAAGTGTTAACGTTTTCTTAACTTTTGAAAAAAAGATGAAATGCAAAAAACAAGGATCAAAAAAATATGCAAATTAACAAATTATTGCAAATCAATGCAAAAGTAGTCCCCATTACCTCTCATTTGTTTTCACTAAATCAAAAGCTTTTGAGTTAAGCTACAATACAACATTAAATTCACAACTGTATGTTTATTACTTTAGGAGTTATTGTTGTTTGAACATAGCGTATGCGCAAGCACAAAAGACCATTGTCGAGACTTTAAACAGGTAAACATTAAAACCACATAAAATTCTTATTAATTTTTATTTGATACTTTTACAATCTGTTATATACAATAAATTTTATTCTACAGCAGTTGTTCAAAGTGCCCACCTCCAGCTTGTAGACAAGTTAATGCTCTGTTGGGCAGTTGAGGGCTTAATTAGTTTTAGGTCTGATCTTATTTCTTCAGCGACTGTCATGATTTTAGCGACGAGGTCTTCTCTGGTGTTTGGAACTGTAGCTTACTCCTTTTGCTTCATATCACCCCACAAAAAATAGTCCAAGGGGGTCAAATCGGGCGAGCGAGCTACCACGCTACTACACCACCGCGACCGATCCACGGTGGATGGTTATTGTTCAAATATTCTCTCACTGCGATAGGTTTAAACAACAATAACTCCTAAAGTAATAAACATACAGTTGTGAATTTAATGTTGTATTGTAGCTTAACTCAAAAATTTTCAATATGGTGAAAAAAATGATAGGTTATCGGGACTGCTTTTGCATTGATTTGCAATAATTTGTTGAATTGCATAATTTTTTTAACTTTTTTTAAGAAAACGTTAACACTGTGTTTTGAAATGTTAGACAGTATTATTGTCCGTCGAATTAGCATATTTTTATCTCAGCAAGAGCAAAACTTTAAGAGATATGAACGTTTTTGTTCACACGTTCACATAAAAAAAAATGGCTGCCATATGGAGGGGTGGAGTATTGAGCCCTAGTATATGGTCTATTTCTGTATTAATATAGTTGCTTTACATGTATTTAGATTATCACTAGTCCATAACCGGACACACTATATAACAAATTTTTGATACACCCTGAATAACAATAATTTTACCACACCCTTACTTCAAACACCTTGTCTAAGCAACTACTTATGTTCCAAATTATATAACTTTTTTAAACCGCCCTGTATAACTGTAATTATACTCCACCTTATATTTCAACCATCTTGTATATTCAACTGCTTCTGACAATTGTTAAAGCGTTTTGTATAACTGTAATTATTCTCCGTTCTATAACGCAAATATCTCTGTATAACTATAGTTTTGCTATTATTTCAACCAACTTGTATACGCAACACTTATATACCACCCGGACAATATTTTTAGAACCACCCTGTATAACTAATTCAATTACAGCTTATATTTTAACGATCCTATGTATACAACTGCTTATGTACCACCTAATATTACATGCACGCACGCACTCACCTATAACCCTATACCGGCATAAAAGATTTTCGTTTCGATAAACTAACGGAATATTTTCTGCCATTTCACGCGACTATATGCCCCGTAACTTCGTCTCTAAGAAAAACTTACTTTAAACGAACTAAAATCAAAACCATTACAAACACCCTGTACGATATACTTTCATGGCATATCTTGTCATTTAAACTAGATCTTTATGATGAAAATTTGACATTTAGTATGATGTTTACAGTCTTTTTGCATATATTTTTCCGATTTTCAGAAAAATGGTAAGTTTTATGTTATAGAAAAATATAAGAAATCAAGCTAGAACATATCTTTGGAGAATACAAATTTATAATATTCAAATTTCTTGTGCGGTTTCAGACAAAACAGTGAAGTTTCATTGAAATTCACTGAAATCTAGTCCCTTATTTACTTTTTTAAATTTTCTACAAAACCGTAAATCTCACGTTAATAACAATTATATGGGACCTTTCTGCAATGTTCCTTAATATAATTCAGTTTAAATAATCAAAATGGCACAAGAAATTTTTGAATAATCGTCCGTCATACTTAAAAAATAAGTTGCAGACGAATTGATAACCTCCTCCTTTTTGGAAGTCGGTTAAAAAGTAACAATCTCCGCATATAAATATTTCGAGAAGAGATATAGTCCCTGATGGGGAAAATTAACCAAATGCGTCTTTGTTAACTTCACAATTCGCAACGCTCAAGTTCCATCTTGCTCACGTCTCGCCTGTCACTCTAACACCAAAAACTTTAGAATGTTGTTTATTATCGATCGTGTCGCCTCTGCCGTTGTGTATTTAGTCTGTTGAAGACAAACCATATGGGGTCTAATTATCCTGTCATATATCAGTTTAGCAATTTATCTTTCTCTGCGTACCTCCATTGTACACACAACGGACCCTTTATAAATTACAGGAAACAGGACACATTTTCATCAGTTTTCCTGTAATTTTATTTATTCTCTTTTATCGTATCAATGACGAGTGATTTGTTTATTTGTCACAAAAAGTTTCAAAGGTGTTTCTTTGGTGTAATAAATCACCAGAATAAATATGCGAAGCAATACTTTCAATTAAAACAAATTTACAATAAATTATTTCCAAAAATGTTTATTAATCATATGGAAGAACTGAACAATACTACTAAAACTAGAAGATACAAGGTGTCCCAACGAACATGAGCTACCTGGAATTTTGAAAATCGCATATTTCTTTTCTTAACCGTTATGGTACGAGGGCTGCTTTTTATATTTCGGGATTGGACAACCCTAGTGTTGCAATCTGACTACTGAAAGCTCTATGGTAAAGTTTGAAATTTTTGAGATTATACGTACTCAGAACGTTTTGACATACGAGCGCTGTGTTGTTTACAGTAACAAAAGGATTCATCTCGGCCAAAAAATGTAATTAAATCGTGAACATTTTCGGGCGACTATTTTTTACAACTTTCGACCTGGATTAAGTCAGCAAGAGTGCATGCATGAACTTAATTTAATTTTTGGCGATGAAACTCCATCAAGGACCACTGTTTATCGATGGTATGGTGAATTCAATCGAGGTGGTAGTTCACTCCAAGACGAATTTCGTGAAGGTCGTCCAAAAACAGTTGTTGTTCCGGAAACCATTGATGCTGTGCGCGAACTGATATTACAAGATCATCATGTGACATATCGTGAGATTGAGTCAACCTTACACATTAGTGGGACCAGCATACATTCAATATTGCATAAACATCTGAATGTCAAAAAAATTTGTTCGCGTTGGATTCCACACAATTTGTCAATAGTTCAAAAAAAGGCTCGTGTCAATTGGTCAAAAGAAAAGCTCAAAAAATACAATCGCGGTGCGTCAAAACACGTTTATGACATAGTGACAGGTGATGAATCGTGAATTTAAGCGTATGAGCCCGAAAGTAAACAGCAGTCGACTGTATGGGTGTTTCAAGATGAGACGAATCCAACAAAAGTTGTTCGCGCACGAAGCACTTCCAAGCAAATGATCGCCTGTTTTTTTCGGAAAAACTGGACATGTCGCAACCGTACCACTAGAACAATGCAGAATAGTCAATTCTGAGTGGTACACCACCATTTGTTTTCCAGTTGTCTTCCAAGAAATGAGGAAAATCAACCGCCGGAGACGGATCACTCTTCACCACGACAATGCGAGCTCTCACACATCGGCTCAAACAAATGCATTTTTGACCATTCAAAACATCGATTTGATTCGTCACCCGCCGTATAGTCCTGACTTGTCACCAAATGAGTTCTTTTTATTCCCATAGGTAAAAAACTAACTGAGAGGTCAACGTTTTTCGACACCTGAAAAAGCGGTTGGTACATTCAGAATGCATGTTTTGGAGATACCTCAATCAGAGTGGAAAAAGTGCTTCGACAATTGATTCAAACGCATGCAAAAGTGTATAGATCTTCATTTGGAATATTTTGAAAAACAATAAAGCGATTTTCGATGATTAATATTTGTTTTTGCTCTCTAATCCCGAAATATAAAAGGCAGCCCTCGTAATAGCTGTCCTTTGTTTCAGCAATTATAAGATCAATCGGAGGTTTTGATACCATTCTAAACGCGCAAGTGACTGTCAAGTTACCCTTTCTCTTGGGCTGCTAAGTTTCGTGATATACGTTTTTGTTTTCAGGCTTTTCCCCATATCGGAGCCCCAAATAACAGTGCAGATTCCATATCTCCACAGTTTATTTTCCAGCTCTATTGTGTGGGTCCTATGGTATTAGCCAAGAGTCTCATCATCCACGTTAAGTGTTCCAGCGACCTACGTGTGGCTTCAGGCACTTGGGTGCCGTACAAGCCTTTGTGCTCAAGTAGTATCCCGCAATACTTCAACGTCTTTAGGTTTTATATATGCCTCTCCGATGTCAAAGGATATTTTCTTCCTTAACTTACTACACTTGGCCCCTTTTAACAGAAGTTCTCTAGATATATGTTAAGCAAGTCTTAGATTATTTGATGCCGTCCAGTCAATAATCTTATTTGATGGGTTTTTTTTTCGTCAGTTCTCAACAATATTCGCCGCAACTAAAATACTTAGTTTTTACTTTATAGTAACTCACCTTTATAATACAATTCATGGGGTGGGGCCTAGGACTGAACCCTGAGGAACCCCAAGCATACTTTAAGGTTTTCCCCTTCGAAATCTTTATATATCTCTCGGATAGGTATTACTCTACTCTATTTATCTGAAATCTATTAAGCCTTTTATTTTTAAGGCTACTAATTAAAAGGATGACAAATGCAACATTAGAGCAGGTAATTTTGTTTGGTATTAAGACTATAATTATTAGAGACCCACAAAAAAAATCTGCTCTTGCAACTTCACTATGGTAGCTATGAGTATTTGGGGTCACTGCTTCCGAATCCGGGGTCCTCCGTTTCAGGTCAGGGTCAAGGACATTTAATGGTCAAATGGAGAAACCCCTCAAAAAAATCTGGAAAAATTCATTGTGAGGTTTTTGGTGTCGCTGATTCCGAATCGGGGGTTCATTTGACCTTATAATCTCAGGGTCAAGGTCATTTAAAGGCCAAATCGAGAAAACCCCTTAAAAATGTGGAAAAATTCAATATGAGTTTTTTGGTATCCGTTTGATGGAAAAACATGTTTTTTTTGCGATAGAGTTCACATTAAAATTTGAAATAGGATTTCTTCATTTCTCTTTGATTAGTTGTTTTTTATGGTATCTGACCCGATCACAGGTGAGTCATCCGTCTTGGGAGTGACAATGGTCAACACTCGTTGATAGACACACTACGGAATCATTCTCACACCTGAACGTTCCCCTGCAAGGCAGGGTGCCATCGCCGGCTTTGTTACCAAGTTGGATTGAAAACGAATCATTCTACACATCTTGTATCCAAGCAATTAACATCGTTTTAACTATCATCGTGGTAGCAGGATTTTGAGTTGTGCTATTGTTGGTATGTTGATTTGAAATCAATGAAAACAAGTAAAGAATCCTGATTTCCACTATATATTGTATGCCCTTGACCATAATTGAAAGAACTTGTAGCTAGATCTAGGTTAACCAGAGAAAATGTTAGGATTGGAGACGGGTGAGAGCTTCACTCACAACAGGAGGTTGCAGCGCCATTGAATTTCTGTTCGATTTGATTTAAGTAAGAGCAGATATTGAAGAGAGACCAGTTAAAAAGGGGAAAGTTTGATGGTTAATCTACTGCTGCAACAGAAAAGTACCGAGTAAATTTCTTACTTGAGATTAAAATGACATTTATTTAGTCCTTGTAAGGTCAAACGGACCTCAGATTCGGAATCAGTGACCCCAAAAACCTCATAATGAATTTTTCCGGATTTTGTATGAAGGGTTTTCTGGATTTGACCTTCACATGACCTTGACCCTGACCTTATGAGGTCAAACGGACCCCAGATTCGAAATAAACGACCCCAAAAACTTCATGATGAATTTTTCGAGAATTTTTTTAAGTTTCTCAATTTGAGATACAAATGACTTGGACCTTGACCTTGTAAGGTCAAACGGACCTCGGATTCGGAATCAGCGACCCCAAAAAGTCATGATAAATTTTTCCAGAATTTTTTTAAGGGGTTTCTTGAATTTACCAGAAATGACCTTGAACCTGAGCTGATGGGATCAAACGGGCCCTGTATTCGGAATCAGCAACCCCAAAAAGCTCATAATGAATTTTTCCGGATATTTTTGAAGGGTTTTTCCGATTAGAACTTCAAATGACCTTGACCCTGACCTTATAAGGTGAAACGGACCGCTGATTCGGAATCAGCGACCCCAAAGACCCCATATTGAATTTTTCCAGACTTTTTTGAAGGGTTTTTCGATTTGACCGTTAATGGAGGTTGACCCTTACCTTATAAAGTCAAACGAACCCCTGATTCGGAACCAGCGACCCCACAGACGTCATAATGATATTTTCAAGATTCTTTTAATGGGTTTTCTCGATTTGACCTTCAAATGACCTTGACATGTTAAGGTCAAACTGGTCCCAGATTCGGAATCAGCAACCACAAAAACCCCTTGTTGCGATAATGATATTCTTAGAGCAGCTTTTTTTGTGCGGCTGTGTTATTGAACAAAAATATTTAGGTATAAAATTTGTTTGGCAATAACAACAAAAAGACTAAGAACGAGGATAGAAGCACTAACCAACGTATTCCTATAAAGTGAAAACTACGGACAGGATCATACAAAAAGGCGGATTTAATAAAATACAAGTTAATTGGTAACAACAATTTTTTTTTAATTAAAGCCAAGCCAATATTTCATCCAAAACCTAAACTAATATGATAGCAAGTGTAATTTTGCTAATGATCCCTTCAAATTTCGAATTAAACTGTTAAAAAGGAGGGAGCGAGGATACTAAAGTAAAGCGCTTACAGAATTTATTACACCCCAAGAAGATTTCATCATTACCGGAGCAAAGATAAATTTCCATCTAAAATATGATTTACTCATTATTGCAGTCGCCGTACACAATTCGTGTAGATACCACCGAAAAATCAATTTGTGACTTTTTATTAAATTTTCTTTGGAAAAACTTCATTATTTTTATCGGAACAATCAATCGAAACTGCACCGTTTCCGCTTTTGTAGGGGAACAACGGCCATCATAATGACGAAAGGTCCCATTCTCCATAAACGGCGTCAATTTCTACAGGATGATCCATTTATAACTCATAAAAGTGTTTTGTAGGACGACTTATGTATCAATCGCTAAACTGAAAGTACAAATGAATGTTGTAAACATTCAAACCTACAGGTATTCGTGTGACCATGATAAATAGAAAAACTGAAATTGAAAATAAATTATTTAATAAAAATGAAGAGCATAATAAAAATTAGCGTTATATCAACGTCAAACTAAAACCTCCCTTAACACACAAATTTGATATCACTATTGCACCAGTCAAGAGTTTTTTTAAGTGCCATAATTTTAACAGCAAACTCATAGAAATGAATTACACAGCCCCACAAAAAAAGGTCTTGTGCATCGGATGGATCTGTGTAGGCTTATGTTTGGGGTCGCTGAATCCGCATCCGGGGTCAGTTTAACCTCATCATGTCAGGGTCAAGGTCATTCCAAGGTCAAATTGCCATAATCTAATCAAAAAATCCAAAAAAATTCATATAAGTTTTTTTGGGGTTGCTGAATCCGAATCCGGAGTCAGTTTGACCTCATCAGGTCAGGTTCAAGGTCAAGCCGGGGTCAAACATCCAAAATCTAATCAAAAAATCTGAAAAAATTCATACATACGTATTTTGGGCCGCTAAATCCGAATCTGCAATCAGCTAAAGTGTTACATACTCCAAAGTCATACTGAGATATTTCTAATGTCAATGACATCGAGTTTATTTTGTATGTATGTTAATTGAACAACCTTACTAAAACAAAGAAATGTTAATTTCAAATTAATCGTGTATTTCAAGCATTAAATGGAAATTTTTCCATTTGATTATAGTATTCTAATTCAGCTAATTCATAAGCTTTGATAACTTTTTTGCAAAAAAAAATAATAAAATTCAGTCTTCAAAGATCTTTTGTTGAATAAATAAAGACTCAGAGATTAATATGGCTCTAAAAAAATATGAAAAACATACGAATAAATTCTATCGTTATGAGTTATCATGCTGTTATATGCTTTACTAGTTCAACGGGATTGCTATTAAATTTGAACTAATGATCCCGACACTGACTGACTCGATCTCATTGACATTAGAAATATCTCAGTATGACTTTGGAGTAACACTTTAGCTGATGCCAGATTCGGATTTAGCGACCCAAAAAACATTTGTATGAATTTTTTCAGATTTTTTTATTAGATTATGCAGATTTCACCTTGTTTTAACCTTTACTTGACCTTGAACCTGACGAGGTCAAACCAAACCTGGAAACACTTATCTGAATTTTTCAGATTTTTTTGATTAGATTATAGCAATTTGACCTTGGAATGACGCACTTTTAATTTATTATATAAACTAAGGCAAGCAAAATAATTTGGTCAAGTACGAGTTGGACTGGCATACTAAGGGTTCCGTACCAAATTCAAGATTCTAATATTCCAGTTTCAGACAAGCAGGGAATGAGTACATTTTCTGGTATTTACCCTAATATCTTTTAAAGGAAGCGTTTTAAATTTATCAAAAATATACACTTTCATTTTCCACACATAGACTTTTATTTTATCTGCTTCAGTATTCACTTGATTTTTATAAGAATACATATGTATTTAATTTTCTAAAATTAACATTAGAGTTTTATTTTACTAATAAACTTTCAGGGAAGCCTTTTATAATCTACTGTCTGAATTTTGAGGCTCTGTAGATTGAAAGATATAGGGCAAAATAGGTCAAGTTCTAAATTATAAATTATTAAATCTATTATTTGAATTACTTAAAAATACAAATAAAATATATATTTCAAAATTTAAATAGTGTAGTTTCTAAAGTGGGAATTAAGTCCATGTTTAATATTTTTGTTAATATCTTTTAAACAAATGATTTAAAAATATGATATATTTATAATTCACATAATGAGCCTTTTATCTGATAAAATAAATTTGAAAATTGAATTTTTATTTTCCACTTAATTGTATAATTTGTTCCTAGAATTACTATAGGGGTTTTATAATAATTTTTCTTATAAATTTCAAGTGAGCACCAGTACCCCTAATTATTTTCAAAATTTTAAGTATAATGGTTTCGGAAATAAAGCGAGAACGGAGAATATTTTATATCTTTACTAGCGGACCCGACAGACGTTGTCATGTCCCATGAAAACTTTTAAAAATTAGCTGTAACAATATAATCTAAACGCCATCTATCAGACGTAACTGAAACTAAAGCACACTCTTGAATATTTGACACAGCGACTACAGCGCAGTCTGCCGGATCCTATGTAAGTTGTGCTAACATCAACAACAATTTTTAAATAAATAATTTAACTAAAAAAACAATATCTCAAACCCCCTGGAATACACACAAAAAATTTCATCAAAATCGGTCCAGCCGTTTAGGAGGAGTTCAATGACTAACACACGTACAGAAGATTTATATATATAAAGATGTTAATATCTTGTAAACAATTAATTTTAAAAATATGAAAAATATGTATTTGTAAAATATTTTTTTATTTTCCGTTTAATTGTATAATTTGACCCCCAATATTAATATTAGGGATTTCTTCGTATTTTTCCTGCAAACAAAAAAATTTAGGTCTTATAGTTTGGGGAATAAAGGGGGAAATGGGTAATTTTTAAATATATTTTAAAATATTTATTTAAAAAAATAAAATAATATATTTGTATTCGTCATAATAAGCCCTTTGATTTGATATATTACTTGATCCGTTAGAAGCAATTATAATTTTTTATTTTCCATTTAATTCTATAATTTGCCCCCCCCAAAATTAATATTAGGGGATTCTCCATAATTTTCCAGTAAAGTTCAGGTGAGGCCCTATACCTGTATTTTTTTCAAAATTTCACAGCTTATGGTTTCGTAGATAAGGGGGGGATGGGTAATTTTTTTATATTTTTGTTAATATCTTTTAATTAATTTATTTTAAAAATATTGGAAAAATATATTTGTTTTCGTCATAATCAGCTCTTTCATTTGATATATAACATGATGGGTTACAAACAATTTTAATTTTATATTTTCCATTTAATTCTGTAATTTGCCCCCCAAAATTAAAAGTGGAGGTTTCTGCTTATTTTTTTTCAGTAAACTTCAGGTTAGACCTTATACCTCTAATTTTTTTTCAAAACTTCGTTTTATAGTTGCGGAGATAAAGGTGGGGGGGAAATGGGTAAATTTTGGTATATTTTCGTTAATATATTTTTGATTATTTTTTATAAATATGACAAAAAACATATTTGTGTTCCTCAGAATGGGACCTTTTATTTGATATATTACATGATGCGTTTGAAAAATTTTTTTGTTTTTAAATTTTCATTTAATTCTATAATTTGCCCCCCAAAATTAATATTAATTATTTTTCCTTATTTTTCCTGTAAAGTTCGCGCAACGATCTATATTTTCTATTTTTTTCAAAATTTTAAGCTCAGTAGTTTCGGAGATCAGGGGGGAGGGGACGGTCGATTTTTTTAGGTTTTCCCCCAAAAGTACCCCTAAAATGAAAATTTATTCTTTTAGGATATGTACTCCTGATACATTGATTCCAAATTTCAAACTCTTCCGTCCAGTAGTTTAGGAGAAAATTGATGTGATGTGACAGAGGCAGAAACCCGGAGTGATATTATAAGGGTATCTGTATATTGTACATATATACGGAACCCTAAAAGAGCATTTGGTTAAATAGGACATTATAATATGACAAGAAGTATTCCAGGTAAGCTCAAGGAACACTCACATGTTGCTCTCAACAAATGATAATCACAATTCAACTAAAATAAAAACCCGATCATGGATTCTTCAATTTACAATTTCGGCCTCTAGCGATACAATCATTTCCTAAATCGATTCTTTCAACGAAAACATATTTGGTTAAATTTAAATCATAATGGTATTTCTATTCTAAACCAAACTAACCAATATATTAACAGTTTCTTCCAGAGCAACTTGAAATCACCCTCTATAACTCCATGCAAGAAGAGGCGTGCTTGAGCGTAATCACACCCAATGATTTTCGCCCGGTTATCGCTCTATGATGAATAAAAGTATTTGAATTATAACATTGTAAATGAAGTTGCATATTAGCGAACGCCATGCTGACTAATGGAAAAAAATGAATATATTAGATCCGGAGAACATTAAGATGGAAAAGGGATTTAAAATAATGAAACTTCCAATTCCTCCTCCGCCGAATAAATGGGAATATAAGGGAAGCCGTTATTATTATTATGAAGATGGTGAAGGCATTAGAAAGAACGGTTATAGGATTTCGGAGGAGTGAGATAGAGATTTTGCGTTTTTATTCGAATGGACCTACGGGCCAGAAAGTTTTAATTGGTGTCTTGAGAAGTTTCCTCTTAACTTGTACTTTCGGAAACTTATTCGAAAGCTCAGATAATTATGTACCTGACAATTAAATTCATTAACGCACTGTATTCTTTATCTGACAACAAGTTGTTTTCTCGAGTCTCACTATGGTGTTACAGGGTGTAACATTAGTTAGTCGAAGTAAAATGGGTCATTCCATGTCAAATCGACAAATAGTTGGACGCGACCCCCAACTTAAATAATGTTAAAAGTGTCACACACTGCCATCTATGTTCCCATCAGTAAAATCACTATTATCGATAGAGCCCATGCCAGAATTCACTAGAGGGCGCTATTTCTTATTATAACTAGTACCTGGGTGACCGACAGGTTCTTTATCCATTCAGTCGCTGCAGGAGGGAGAGTTTATATATCCGTTATTGTTCCCTGGTTGGCCGTAAGTTTACAGTCTTGGTATATATGTTTGACTGTTTGATAGGCTGCCCCGCATTCACAATTGTGCGTGGGTTGTTTATTCCATTTATACAGCATATCTGCGCAGACGCCGTGTCCCGTTCTAATTCTATTCCATATATTGCGAGGTAAATCGAAACCCGCAGGTTCCTCACGGATGCTCATATAGTCGAGTACCTCTGGAGGGGTATCCTCCCTTCAACCTGCATCCCATTCCCGGAGACCCCTGAAATCACTTTCATGCAAGGCTTTCGCAGTCCTGATTGGTGAATGTCTGGATTTCAGTCTGGTGAGGCAAGCAGTTGGTATATACTCATGGATAGGCAACTCTGGGATAACCATTATTTTCTCGTATTCTCGTATGTGAGCTTCTTTCAGTCGGATATATATATATAATACGTTGGTGTAGATTTCACGCATCCCGTTATGATACGCGGAGCTGAACATCAACTTTTGAGACATGGTGGCTGTTTATCCATACTGGGGCACCATACTCATTTCTCCCCATGAGGTTCCACAGAGCTTTTCCAGAATGTTATTCCTCGTTAGAATTTTTGCAGCCGTGTTCTCTATATGTTTCCTAAAAGAGAGCGTTCTGTCCAGTGTAATACCCAGATATTTTGGTTTCGGATTGTACCTAAGGCGTTCACCATTCCAGAATACTTCAGGTCTGTTTATTATTTAGGTGAAAAAAGAAACACTCTGTTTTGCTGGGACCTGGAACTAGTCTCCATTTTTTATAATAAACATCCAAAGTTTCGAGATCTTTTTCTAACATTCTCTTTGCTGCATCAAAAGATTTAACTTTCACCGCTATAGACAAATCATCGGCGTACGCAAATTTATGTGCAGTCGTTGCAGGAAGATCAGCGATATATAAATTAAAAAGGACAGGAGCAATTACGGAGCCCTGAGGAAGGCCATTATTTAGAATTCTCTGTTTGCTGGCTTTGCCGTTCATGATCACTTGGAATTTTCGATCAGATAGCAAGTTATTCAAGAGCCTTCAAAGTTTTTTACAGGGAATCACATGCAGAAAGTTATAAAGGAGAGCCCCTCTCCAGACTGTATCATAGGCAACTGTTAATTCTATGAATACAGCCGTGGTTTTAAGACATTCCTGGTATCCTGATTCAATGAATGTTGTCAGGCTTATCACTTGGTCCGTGCAGCTTCTACCTGTTCTGAATCCAGCTTGTTCGATTGGAGTGTTCGCAAGTAATTTGTCTTGGAGTCTATTGAGTATGAGTCTTTCCAAGAATTTGTAGCAGGTGCTAAGGAGGGAGATAGGTCTATAGCTGTCGGCTCGTGATTCTGGCTTTCCAGGTTTTAGTCCGGCAATTATTTTTGCTCTTTTAAATTCATTAGGCAGTTTACCAGTGTTCAGAATGTTAGTAAACAATTTTGTTAACCACTGTCTAGCGTAGGGGCCGCAGTTGATGAGAAACTCATTGTGAACTCCATTAAATCCCGGAGCCTTTCCTACTTTTAGGCTGAGAATCGCTGCACATATCTTATCGATGTTAAATTCTCCAGAGAACTCGGATAACTCTGGGCTTGACTGTTTTAATGTCTTTAGTTCTCGTTTTATCATTTTGGTATGCTGGCGATCTTGAGGAGCTCTTGACAAGTCAACTATTCGAGTAGCTATGTTGTTTGTTGGGCGTAGATAGTATGATCATATGTTCAAATTGTTTCAGATTCTTGAGGACTTCCATCTTCTGTGGGATGAGGTTTTGATGAGAGTATTTCGCAAATCTAATGAATTGGGCAACGTGTTGGGATATTTGTGTTGGTGCTTGTTGCTCTAAGTTGGCAAGGCTTGTTTCGCCATTGAAGATGATTTTTTCACCCAGAAGTTTCTTCGGAACTATAGTCACGGTGAACAAAAAGTAAAGTAAACCTGGCTTATCAAAAAAGTAAGCTCTATACTAGATGCATCTAAATCAAAAAATAGGACTCGCATGTGGTATTAAAGATATTGAACAGTTGTTTAAGAACTACGTGAAGAAATAATTTCTAGAATTGCTAATGAATAACAATAATCTTATATAAAATAGTAACTCGTTAAAATCAACGAATTACGTTGAGGTTACAGGAATTAAAACAGACTAAAAACAAAACGAAAAATCAAAGAATCCACTAAATGGAGAAAATCACCTTGAAGAATGGTCTGAAACCTGAAGAATGTAAAACACAAACTGAAAGAAGTACTAGTCGATAATATAGACCAAGAATGTTTATGGTGCCCAAAACACTTACTACTTAACACTAATATCCAAATTTTGGGACTACATTGAAGAACTGAAATACTACGCACCTACATCAAGCATTCTACATCCATAGATTTTACTATAATCTTACTGCAAACGTTGGCACCATGTAAAATAATTTGCAAAGGTCATATGTTTAATAATTAGAATTCAACATTTATTTCCCTCGGAACGAAAACCTGAAATATTTGTTTAGGAAATTAAAGAACGAAACAGAAAATAGAACTA
This sequence comes from Octodonta nipae, assembly GCA_034190945.1. NCBI lineage: Eukaryota > Metazoa > Arthropoda > Insecta > Coleoptera > Chrysomelidae > Octodonta > Octodonta nipae. Next base: position 189,391,601 of record CM067217.1, read on the forward strand.
GAAATCAATATAAAACAGACTAAGTGTTTAACAACTACACAAGTGGAAACATTTAGAACTAGAACTGGACCTGCCAATTTATATCGACGGATAGTTTGAATACCTAGGCCTTACTGACCAAACACTCAGGTACCTCTTCAGCAACTATTTACTTACTTAAAAAACAAACAGCATTTACTGCAACTAAAACAGTTTTCTAAAAAAACTAACCAAAGAAATTGTTCTAACAATAATTATCAAATTACTTGTATTCGTGTCAATAAATCCTCTTTTAATCAGTTAAAGGTTACAATAAAGAGCTCTTTATTGCTCAATTTTGTTTCAATTTCTTTTAAATGCTATCTATATCATAACACAATTCAGTGCGTCACTATAACTAATAATTAAAACTCGAATTATGTCGTTGAAAATATGACATCGACCTTTATTTAAAAAATTGTGATTGATTACACAACATTATTAATTACATTTGTGCACGACTGCTTCTAATTGGCAGCTCTATAACAGCTACGTACGTGGGTGTGGGCACGTCTTTACCTACTCTAACAGTTAATGGCGTCTACAATGGCGCAATAACGTATTGCTTGCTTCTACAATATGCTCTCAAATTGGATTTGAAAATTAATAACGGCTTGATTATGCCTCTTGTTGTGGAATAGATAAGAAGCGGAAAGTTGGAAGGATACGTTTACAGAGCCGCTTACTCATTTTGTATATACATAATATTTGTGTGCATTGTTTCGCCGAAATATGTGGTTGGTGGCTCATTCCTATGTACAGGGTGTAAATGAATAAGTGCGAAAGATTATTAGATATTCTGAAGCTGATAGACAATATAACTCGTTCCTTGGACTTCCATGGTCTTGAAGTGATTGATCTCACAACGTTTCAATTTGTATCTGCTATCGTCATACCCGTCGTACCTGGCAGCTGGTTATCGGTAATGCATAGCGGTAGAGGCCGAAGAAGAGCTGTTTTTAATTTGGACGCTGGGCTCGCTAATTATATTTTCGTTCGAGATTATATATGCTGTCTCTATGAATTTTCTTTTGCACCAGTGCTCTTGTTTTTGAATTACCCTGGCCTGGTCCCAGTTGATATTATGGTGTTCGGTCCGTGCGTGATCAGCTAGCCCAGACTTCGTTACATCCGCCCTTTGAGTAGTTATGCGGTGTTCCTTAACCCTGGTGTTCAGCGGTCGCTTTATCTCTCCAATATAAAGATTGCCACATTCAGAAGGTATGCTGTATATACAGTTATTTGGTATCACTGATGCGCCCGGCTTCATTTTTGTAATCATGCTCCTCAAGGTGTTGCTGCTTTTGAAGATCATTCTGATTCCGTAGCTGTGTGCAATTCGTCTAAGTTACTCCGACAAGCCTTTAGTATATGGTAAAAGTAGAGTTGCTACCGTGATGTGTTCTTCCTGCCTAGGTGGTTTCTTCAGCTCTTCAAACGCCTTGGTAATGATGCTTTCCGGATATCCATTCGCCAAAAGATCTTATCTGAGTTTCACTTGTTCTTCTTTGAGGGCTGATAATTTTGGCTATATGGATTAGTGTTTTGATGATGCCAGTTTTTGTTGCTGATGGGTGGTTGGAATTGTAGTGAAGGTATAATCCTGTATGCGTAGCCTTCCTGTAGACTGATGTTTGGATTCCGGTCCTAGTCCTTTGACATTTTACATCAAGGAAAGGTAGGCACCCACTCTCTTCCATCTCCATGGTGAATTTAATAATGATTGGGATTGGTTCAGGTGCTCCAGGAATGCCTGTAGTTCTGTCTCTCCGTCTTGCCAAATAATGAGATGGTGGCGGGTTGGACAGTCAACTATTGGTTGCAGAGGACGAAGAGACACATGGCTTCAGCCCGTTACCTGACCACGATGTCTCTGGGCCGGATATAAGGAAGTTGTTTATGTTATTAGTTGTTAGGAGCTCATTAAAGGGAGCAAGTTTTTCGATATGATGGTTAGTATAAATTTTGGTTTATTCCGGTAAGTGATTCTGGATATTGTTAAGACGTTTTATCATAATACAGGGAGAAATGTGAAACTCCCAAGACCACCGCCACGTCTGGGGGCATGAATAAAGTGATTTGAGGTAGAGGAGGGGGGTGAAGGATGGACTTTACGGATATGGAATTTTTGTGCAGGTTTTAGAGGGGCACGAAGGATATTGGATAATTGGGATTGAAGGGTGTCTAAGGAGGGATTTTCAGCCCCAATTCGATTGTACCGGAGACCCAGATACTTACTGACGAAAAATAGTGTTTTACACAGTGAGAGTTGTGCGTGGCTTTTCGTGAATTTTCACCAATATAGCGGTATTCAAACGCAGAATTGGCTGACATGCATTTAGTCTACTATCGCTCTAATGGTAATTTGTTGGTTGGAATAATTTTGGATGGATATGTTATTGTAAAGTGGAGGTTGTCCTGTTTTGCGAATTGTTTTGAATATTTTTGGTTGAAGACTATACGATCTTGAGTAAGCTGTAACAATTAGATTTGGTAAACTGACCTCTAAATTATGTAGGCTACAAAATTGAGACACTGGACTATGTTCGTGAAAAATCTCTCTTAAGATTTAACATTTTATGTGACTGTTCATTATGGTTTGTCTCCTTAGTTTTTTATGCCACATATATGGATTTCATATCGTAAATGAAGATAAAAGTGTAGTAAGAAAATTTTCAAAAATTACTCGGATTACTGGTTGTCTGTACTGAATTCTGACAAATATTCAGAAAGAAAGGGATGTCTACAGTATGATCCAGCCGTATTGCCATATATAAATAGTGTTTTATATATTACTAGCCGTTACCCGCAGTGTCACCCGCGTATTGAATGTAGAATTCTGTGCAAAAAATAACTTATGAAACATATGGGCTAGCCAATATAACACTTTTCTAATTTTGTAACCACCTTACATGACTATAAATCTACCAATCCCGAATATATTTCATTGAAACTACAAGCACTTATGGGCCACCCTATATAACAATTCTATTCAACATTTTTTTGGAACCACCTTGTATTACTGTAACTCTACTTCACTCTATAGTGCAACCATCCTGTATAAGCTCCTATTTATTTGTCATCCAATGTAGCATTTTTTAATTACTTAACTATAATTCTACTCCAACCTATAAGCTATATAACAATTACTTCTGATAATTTTTGAGCCCTTTCGTAAAGTATAATTTTTGTACCTCTCCGCATAACTATAAATCCACCAATCTCCAACATATTTTACCCAAACCGTAACTTTATATGGTCACCTTACGTAACAATTTTGTTCAATTCTTTTTTGAACTTTCATCTATAGCTATAATCCTACTTCCAACGTTATTTAAATCATCTTGTATATACTGCTGCCAATTAGTCAACCATTATAACTTATTTGTCTATCATTTTTTGAATTATCATGTATAACAATAATTTTATTCTACAAAATGTTTCAACCACGCTGTATATGCATCTTGCTTAGGGGTCACTATATATAACATTTTTCTGACATTTTTTAACCACCCTGGAAAATATATTTTGTCTCCACCTTATATGTCAACTACCCTGTAAATGCAACTTTTTTAACATTGTTTTAATCACCATGTTTCAAATATTGCATATATGCAACAGCTCATGTTCTATCCTAGAAAATTTTTCATACAAGTGTTTATCCACACTGTAAAACTATACTTCTACTTCACCCTCTATTTCAACCACCTTGTATATGCAACTACTTATCGGCCACCCTATATAACATTTTTTCAAAACCCTGTATACTTAAAATTCTAGTCGACCCTATATTTCATCAATCCGGTATATGAAACAGGTTGTAAATCAAACTACCCTATCAAATATAATTCCACTCCATCTTATATTTCAATCAACTGCTTTTAATATTTTTCTCAACCCATTTCTTAACTATAATAATAGCTCAAGAAAATTCAAAAATCCTAACTGCTTACATAACATATTTTTTTATCAATATAAATTCTATTTTAACTCATATTATTTCACCCACATTGTATATGTAACTACTTATATGAATGACCCTAACAATATATAACATTTTGTTATCCGCCCTGTATAAAGGTAATTCAACTCCACCCGTTTTTCAACAACCCGGTATATACAACTGTTTGTGATCCACTGAATATATCTTTTTTAAACCACCCCATATAACTTTCCCCTTATTTCAACCACATTGTATATATGCAACTACTTACGGGCCACCTATTATACCTATTTTTTCAAGATTTTTTAAATCCATTTAATTCTAACTATCATATATATGGAACACCCTTTAAAATTACACTTCATATATCAGTTGGAATTTTTTTAAAATCGAAACATGTTAGATTGGCATATTCCGAATTTTGAATAAAAACTAAGCTAAAGCAAATATCTAATATTTGGTGCATGCGCTGGAACCAATTGACTAATTGTATATGTATTACCGAACATGGTAGTAGATTTTTCCTTATATCTACCGTTTCTGTAAATTTAGGGAGTTAAAATGTATACCAGATTTTAAGTGAAACTATAAGCTTTGCCACAAAAAAAGATTCAGCAAAATCCCTTCAGTAGATCTTACGTGATGAGGTAACAAACAAACAAACAAACAAACAGACAACTACAATTTTATAATAGTATATAGATGTGATACTGATCTGTGTTTGGAGAATTATACATTTCCAAATATTAATCTGTTCCATAATCAATCAATCCTCAGCAACAATATTTCCGAAATTATTTAACATTTTAGCTGCTTTGCTTACTAATTACATGTTAAATGGCGTATTCTGTTTAACAAGTGACAACAACAAGGACAACCAAAGCATAATATCAAATGCAGAGTTAATCGAAACTATCCACATCCTTAGATCACTTTCAATTAGTTCCCCAAACTATTTAATAATAAAGAATTCCAATTAAATTTCGTACGTCATTCTCTGTATATGAAAACGGCGGCACACTAAACATTTTAATTAACATTTTATAACGTACAGTAGGTAGGAATAATGGCGTCAATGACGGCAAAGTTTGTTCACGTCTGAGGAATATCATAATAATACCTATTTATCCCACTCGATCAACCCGTCTGGGGGTCCTGAAATATATAATACGCAGCTTCGCAATTAATCTGGCACAGCCATAAATATTGAATTGAATGATAACGAACGTGTGCTATAGAACAGTAGCTCCAGAGCTGCACCCTTTCGATCCCAATTTACTCGCCTAGGAACTCCCTTCGGTGTTGGCTGGTGGACCCCTTTAGTCGCATTGGTGGGGAAGCCGTGGCCGAAATTAGGAGACGATATTGCCGAAATATGTTACAGCCCTGAAGTTTGGAATGTTCCTTGGTGATATAATGTTGTTAAGGATTTACCTTGTTAGCCAGTCAATAATAAACTACGAATGAGAACTAATGAAACAAACTAGCAAATAGTGCGTCTTTACAAACATATTCTGCTTAAGCTAAAGGAGAATTTTTGAAGCTAAAGCTACTTAACGGAGGTCCACACTTACACATAAGAAAATAGACGAGAATTGTAGTGAAATGCAAAAATTAGACTTCTTCATTTAAAAAAAAAACAAAGAGTAGTAGTAAATAAACAAATATAACATCCAATTAATATACAGGGTTCAGTTTTTTTGATGATCAGTATGGGGATGTCAGAAACTAGCAGAGATAGAGCAATGGTTAAATTGGGAAAGATTTGCAGTTTTACTGGCCCAATTTAATGTCCCTTCGGCATTTAGTAAAAAGTCATAGCTTACTAGATATTTTGAAAAAACTAAATTCTGTCGTTTTAGTCAAATCCCTCTAGCTCCTTTAGTTTTGATTTTATAAAAAAGTGTAATTATCAAAATTGAAGGGAATTGTATCTTGAATATGATAGTCATGTCCTCGTTTGCGTAACAGCTCTCGTTTTCCAGATATGACACAAACTTATTTTTTATTGAATAGAAACCCTAGTTGGCTATTACCTCAAAAATCGGACATTTTTAGAGCTTTTCAACGATATAGTATTCATAAAAATAACTGAGTTATGGATGTTTTTCTCTCTTATTGCCTCATTTGAGAGTAATTCCATTAGTAGTGTTGAAAGAACAGTCGATATTGACAAGTTTTCGTGATAAAATGGAATATTCTAACGAAGAAAAACTGAATACGGTGGAATGTTACATCATATGCCACAAAAATTCAGTTCGTGCAGCTGAGGAATACTTTCATAGATATTTTAATCGTCGTCAACCTGCTCTTTGTACATTTAAGAAGCTTTACGATAGTTTACGCAGATATGGATCTTTTACTAAAGCACCAAAAGAGCGTAATCAAATTAACGAAATAGCACAAATAAATGTTTTGGCAATGGTAAATCAAAATCCTTCTACATCAACTCGTGAGATTGCGGCAGAAGCTGACACATTTCTACGAACTGTAGTTAAGGTACTGAAAGCGCACAAGTTCCACCCGTACAAACTTTCAATTTTCCAACTTTGCATGTTGGTGACGAACATCGACGTATTTTGTTTTGTACGTGGTTTAGAGACACATGCCTTGACAATCCACAGTTTCCATTAAAGGTGTTATGGTCAGATGAAACTAGATTTACTAACTGCGGTATGTTCAATAGACACAATGGGCATATCTGGGCTAAAGAAAACCCTTTCCATGTAGAACAAAGACGACCCCAGATAAAATATGGTTTTAACGTTTAGTGTGGTATCATAGGGTCTACTCTTCTGGGGCCTTTTATCTATGACGAAATTGAGTGGTTCCAACATGATGAAGCAGCTGCTCATAACTCGTTATTAGTAAGATAACACTTAGATAATATCTATCTAAACTCTTGGATAGGAAGAAATTTCCCACGCGAATGGCCACCCCGGTCTCCCGATTTGGCAGTTATAGACTTCTATTTATGGGGTGCGCTAAAAAACAAAGTATACAAAAGAAAGTATGAGACAGTTGGTGACCTAAGGGAGGCGGTATTACAAGCAATTGATGAAATTAATAGGCGATCTGTGAGAAGCGGTAATGTCAATCTTAAAAAGATCCAATATTTGTCTAAATAACAATGGTGGATTGTTTTCTAAACGATATTTGTGGTATATTTTTCAATGTCTAAGTACTTCTTGGGAAATAACACCACAGTTTAAAGAAAATTGCTGTATATTCCAAATGTTTGGGGGTCTACGTCAGACCCCGTTGTCAATGGTTAAGAAACTACGGATAAAAAAAGGCACAATTCTAAGATGTAAATTAAAATATTTGACAATGTGTATTATACACATTATTATCTTACTGATATTACCTCCTTCAATTTTTTACATGCTACATAATTACTTTCATAGATTTTAGCACACCGCATACACGAAATAATCTAAAAGAGCCACAAATATCAAACCGAAAAAAAAATAATACGAGACATTAAGAACCTTAACTCCATTTAATATAAATCCTGAACACCAGCTATTAACAACAAAAATCTCAATAGACACAAAATGGAAAAGAAGGCTTCTGAGAGAACATACAAGAAAAGTTGACGTGGAGAATCTAGAATAATGTTACAAATTCCGTGGGTTCAGTTATAAAATTTTTACGCTCACTATAGAGGTCTTTATATAACCAAAATAAACTCACTTAGTTACAAAACAACGGTGACTAAGCAACAATGCTGATCGCAGTCAGTGTCATATTGCCTGCCTCTTCTTATACCATGATCGCCCTCGAGATCCTGCTCTGTCTATTCTAACAAGTTAATCGTTTATAATTTCTGCTTCTGGAATCATTACAAACTCATTTATTTATCATCAAGGCATTTTCTGGAATCCATTTCTTGTTGTTCTTGTTTATTTGATTGGTTTGTATCGTATTCACAAATTCTGGTGGTTTTTATTTAGGATGATTAATATATCTCGAAGGTTTCTTAATTCTTGGCAGCGTAAACTGAATGTATAATAAGAATATACATCGAAATATGGAAAAGAGCTTACCAATCAACTGAGTATTGAAGAGTGGATTCAGATAAAAATATGAATAAAATTACACTTTGAAATAAATTAAAGAAAAAGTTGCTAAATTAAAGAACAGAGCCAACATTCTAAAACGTATATAAAACAATATTTTAACAAGATTATTGACCGATAGATGTGTACATACAATTACATCACACAATTTCAACTTCAGTTGTTTGTACTTGACCGGTAATTTTCAGGGATTTTATTGATCAACACGTCTGAGTTGTTTGTTCGATATAAGTGTGCGATGTATTTTGGAATTCTCATAGATACGTTTGCTGTCCGAGGTCGGGAAATTGATTTATTATCCACAATCTGAAATAGACTGAATTTTAGATATTTCTTATACTAGTATTATATTGGTCGACTTCTTTTAATTTAATTAGACTTTATTAACAAATTCTTGGACTTATTTTTCATATCTGCTTCGTTTTGTATCGTATATCTTCTATCCCATAAAATATCAAGTAGTACACAGTGAAGTACCAGATAAAGTGGAAACAGCAATTAAAAAATTGCAACTAGATTTGCAGAGAGGGAAAAACCAGCACACCGTGAGTACCAAAGGTTCCGTTAGCAAACCACCCACATTTGATGGCAGCTCATCTTGGCCCATGTATAAAGGACAATTTGAAGCTGTGGCTACAGCTAATGGATCGGAGGTCCGGTCCTAGAACTCCTCCAAAGCATTCCAGTCGATGAACAAGGCAATTTCGACAAGATAATCGCCATGCTAGACAAACGATACGACAATCAATCCTTGAGCCAGGTATACCAAGTCCAACTGAGTGGAAAAACGCAAAAATCCGGTGAAAGTGAATATTAGTTTTATAATTTTAAATTGAACCCACGGACTTTACAACAAATTTGGTGATCAGAAGTAAAGGATTAAGTGCAGTTAAAATCGTAATTTGATTTATGGAAACCCGTAGTATGGAAAAAGTGGACGAAACTACCAAAAAAGTAGTCAAGCAGGTTACGGAAGGGCTAGACGATAAAATAGCCCAGATTCTAGAAAAACGTGACAAGAAGGAGAAACAACATCAAGAAGAAATACAACAAAGGTTAGTAAAATCTTTTGATGAAAAACGTAAAATAGAATTAGAAAATCATGTCACCACGATGAAAAGCGAACAACAAAATCGTGTTTCCACGATGCAAGAAAAACAACAAAATCTAGTGTCCACGATGAAAAGTGAGCAACATAATTTAATTGAATTGTTCTCGAAATTTGAACAAAAACAAGATCAAACTGAATTAAAACGACAAAATGAATTTAAAATAAAAAAAAAGACAAATTCAATTTGAACAACTAATGTAAATAGTATCACAAGTTAATGAAACAGTTAATGAAAGAATGCAAATAGTAGAATCAGATACAAAAGAGATAAACGACGCCATAAAGATCCTAAAAAATAATGTGGAGGCCCTGGAAACCAAAGTAGATGACACTGATTCCATCCAAAGCCAGGTAAAATTTGAAATCAGTTCAATTCAAGACACATTTCAAGATCAAATCCGTTCCATCAAACAAACAGTACACAGTGAAATACAAGATAAAATCAGTGCCATCCAAAATAAAGTAGAAACGGAAATTAAAAAGATTCAACAGGACCTTGGAACAACACCTATTCAAGGTCGTCAGCAATAACCAGCGTGATTGCGATGAGCATATTCCCTTATTCCTGTTGGCATATCGCTCTGTCGTACATAATAGTACAGGCCTGACCCCAGCCAGGGTCCTGTTCGGAAAGGAGCTGCGATTAAGACATCGACGATTATGCCGACCAGCCCCGACTTGCTGGCAACACACGAATTAGCCCGAAAGCAGATGTTGGCCACCAGTGTCCGGATGAAGACGCGATACGACCTCAAGGACAATTCAGTCGGGTTCCAAGACAGAGACAAAGTCTGGCTGTACATACAACCCCCAACGGAGCAAGGGTAAATCCCCCAAAGCTTACACCCGCCTGGGATGGTCCATACGAGGTGGTCAAGACGCTTAATGACATCGTCTACCGGATCCGTCGAAACTCCAAGGCTAAGTTGAAGGTGGTCCATTTAAATCGACTCGCTTCCTACCATGGAGAGGATGTTTCTGATCGGGACGATCAGAATTAAAGGGGGGGGGCAGTGTTACGAAATTTACCAAAGCCGACCCTGTTTCATTTCAGTACGACAACGATCGCTTTGGAATAAAAAATGTTCTAGAAATGGCTCGGCGGCTGTGGAGTTGATGGTTGATTTTACTAGCATTTCGATGCTGGTTTTATAAAGGAAGCAGGCCACGATCGCGAGTTGAGTTAGAAAGGACGACGAGCGTATTTCGTATAGTTATTGTGAATCAGCTGTTCTGTATAATTTGATGTAAATAAAGTTCTAAAAAAGTGAAAGTGAATATTAGTTTTATAATTTTAACTTGAACCCACGGACTTTACAACAATTTTGTAAAAGTGCAAATCGGCAGACGTGGTCAAATACGTTTAAAATTCACCAAAAATCTATGCCTGTCTTACCTGGGCGTGCGCTGTGTCCGCCTCGTTGGCCTTAGTGAGTCCCTATGTCATGTAGAATAAGTATAGTGCCTTCACTGTACAAAACCCTAGGCCTGGTCAAATACATACCGGTAGCCTTTCATTAACTCTTAGACTACCATAAAATCGCCGAGAAGATAATGATTCATAGAGCATTCCTTTTAGGTTAGTCAAAAGATTATGTACAGTATATTTATAATAACAGTACAATAAAATATATAATGTGTAAAACATTAGTTTCGACACAATTCTAAATTTCACTTTTTTTAGAAAAAAAATCTATTTTTAAGTGAAAAAAAAATCGAGTAGATTATAAATATCCAGAAACACGTCGCACATCGGAAACATAATAAACCAAAATGAAGTCATCGTTGTATGGATCTAGCCAGCCGTACGTACATAAATACATCGAACATACGGAACGTACCAGTAAATCCGTTGAATATCAAGATCGAATTTGAATACAAATTGCCTCCGGAGATCGTCGCTTGATAATTTCAAGTAATTCATCAGCCATAAATTTACGTTCTCTCCACCAATCAGCGACGTGGGCTTTACGTCTCCCTTTCTCGTCCCGAATGCGATAATAAACATTATTAGGTTTCAAATTAAAAGATTAGTTTTTTATTTGGCTAGGATAATTAGTCGGGTTTTCTTGAGGTCTTTGTTTGTTTTGTTTATGGTGCCGCAGTGTCGCGAATAAACGCGAACTCTTTAAGATATTTCCCTGCTGTGCTTAATTTTTATTTTATTTTCGTTAGTAGCCAAATTCACATTATTCACATGTATGGCTAAAATACTAGTTCACTGTATTTATTAATTGTATGCGAAAAACCTCAAACTTTTTTTAGCGCCTATGAATAGCGCAGGATTAAAAAAATTCGTCGAAAGGTCTCCTCGGCCAAGACTATCATTATATATGTTTTTTGGGTCGCTGTAACCTAATCTGCAACTCATTTGTTGCCATCAATCTAGAGTTTTTTCTGACATCAAAAAAATGGTAGATTCAATACAATCAACCCTGAAACCTGTTAAAGGCTTATAATTCCACATCTTTATGATCCCAAAAGAGCTCGACAAGCCGTGAAATGATAACACGCAACCATAAATACCCATAACCTCAAAACTGGATGAGCCCAAAACCTAAAAAAGCAACGAGTAAACTTATATATGAGGTACAAACCTTAATTTTTAATAGTAAACCGTTTTAACCTAAAACCCGAAACACCATAACGTTAAAACCCGACAAACCTCAATCTCAAACCTCAAAACCCTGAATACGAGTGAGGATCACTTTGAGTGTCACACATGAGTAGCGAAAAACATACTTGGAACAAAGAAGCCCAAACTCATAAATTCACGCTCAAAAATTCACATCTCGGGGCTAAATCTCTAAATCCGAGTTCCCAAACCTACAAAGCCTGAACGCATGGTTCCTTACTTTGTTTTACTTATTTGTTTGATGCTTTTTTAATTTCTCGACTTAATTGTTGCTAAATTATTTTAACAAATTCCCGCCTCGCATTTCAATAATGTTTATATGGTTCCTTAGATCTAATGGAAAGATTCTATACAGCTGCCATGATCAAATTCGACGTCCTAGAGTAATTTGTTTTAGTACTTTGTTTGATGTTTTTTACTCTCTCGGGTTTATTTGTTACTAAATTATTTATAAAAATTCCCGCCCCGCCTTTCAATAGTGTTTATATGGTTCCTTAGATATGATGGAAAGATAAGAATAAATTTTTGAGATTTATTCGATACGATACCTACCTTAAAGGTACTTAATAAGTAAAAATATCGAATACAAAGTATTGGTATCGAAAAAAAAAGTACTCGATACCACAAAGTCTGAATACTTTTTCCATGTCCCTACCCGGAGCCCGCAATTTTACCCCAGTTCTACTACAACTGTGCCTTTGATGAGTTCGTCATCATCCATTACAAATTATCTCGTTATTCTTGTAGAAAATAACACAATCCGTAAGTCTGTGGTCGGTTTAAATAATATTTTTTGTGGAATTATGTATTTGAAGACGCGATATTTAAGACCGACATCTAGGATTTTCAAGAGAATCAGCACACAAAGGTTCCGAATCTGGAGCCGTTCCGTGTAATTGCTGTTCTCCCTTAACTCCTAGGACAGAATGTCACGATAAAATTTTTCAGGTTACTTCACCTGTCAGAGATATTGAATACTCTCTTCGAGGTGTCATTCCTTTGTACGCAAGACAATATATAGTACAGTCATTATAGTAAGTTCACCTCGGAATTCGAGATACCCAGCTGTAAGTCTGTAAATACTTGTATATTGACACCCTAAAAGTTGTCTCAAAACCTACCTATGGTAGAGTGTACGCAACTATTAAATTTCAAGGTCAAAGGTCACAAAAGTCGTTTTTTACCTTTTTTTGTAAATTTCTCATTTCCTATAGGTTTTTTGCTATTTGTATATATTATCAATATTGTAGAACACAAAATTCAAAAATTTTGTTCGAAAAATTTTTTTATATGGTGAACCGTTTTCGAGATAGAGGGACCGGTGCCTCCGGTCGAAAACGCGCCATATACACTTGTTGAACTATCGATAAATCAATGATTATAAATATTTGTCAATTTTTATTCACTATTTATAACATTTTATCATTTTTTTCCTAACCTATCCACTTTTTATTCAGTATTAATTTATTTAACAACACTTACCTGCCCATGTAATTGCAGAATTGTTAATGAAAATATAGGAATTATGTTTGAATTTTAACCTAATTAATATTAATAACTTCTTACATGATGAAAAAAAAAACAAATATCTTATGAATTAATCTTTTTATTAAAAAATATCAACTTCTAATTTCAATTCAATACATTTATTTTTATTAAAAGTAAAATGGAATAAAGGGTACAAAAAACTACGATTTATAATTTTAATCATCTTCTTCCTCTTCTTCGTCGTCTTCCGGCTGCTAGTAAATTTCAAACTGGTCTTCATTATCATCTTCAGCGACATTTGTCTCAAGTTCTTCCATTATTTCGGGGTCAAAGGTTCCATCTTCGTTAATGTCGCTCTGATATGATAGAGCATTGAGACAAGCTTGCAGTTGCAGAATATTGTATTTAGCAAATCTTCTGGAGCAGCTGGTAAAATTGTCATGATAGGCTCCAGAAAATCGTTTCGCATTGCCCAACCCCATACTTGGGGTTCCAAATCATGCTTTAAACCAAGTTTGAACTTGATAATATACACGTTTGAAATGTTGATGAGCAGCTGCACTTGTTGGTGGAATATTTGAAAGCTGCACAAGTTTATAATTTTTGACGTAGTGGAAGAATTTTAAAATGGGAATATATATTATGATTTAAGTTTTTCACTTAATTATTTTTTAATTTTAATATAATAATAATATAATAATGTCTTTATTAGCGAAGTAGCTATCAATTACATCAACAGGTTATACATAAAAAAAAACACAACTAAAAATTATTCTTAACATAAATACATAAACATCTCTTAAATGTATAATAATTTCCAGAATTTTTAATACTATCAGGTAAAGAATTATAAAGGATCAGACCTCCATACAGTGTTGATTTAGTCAGTTTTTATTACTATTACTATTTGCTACATAAAAGTCTCTTATTTGTCTAGTATTATATTGGTGTATATCGCCGACATGAATTAAGTTGTTGTATAAATATTGTGGTACCATTTTGTATTTAATTTTGTAAATAAAATCTAAATTTTTAAATATAATTCTTTGTTTTACATTCATAAAATTTAAAACGTTTAACATTAACTTAATAGGGGTGTATTGCTACATTTTAAAATATTTCTCATACATTTAATTTGAAATTTTTGTAACATTTGTACATTATTTTTGATTCAGGTTACATAGAATACTGCACAAAAATCAATGGGGTGAAATGAGGCTCTTGTATAACAGAACCTTACAATTAATGTCAAAAAATAATACCAATACGGTTAACAAGATACATTTTTTTTGACATTTTGTTCGCAATATAGTTCGCATGTTTCTATGAAATTCAAGTTTTCGTCTATAATTACTCCTAAATATTTCATTCGGTTTACTTTTTCTAATTTAGTGTTATTCAGGTTAATGGATAAATTATTTGTATCAATTTTATTCAAATTATTCTTAGAAACCTACTATCATGTATTTGCATTTTTTAATGTTCACTCCCAAATCATTATCACAGAGCCATTCAATATTCTCGGTAAGATCTTTATTTAGGATTGAAACATTTGGTTAGGATCGGAACCAGTTAAATATAACATTGTGTCATCTGCGAATATTTTCAATTTGAAACATGTTGTACATATTTAACCATATCGTTGATAATAATATGAATAGTAATGGAACCAAGACTGTACCTGGGGTACACCATGTTTTACTTCATAATTTGAGAAAAACACTGCGCCATATTTTACTCTCTGCTGTCTATTGTTAGGTATGATTTAATCCATGTAAGGACGTTACACTTAAAACCTATTTTTTTCCAATTTTGTACTAAGATATTGCTGTTAATAGTTTCAAATGCTCGTTTAAAATCCAAAAAATACTGCATTACAATTTCGTTTTCATCTAAGTGTCTAACCATGTATCACATATGTTACTATAACTGACTACATGAATGATTTTGTCTAAACCCAGATGGGGGTAATAATGCATTATTTTTCTCACAGTAATTCGAAAGTGATTTTAACGATTATTTCTAAGATTTTTTCATATATGGTACAAATATTATAGCTCTATATTCTTCACAAGGAACAGTATTAAAAACTTTTTGTATTGGTACAATTTCTGAAGTTTTCCACGCATCTGGAAATATACCATAATCTTAAAGAACATTTGATGACATCATAGAACCTATTACAATACAGCAAAAGTATCTTTTATGATTTCAGTAGATATTCCATCTATTCCAGCTTTACGGGGAAGACCATTAACAATTTTTTTTAATTCAGAAAAAGAAATCTCATTAAATTCTTGAAATGTCTCTTCAACAATGATATATCTAGATAAAAACCTAAATATTTTTAACTTGGGAATATTCGACCACTATGTTAATTTAAACACTAATCAATAAAATACGTATTAAATTTATTGGCAATATCTAGGTCACCGTAGACTTTATTGTTTTTCAAAAAATAATATACTCACTAATTTTACTTTTATTGTTTGGTAAAACTTTTTGAATTTTCTTCCAGATTTCGGTTTTATTGTTATATTTGATAATGTTTTCTATATTTTTCTTTTCTTTTTTTATATGGATGTTACTCATTTCTTTTAGATCTGAAATTGTTCCCAATCCTCAGTAAGGTTAGTGAGGACAGCTTTTTTATATAATAAGTTTCTTGCCGTTATTTTATTTAAAATGTTAGCATTTATCCAGTTGTTATCCAATGATTTTTTTTTTGATACGAATTTTTAATAGGACATATAGTACTTAGTGTCGACTTAATGTTATCTGTTAAGTATTGGGCCATTAAATTTACATCAGTTGTATTATTTTGCCAATCTATATTAGAATGTGAATTTTTATATTTCTGACTAATATAATTTGCCATACATCTTTTTTAATAATTATTTTTGAGTTACCGCTAGGAGCAACATTTGAAAATTGACAGAAATAATGAGATGATCACTAATTTTTGGACTCAAATGTACTTTATATTTTAAATTAGGATTATTTGTAATTACCAGGTCAATTATTGTGCGGCTATGTTGCGTTATTCCTTGTAGGTTCTTAATAATTTGTTTCAGTCCGGATTGATAAATAATACTTTTTAATTTATTCGAATAAATGAATCGTTACTCTGGTCAAGGTTAAAGTCTCCAATGAAAAAAAATATCACCCATAAATGAATTGTAATTTTCAATCAATTCTTCAAAATAACTTAAAAAATCTGAATTCTTTATTTTTTGGAGGATGATGATAAATGTATTTATTAGATATTTTTTTTGTTAATTTTTAATTCTAAGGAGACAATCCAACAATTGTTTTCTATACATTCGTATTTTTGTAATATAACTTAGTCCCTCTTTAAATGTATATTAATACACCCCCTGTACGTCGGTTTTGTAATGCAGTTTTATGAAATTATATCTGCAATTTGTAACTCACTATTAGTAACTGAACTATCAATATGTGTTTCTACTAGACAAACAATTAGTGGAGACCAATCTTTAATTAATATGTCAAGTTCTGTTTTGTTATTTAAATCCTTGGACAGTTTAAAATACTATATTTTTGCTAAACTATTTGCTATGAGCATGATTTAGTTTTTTCAGGACACCCTTTTATTATTTTCTCTTATAACATGGACATTCTTTATCTGTTGCTTTATGTTTAGTATATAATCTTATATTTAATTTTGTGTGGTATTTAAGCAATTTATACAATTAAACTACATCTGACTACATTCAGAGGTTTTATGTTTTCCTGAGCATTTTGAACACGTTAAACCATTTTACAATCGAAACAAAGTGATTAAATCGATAACATCCTATGCACTGTATTATATTAAAGTGTTTATATATTTACAAATTCTCCAGCCAAATTTAGCTTCCCTGTTTTATTATATAATCATAAACTTCCATGTTCTTAAGTTCCACCACTACACTACCACAATTTCTTCTATTTTTATTTATATATTTTCTAATTACCCTTAAATTTTCCTCTGCTATACTATCGATATCTTGTAACGAGTTTTGTTTCACCATTTTTTTTACTATTTCTTCGTTTGTTTCATCTATTTCTTCGCTTCTACCCCAGTTATGATAACTTGGGGGTTTCTGTACTTTGGTTCTTCCACTTTGATTTGGTCACCCAACTCTGCTAAACTTTGTCCGCTATAATGCTTTAGAATCTGCATTTGCACAACTCATTTATAATACCTCCCTCCTTTATGTTTTTATATTTTCGACTCCTACTGCCAATGTACCGGATCATTTTATTCTTAATGTCATTAATGTTGTACTATTGTCCTGATCTCTGTTGGTCTTATCATTAGAATTTCTTTTTTCTTGTTTAACACATCTGCATATGATTGTTGTTTGTCTACTTCATTTTTGGTGTTCTGAAACTTCGTAATTATTGCGCTATGCTGTTTAATTAATTCCCTTGTTGACGAATTGTAAAATTGTCCACGATGCACTCAGATAATTGGTCTTTCATACCCATCAATACTTGAAAAAAGTTGTTGTTCTCACAGTTTTCACATGTATATTTGACACGTCTTATTGTTCACAATGACTTATTTTTCCTCTTCATTTATATCGCCGCATTTTAAATGGTATTTCTCATTACACATAACACAGACAACTTTCGGATTATTCCTTTTTATTTCGAGTTTGCATTGTTTACAGCTTAGACCCGTCATCTTGCATTTACCAGGGCCTGTCTTTTTTCACTATAATAGTTTGTAAAACAGATGTTGCGATCTGTTTTACTTTAGGTGCTGAACACAGATGTTTTATTGGTACAATTATAACTTCTACCCCGAATTTACGATATTCCGAAATACCGGGACCGAATTTTTGTTGTTACCTCTTCGAAGGTTCGACACTAACTCTAACATGGAAACGTTATCAGTATTATTGAATAGATATAGATTAATGCATGGAGAAAATGATAAAATATGATATAATAGTTAATAAAATTGACAAATATTTATAATTATTGATTCGATAGGTCATCAAGTGTATATGGCGTGTTTCCACCGGAGGCACCGGTTGTCCTGAAGTGATGCTGTGACCGCGCGCTCTCCGCCCTCTCCCTCGAAAAAACGGTTCACCGTATAAAAAAAAAT